>CM042016.1:50949958-51312458 GCA_023525715.1 Cichorium intybus | reverse complement strand
ATATATATATATATATATATATATATATATATATATATATATATATATATATATATATATATATATATATATATATATATATATATATACACACACACACACTTCAGCGGTGGTTGGAATGGCTACGGCCCATGCCTCTCTTAGTAGAGGTTGTGGGTTCGAAACCTACTCCATGCAAGTTTAGCCAAAGATATTACGGCTAGCTTGTAGCCTCTGTGCTAGCCGGTGGAGCGTGTACCCGGGGCTGGTTTACCCAGTCAGTTGCCTGCAGGGCGTCCTTACGGGATGGACGTGTGCTATGCACCAAGGTTTGCTGGTTACGCGTGTGGGTCTAGTCTCTGTGCAGTCTCCTTGGCGAAGAGTTGAAGACGAAGAACTGTAGTTAGCCTGATGTACCTAGCGTAGCTGTAGAATATTACGACTCATGTAATCGGATTCATCCTTAACTTGCAAAAAAATAAATAAATAAATAAATAAATGTATATATATATATATATATATATATATATATATATATATATATATATATATATATATATATATATATATATATATATATATATATATATATATATATATATATATAGGGATAGTATAGTAATTTTACAATATGACTATTTAATTAAAAATACTAAATAATTATGTTTTCCTATAATCATGAGATTAATTTATTTAGTTTCCATGATTATAAAGATTACGATTGCTGTTACCTAAAATAAAGGAATTAATTGATTTTTTTTTGTTATTTTATTAATTGAAAATAAAAAAAATATTTTTATAAATTATTTTTTCAAAATTCAAAATTTTAATAGTTTTTTTTATTCTTTTTCACGGTTTCAATCATGGATGAATGAAATATACATAAAAATGAATTTTTTGAGAATTTTTAAAAATTATATTTAATATGATTATGTTAATCATGAATGATTACAATTAACAATGAATACTAAATTGAATATAGTACAAAAAATGTAAAAATATAATACAATTGTAATCATAACACAAAGATAAAAAGGAAACATGATACGTTTGTAATCATTAATGAATAAAAGACAATGTACAAGAAAAAACTAGTTTAGCTTTAATCACAAATGAATAACACAAAATAAAAGTTACATGAATGAATAAAAACACCTCTAATTATATTTATTAATGAATATAATTGTAACAATAAATGAATTCACACATCGTTGTGTTTGCTTCGAATTTTCTTATTACACCATACATGAAAAAAGATGAGACACCATGATCATTGTTGTTCTTGGATACACGGCTGCAAAATCAAATTCAAGGATATCAGAACATGATCATAACCATATTAAACATAAATGATTAATGACCATATTAAACCTAGCTAAAGTTATAATAAGAAATGATTATAACCGATGTTCTAATTATTTATGCAATTATATTTATAATCATCAATAATTTTAGTTATAATCATCAATGAATATAGTTATAATCATCAATGATTAACACAAAAAAAAAACAGTAATTATACATCAATGAATGACACATATAATCATTAATGAATACAAGTGAACAATAATTATAGTGTAATTTGCCTTCTACCATTTACCTTCCGTTATTCACTAATGATTAACACACTAGTATATGGTTTCAAAATTTAAAATCGTGTGTAATCATTAATGAAAATTGAAGAATAACCATTTACAAAAATAGCTACGTTAACATAAAACTAAGTGATTAATCATTTACGAATATATTGCAGATATATAATATTATTATGATCAAGTGATTGGTATTCTTATGTATTAGAAATATAAAATTTTGTATTGTTGGAGTTTAAAATATTTCCAACACTAACATAAAATGCAAAATATTTTTAAGTAATTACTTATTGAACTTTTTATATAAAATGATATATTGATAATCTACCATGCATACACCTATTACTGATTTCCTTGAGACGGATTGTATCATCCAGTGATTAGAATGATTATTTGTTATCTTTTACATACCACAAAAACTTGTATTTTTGTTAGCATATTAAAAACAACATATTTAATTATGAAACATAAAGCGTTTTTAACAAGTTTTGGTGAATTCATACACAAAAAATACAACTTTAAATGGCCATTGAAGTTATTTAGTGTATAATATATTATTTTCAGATACAACCATCAATGAAATAGTTTGTTCATGAATTAATCCATTGTAAAACCTACTTTTCCATAGCTTTTTAGTTTAACAACATCAAGAATTAGTGTGTCAGCAAATATCCAAAATCCATTAATTTGTTTGGAAATTATGAAAGCATTTGAAACAAGAAAAAAAGAAAAAAAGATGCTTACCGTCAACGAAAAAAAAGAGATAGCCACCGCTTGTTAATCACCATTCATGAGGATACACATGGGTTTTTGTGTACAACCAACTTTAAATTGGATTCGTAATTTATATTCATCAACTTAACAGGCTTTGTAAAGGCGGTGGTTAGAAAGAGAAAGAAAGATATATTGGAATTGATGGCAAACATTTGTGAAGGTGGTGACCGTGGATAATGGTGGCGATGATTTCGTTAGTTGTAGAAATTGATGGCAAATGGGGAAGACGATGTATGGAACGGCTGATGGGTCGATGAACCTTAATTAAAAAACGATGGGTTGAAGTGTTGAGTTGTGCATCAGCTAGGGTTTTAGAGATGGGGGAAGAGAGAGAGAGAGAGAGAGAGAGAGAGAGAGAATAAGGGAAAATTGATTTTGGATCATAACTTTCCAAATTGAAAAGACGTAAATTATGGAATACTAAATAAAATTGATATGCAAAATACCCAATATAACCTTACCAGCAATTTATTATTTGTTTTGAACACCCTCACTTTTATATATTTAAATGGTCCAGATTCTTTCTCACTTTCTCAACCTTTTAACCCTCTTCATTTTATCCTATATATATATATATATATATATATATATATATATATATATATATATATATATATATATATATATATATATATATATATATAGACAGTGAATGTGATTGGGAACAGCACCTAGGAGATACACCGAGAACTTCCTTGAATGAAAGTAGAGAGATCGAAAAGCCATTTACCGAGAACGAATTGAGGGAAGCGGTGTGGAGCTGTGGCACAAACAAATCCCCAGGGCCCGATGGCTTTTCAATTGAATTCTTCAAACACTTTTGGAATTTGATTAAAGACGAGATGTTAGAGGCTTATAATGAATTTGCTAAAAACCCTAAAATTCCTAAAGGGGTAAACGCAGCCTTCATAACTTTGATTCCCAAGAAACAAAATCCACTCATGGTGAAAGATTTTAGACCCATTAGTTTGATTACAATTGTTTATAAGATTCTTTCAAAGATGTTGGCAAATCGGTTGAAAAAAGTCCTTCATAATATTATTGATAAATCTCAATCCGCATTTGTTAAGGATAGACAAATTCTCGACGGCCCCCTTATTGTAAACGAAGTGATCGATTGGGCGAAATTCAAGAAAGAGAATTTATTTATTTTCAAGTCAGACATAGCCAAGGCGTATGATTCCGTTTCGTGGAACTATTTGGATTCGATGCTAGATCAAAAAGGCTTCGGTTTGAAGTGGCGAGCTTGGATTTCAGAATGTTTAAAATCTGGATCTTCTTCAGTCTTAGTTAACAGCAGTCCCACATCTGAGTTCTCCCTGTTCAGAGGTCTTCGCCAAGGAGACCCGCTGGCTCCTTTCCTCTTCACGCTGGTCATAGAGGGCTTGCATACGGCTATCTCAAGAGCCGCTGAAAATAATACTTTCAAGGGAGTGTTGGTTGGAAGAAACAATGTACCTCTAGCCCATTTATTTTTTGTAGATGACTCGGTTTATTTTGGCGAATGGTCTGTGGAGAATGTTCTTAATTTAGTTCGAATTCTCTTTAGCTTTCAAAAGGCGGCAGGTCTTTGGGTGAATCTTGATAAAAGCTCTTTGTTTGGGTTAGGCGTTGATAAACCTCTTGTGGAGAACATGGCGTTGATCATTGGTTGTAAGGTGGATTCGATGCCAGCAACCTTCCTTGGAGTTCCGATTGGAGTTAACACGGGCACAAAGAAAGCGTGGAAACCTCTTATAGATAAGTTTAAAAAAAACTCAGTAAATGGAAAATCCGAACATTATCTATTGGCGGGAGACATACCATCTACAATAACATCTTGGGAAGCCTTGGTACATTCATCTTTTCCATTTATAAAGCCCCACAATGTGTCATAAAAGAGCTTGAAGCGCTAAGGAGAGATTTCTTCTGGGGAAGTGACCAAACGAGCAAAAGAATTCCCTGGGCTAAATGGGAACAAATTCTGCTGGATAGAGATAATGGCGGTCTTGGTATAGGCTCTTTGGATGATTTGAATAAAGCTCTAATTGCTAAATGGTACTGGAGATATAGGAGAGAGGAAGATGCACTATGGAACAAGATTGTGGAGAGTATCCACGGAAAGATGTTCGGATGGGACGAAGGAAATAGTATAAAGATCGGGAGAATTTGGAAAAGTATAGTTCAACAATGGAACAACTTAAGAAGCAAAGATCTTGATCCAAGACAATTAATTGGGAGAAAAATTGGAGATGGAAACAATACTTTTTTCTGGTTGGACCGGTGGATTGGGGAAAAACCCTTAAAAACAATTTTTCACCGTTTGTACCACCTTGAGCAGAATAAGCTTGTCAAAGTCAAGGACATGATCGTGGAAAATGGGGGCATCAACAGATGGCGTTCGGATATCCGGGATGGTCGAAGTAAAGAAGAATTGGAAAATTTGATTAATATAGCATCCAATATCTCCTTATCAGATAGTCCAGATTCTTGGTGGTGTCCTGGTGGCCCCAAAAATCGATTCAAGGTTGCGTGGATGAGGAAAAAAATCATGCTCAATTGCCCGGTTATTTATGGTTTAAATAGGTGGAGCAAATGGGTCGCTAAAAAGTGTAATATATTCATATGGAGAATGTTTAATAACAAACTTGCTGTCAAGGACGTGTTGGCGAGAAGAGGTTGCAGACTTGACTCTTTGAAATGCGAAATCTGTAAAGAAAAAGATGAGAACCTGTTTCATGCTTTTGTAGACTGTCCTAGAAGCAGGAAAATATGGGACCTGATTTGCAATTGGTGGAACATTCCTTTTAAGGTGCAATTAGGTAACGACAACAGTAACTTAGCTCATCCCATTGTTCAAGCTTGGTTCGATGCTATGTTGAGCTCTCTAAAAAGCAACTTGGAGAGGAAGATGTTCTTGGTGGTTGGATACGCTACGTTCAGCAACATCTGGTTTGAAAGAAACGAGGTCATTTTCCACAACAGGAGTAGAAGAATCGAGGAGATTTTCCTTAGAATCCAAAAGGAAGCTTATGTTTGGATTGACTGTAGATCGTCAAAAATTGTTCTAGATAGGCGTTTATGGCTCTTGTCGCCTACATTTGCTTTTAACCCCATGTAATCTACTTTTGGCGTGCTCCAGTTCCTTGCTGGGGTCTCGCCCGTTTAATCCAAGTTGCCTTTCAAAAAAAAAATATATGTATATATATATATATATATATATATATATATATATATATATATATATATATATATATATATATATATATATATATATATATATATATATATATATATATATATATATATATATATATATATATATATAGATAAGCGATCCGGTGAGGACACTTCTTAAAGTGAGGACTCGTGAGGACACCTTAAAAAAATTGGAAAAAAATAAAACAAAAATATAAATAATAAAATGGATCATAGTACTATGTTGGAGAAAAAAAAAATTCGAAAAAAAACTTGTGGATCATTATTTTTTTTTATAATGAAACAATGATCCACAAAATAAAAATTTTTGTGTATCATTACTGTTTCTCCATGATCCAAATTTTTTTTTCCAATTTCTTTTGGATCATGATATAGTACTATTCTTGATTTTATGATTTGTATTTTTTTTAAATTTTTTTAAGGTGTTCTTACGAGTTCTCACCGAAAAAAGGGTCCTCACCGGAACGGGACCCTATATATATATATATATATATATATATATATATATATATATATATATATATATATATATATATATACATATATATATATATATATATATATATATATATATATATATATATATATATATATATATATATATATATATATATATATATATATATATATATATATAAACTCTCACACACACACACACTAGCATCATTCCTTACAAACTGAGTTTGGTCCTCCCATACTTTTGAAACATTGTACTCACATATGCCTTCTACATCGGTCCTCCCATACTTTTAGAAACTAAGTTTCTTCTTACTTTGAAATTCAAGTCGTTGCGGTTTATGTTTTTATCACGATTCTAGAGCCGTGTAGAGGTCTTCTCTGCATTGCGAGTGCTCTTTGTTCTTATCTTCGTTTTTTCATGTCCAACTTTACCAATTACACACTTAGTACACATAAGACACTTGAAACTAAAATTAAGCGATATTAGTCTTTCTATAATGATAAAATAACTAAAATCCAGTCTAATAAAGCGTAAAATATGTAACATCAAAGCGCGTTATCAACTTCATCAAAGTCTGTTCTTGCACATACCCTTTAGTGACTACTCTCGCGTTGTATTTCAAAATCTTTCCTTCCGGATCACGCTTTATTTTGAACACCCATTTTAGCCCAATTGGTTTTCTTCCTTTTGGTATATCTACTAACATCTACGTCTTATTCTTTTCTATTGCATTTAGTTCACTTTTCATTGCTTCCATCCACTCTTCACTTTCACTCGCACTTGAGAAATTCTTTGGCTCTTCCTCATCTTGTAGGAACAAGAGTTCATCACAGTCATTATAGATATCGACCAGGCTTTGGAATATTGGTGGTGGTTGACTCAGGTGAAGAGTCGGTCGACGGTGAAACTGATTGTTGTGACAGTGGGCTGTTTTGCGGCGTGTTGTTTCGAGTTGTGATTCATTAAGTTCATATAGCGGGTTATCTTCAATTGAAGGGGTAGCTCCTTGGTCATCAAAGACTTCATACATAATATCAAACGTGAATTTCCCACTAGGAGTGACGTTGTATTTGGTTGCGGATGACGACTCCCATTTAAGATTTTCTTCGAAAATTACGTCTATACTCACCATCTTCGGATCTACCAGTCTATCTCCCTTTTTTCCTTTTTCAACAACCAAATGAACTAGCTTTATACTCCTATCATTGAGCTTTGTTGAGATATGGTCCAACAATTTTTTCATAAGCAACACACCGAAACACACTCATGTGATTGATACTTGGCTTCCGTGTGGTCCATAATTCATAGGGTGTGGTCTCTTTCATGACTTT
The DNA here is from genome assembly GCA_023525715.1 of Cichorium intybus. Classification (NCBI taxonomy): domain Eukaryota; kingdom Viridiplantae; phylum Streptophyta; class Magnoliopsida; order Asterales; family Asteraceae; genus Cichorium; species Cichorium intybus. The sequence continues at coordinate 51,305,124 of CM042016.1, read as the reverse complement.
TGTCGTGACACTGTTCCATAATGTACACAACATGCTTCATGACCTCTCCGCACAATTGTGATGGGACATCCATAGCTTTCAAGTTGCTCCTGACCGTCGTGGCTCCATGACGGTCCGATTACGTCTCTCCGCAACACCGTTTTGTTGTGGAGAGCAGGGTGTTGAGAAATGTCGATTCAAACCGGTCTCATTACAGTATGCAGTGAATTGCTTTGAGAGAAACTCACCACCACGGTCCGTGCATATAGTTTTTATTTTAAAACTCGTTAAGGCTTCGACTTGGATTCTAAACATTTTGAAAACATTCGACGCATCGTCTTTTTTAAGCATGTAGGCCCACATTACTCGTGTGTAATCGTCAACGAGTAACATGTAGTTTTTGTTTCCCGTAGATGTAGCTAGTGTGATTGGTCCGCAGAGGTCTCCGTGTACTAGTTCCAGTTTTTCAGTTGCTCGAAAGTTTGCTTTCTTTGGGTACGCATTTCGAGTTTGATTTGTCCGCAGAGGTCTCCGTGTACTAGTTCCAATTTTTCAGTAGCTCGAAATTTTGGTTGCTTTGGGTACGCATTTCGAGTTTGCTTTGCTACTACACACGCCTCACATACGTGTGTAGGTAACTCGATATTGGGTAGATCTTGAACTAGTCCTATGTCAGCCATGTGTTTTAACGCATTGAAATTTACATGGCCGACGCGTTTGTGCCAAAGCCAAGATGGCTCAGATTATTCCCCAAGCAAACACTCAGCACATCTTCTTGGAGAATAGTCTTGTACAACCGATAACTTGATTGTAGAGCTTTTATCAATAATCTTCCATCTGCATGATTGATCCAAAGGTACGATCTGAGCATTACAATTTGTCTCCGTGCTCCACCAATTATCCCAAGCTAATAATATTAGTACATAGCCTTGGTATATATAGTACACCCCTTTTAGTAGACAGGATTTTCTATTCTTGCAATTGAACATAATTAACCCCCTTTCCTTCTATTTGGACTTTAGAACCATCACCAAACCTTACAAAGCCTCATGTAGATAGATCAACGCTTCAAAATTTATTCCTATCATCCGTTATGTGGTTACTCGCTCCATTGTCAAGGTACCATAATCCCGATTGAGTCGGAGGTTACTCGTCACTTTTCAACACCGGGGTCAAGTAAGTTTCATTATCACTTCTCTCGTCATCGAGGGTTGTTAGTAACAAAGCGGGTTCTAGATCATTGTATTCTTGGGTGAGGTTGGCTTCGTGTTCCTTTCTGGTCACACAGATTCTTGCATCCGGCCGCGTAATACCCGTATCTTTAACAATTGTAACACTGGACCTTCGTTTTGTCCCGTGTTTGCGACGAACTCGTATTGTTTCTGTTTTGGTGGTTCCTACTGCCCCTTCCTTTGCTGTAAGTATTCCGTCCTCGGCCTCGTCCTCTACCTACACGATCACTATTATTGACTCTTTGTTTCGTTTTTGCATCTTCTTGGCTTTTTTTTTCGATCATTCAACCCATTCTTCATGAGTAAGCAATAACTTCTTTTCTTCGGATTGTTGGTGAATCTTGATTCGAACTTCATGAGCTTTCAACCTTCCAACCACCTCTTCAAAGGTCATCTTTTCAAGATCATCGAATTGTTCGATCGTTGATGCGAATTGAACAAATATTGAGGGTACGGCTTGAAGCATCTTCTTCACGATGTATGCCTCTTCCATTGTGACACGCCTAGGTCGTCGTGCGGTCAAAAATAAGAAAAACCTAACACATACACACTAGCACAGTGGTAGTCAGGGTCGATCCGCAGGAGCTACGTGGTCAGACTGGATGACAGATTACCAACTATAGTGTCATGCTATAGTCGGAGGACTTTAGTTTCCAAACCCTTGTCACTAAAAATCATGAACTCTAAACTAAACAATTCCAAAACAAGCATAGACTAAGCTAAGCTTTAACCCACACCTAGTTACTTTCTGAAATCAGAAGTGGATCTCTAACTCAGAAGTAAACAAAGGCATTCAACAATTCAAACATAAACCAAATCAAGGTATGAATTGAACCAATAAATAAGGTCCAATGGGACAGTCATTGGCTAAAGTCCAAACCTAAAAGCTAACTTAGTTGGCTACTAAAATCAGCAAAGGAAAACAGTCCCAAACAAGGTCATAAACACATCCAAACACAATCCAAGCATTCAAAACCAATATCAAGCATGAAAACACCGAAAAACAAAGATTACTTGTAACCGAATGATTATTATAACCCAAAACAGGTTCCAAACATCCAATCTATGCAGTCAATCTCGGGAGATAGCGTCGAGATAGCGCCGAGATAGCGTTTCTCGGGCTTAGGCCGAGATAAAAATCAAAATCTCGCTCAGTAATCTCGTCAGCGAGAATCTCGCCGAGATTTGCCGAGATTTGCCGAGATAATGTCCGAGATTTGCCGAGATTTACTTTTCGGAAGATGAGAATGCATTATACGATGTTGACTCGGATGCCGAACCCATGGATTGCGATTAGATTTATGTTTGACACGTTGACACTTTTCATATTAGAATACTATATTTTCATATTAGAATACTATCTATGTTTTATGTGACATTTTTATGCAACTTTTTGTGATATTAATTCTACGTAGTATTAATAGTCTAAAAGTAACAAAAAAAAACCCCGCTATACCACCGCGATAAACGCTAAATCAAATCTCGCTAGGTGACCGCTATAAGGTTTATGGCCGAGATAACTGCATAGCATCCAATATTGTAACAATGACTAGAAAACAGTAAATGAAATGCTCAAAGTCAGTGGGTGTCACTCCCACAAACCCTAGCCACTAATGCTAACTATTAAACTAAAAGAAATTAAACATAAAAACCTGAAATGCCAAAAGGTAGTTGCTGAAAACGAATTCTTGGAGTTAAAGAGCCTCTACGGTTGATTTTTCACCAGGGTTTTGCTCAGGGTTTCGGCTGTAAATGCCTCTATTTATAGTTGAAATTTCGCGCAGCCGCGCCGCGCATTTAAGTGAACCGCGGCGCGCGTACTTATCTTCTCCCGTTTTCTTCGGCCTTTGAATTTGGTTCACCGCCTTGAATCTGTGTCGCGACTTCTTGAGTCCACGGCGCGCATACGTGTTTTCCTGATTTTATCTTCTTTTCCAAACTTTCTCCAATTTGCACGCTTTTGGTCCCTGTTTTCATTATTTTCTTCCAAACAAGTACTGGCACGAAAAGTGAGAATACCACGAGATATATGATATAATTTCACTATGAATAGGGCTTAACAACGACTAAAATATGTAATATCACTAGGCGTTGTCAAACACCCCACACTTGTGCCTTGCTTGTCCCCAAGCAAGAGACTTTTTAATAAATTCTAACTAAGACTCAAACAATTTTGACTGTGTTTAGTTTCAAAGCTTATTGCCCCAAGAGTTAGAGTGAAATAGTTCGCGAGAACCTAATCAGAGTGTTCTTTGGAATTCATGGCTTTCTAGAGAACCCTTGATTACAAACTTTCTGTCCACAATAAAGTGTACTTACTCATTCAGATTCTAAAGGCCATTAAGGAATTGTCCATGACTTTTGATGTTGTCCGTGTAACGAGCTTTCAGAAATACCATCCCAAACCAGACGGTCTTAGGTGGTAAGGTGCATAAGTGCCTCTTCGAGGCCACCCTTTTCGGACCTACCGGCTCGAACAACAAAGACCATAGATTGCCATTTCCTTCCTAAATTCCAATCCTAAAACATTCCAATCGTCTAACTCCTAAAACTCAACTTGTTTGACTAAATAATAGCATGATCACAAATAAACAGTATCTCTTGAAAAATACCAGTGCTATCACAATCACAAACCATTCGTTTCAAAATTACAATTTAGCAAAAAAAACTTTTGAAAAAGTTGCTAAAAATTTGAAAATTGGTCATTTCTGCAAAAAATTCAAAAACTACTCTTTCGACCGTCCACACCCCACACTTAAAACCGTACAACATCCCCGTTGTACATAAAAATAATATTTAGAACAAGGGAGAAAGAGTTACCCCTTTGGACGGTAGATTGCTTGGTTGGTACTCGGTATCACAGGTACAAATTCGAACAAACAGAATTCTTGATTTCGCATTCTGGAGTTGTGGCGCAACAGTGAACACGCCGGTTATCAAGACAAGTAGAGGGGGCACGGTGACCCCACACTTGTCTGAGACAACTCCTTCCCATTTTGGTATATCATGCATGACTCAACAAAACATTAAATGCAAACATAACAAATAAAATATAAACAGACAAAATATAAAAGTGTGTCATAGATTTAGTACATATATCCCAAAAATAAAGAAAAGAAAAAATAAAAATAAATCAACTGCCACCTGGTGGCCTGGAAGATCCAGCCTCGTGATCGTGGACTTTGGCTGGGAATGGTCGGGGACGCTGACCCTGTCGGGCAGCTAGATCTAGAAGTACCTCCCCGATCCACTCGAGCCGGTCCTCAATCCCCGTGACTCTGACCTCCAGTCGGTGGATGGCCGCTGAGTCCTCCTGCGGCTGTGGCTCTGCTGGCGTTGGCTCTGCAGGTGCTGTCTGCCTCCGGCGTCTCCTCCCAGGCTGGGCGTACGCTGGCTGGGGTGCCTGGGGTGGCTTTGTCGGTTCCCTCACAAACTGTCCCGGGCGCTGCTGCTCAATCAGCCCCATCTTCTCCAGAGCTCGCGCCGTAGTGCGAGATGGAGGTAACGCGGTCAAAGTGGCAACAGTCCTGGCAGTGAGGATCCGGTATGATCGGGCCAGATGGGTGATGAAGTATCCCCGGCCCAGAGGATTGCTGGCGGAGGTACCCGTCGCACGGGTGGATAGGGCGACTGCTAGGGCGTAGGGAAGGTGGATGAACCTGGAGGGGTCGAGGAGAACCCAGAAAAACGTCATGTCCTCCCCGGACACCTTCTCGCCCCCCTCCCGCTGCATGATGGAGGTGGAGACGATGCGGTGCATGAGGCGGTGGAGTGGATCTCGGAGGTGGCTCTCCCGGGAGGTCCCCGCCTCGTAGATGACGTTGGACAACGGTGCCCAAACCTCCATATTGGCAGCCCGCTCCGGCTGCCCCTGAATACATGCCTCGAAGAACTGGGGAAAATGGCGGCGCTGGAAATCCGCCTCCACATATATCCCCGTGCGTCTGGCGAACTCCCGAAGGCTGCACTCCCGGTGCACGCCTCCCAACCTGAATCTAATCAACCTTCCCCGCGGGTCTGTCACCCTCGGCGCGTACTCAATGGTGGAAAGGAACTCCTGGTGGAGCTCCGTGTACACGACATCCTCGTCGGTGGCCATGATCCTGTCCCAGCCCCGGCAGGTGAAAGAAGCATCCCCGTGAGTCCAGGTGCGGTGTAGAAACGGCTCTATCTCGCCCTATAACCCGGCATCCCCGATGATAGCCCTATCAAGAACGGTCGCCTCAAGAACCCGCGACTGGTCAAAGCATCCCTCCGTGATCTGTACTCGACAGAGGCCTCTGGCCCCTCTGGAAACTGAAGGAACTCATGGTTTAGTCTGAACATGATCTGCACAAACGAAATTTTTTTTGCAAAATAAGTCCTTGTCTTCTCCATCGCACCACAGCGCGGCCCAAGAGAAAGGGCGCGACGTGGCGAGCGGCTGTTTCCAAAATCCAACTCAAAATCGAGTTTTAACCAGTTTAAACTCAATCCAAATACACCACAAGGTAGCTTAAGTGCCGACTAACTCATCTAGGGTATCTATTTGGCGAAACAAACACCCTATGAGTCAGCATTGGCGATTTCTAAGTTTTGAACTTTTTGAACAAATCACTCAAATTAACTACCTAATCACTAGTTTAAACGAGTAATAGCTAGTTAGAATGACATACCGTAGTAGTGGCAAGGAAATGAGCAAGAAAAAACGCGAGAATTTTTGTTGATCAGAGCTTCGAGTCGTGGTGTGTGTGAATAGTGTCGCGACTTACCTTAATATAGGAGAAAAACCGACCGATAGATTCTCGCGTCGCGCCATTGCAAGACCCGCGTCGCGCGTGTCACCAAAACAACCCCTGCGCATCGGGTTGGTTTACGAACCCACGTCGCGCAAGTAAGAAAACCGCGGCGCGGTCATTAAAATTTCAAATTCTTCACACGACCCCACACTTGCCTTAGACCACTGGTACCTGCATTTAATGATACGATTTTTCCTAATTATTTCTAAGAAATACAGAACCTAACCTATATCACGATGGGTTGCCTCCCAACAAGCGCTAAGTTTAACGTCTTCAGCCAGACGTAGAACTCCTCCTTCTATTCTTCCTCTGCTGGAACTTCTGATGGCATCTGCTTAAACCCAGGTATGAAATTATGGGCCATCATCGACATTAGGGATGTGAGCTGAGTCATTCTATCGCTCACTCCACTAATCCATTGCTGTTGCGATTCCAGAAGCTTGAAGACTTTTGCCTCCCTTTCTCTTGATTCTTTCTCATATTGCTGGTGTCTCGCTTCTAGCATCTCCATCATATCCAGAAACTGCTCCTTATCAATAGTGGCCAACGGATGGTTCCTTGTTTCCTTTAAAATCTCTTCCTTTCCTCCTTCCCCCATTCGCGTCCAGAATTTTTTCTTTGCTCCTAATCCCAGGCTCCATTAACACACTTTTGTCTAGTTGTTTGCCATCATTCTCTGAAGGTAAAGATACAGGATTTCCGAACACATTCAGCCTTCTCTTTCGCGTCCCAAAGGAGTTGTCCACATCCCCCGTCTTGCAGTCGATCAATGCGCCAGCCGTAGCTAAAAATGGGCGTCCTAAAATGAGCGCAGGCGCGTCGTCCAAGCTTTCATGCTCCATAACTAAGAAATCTACAGGATAGAAGAAGTCTCCAACCTTGACTATGACATTAGTCAATTTTCCTCGGGATACCTTTGTTGACTGGTCAGCCAGCTATACTACAACTTTTGCTGGCTCTATTTCTTCATTCTTGTACTTATCATACAAATATCCTGGCAGCACATTTACACTTGCTCCCAAGTCCAGCAAGGTGTTCCGAATGACCACATCTCCTACAGTAGTAGTGATCAGTGGCGATCCAGGATCCCTCTCCTTTTTTGGCAGTGTTCCTAACAGCGCCTCACTGGCCTTAATCGTCAATCTAACAGTGTCTGGTGTGGGAATCTTACTTTTTTCATTTCTTTCACACATCTCCTGAAGAATTCTTGTATCCTCAGGAGCATCCTTAAGTTCATCCCACAGCGGTTGGTTTATCAAAGGCCCTCTTGGTTTGGGTGCTTCTTGTTTCTTCTTATCTTTCTTGTCTTTCTTCTTCTGCTTGATTCCTGCTACCGTCGACTGCTCTTCTTCCTGAACCTCCGTGTCCTCCTCTGGTTGAGTTCCCCCTTCAACAGGAATTTCTTTTTCCTTACCTTCCTTTTTAATCTCCTTAGTCTCCTCCTTCTCCTGGACTGTTTCTCCTTTTTCAAACTCTTCCTTACTTCCTGAATTTAGTAAGTCCTCGAAAGTAATTTTTCTCCATTCAGCCTCAACAGTATTCACGTGCTCTTTCCCGGCTCGCTGACTATGGGTCGGATTAATCTCCGTAGTACTTGGCAACTTCCCATTGTCCCTTTTTTGCTGATCCTCGGCCATTTGTCCAATTTGCCTTTCCATGTTTGCGATAGCTTTTGCATTGGCCTGGGATTGCTGCTGAGTAGCACTGAACATTTCATATATTTTTGCAATCATATCTTCTTGAGTTCCTGGGGCATTGTTGACAGCATTGTTGGGCCCCCTATTATTATTGCTACCACTCCCACTCGCATTTCCATTATTGTTTGCAGGCTGGTATGACCTAGGCTGATTAGATGATTGACCTTGGTAATTATTCTGACTCTGGTTGTTGAAATTCTGCTGCTGCCCTTGATTATATGGTCTGTAGGGTCGTCTATTGTTGTACTGACCTTGACCCTGGCCATGAACTTGGTTTGCCTCCTGAACTTTCGGTCCTCCTTGACCTCCTTGTGTTTGACCCTGCGGTCCATTCTGCAGCGTTAACATGAGCCTGTCAAACTTCTTATTTAAGTAACTTATTTCTTTCTTTACTTTTTTCTTTCAATCAGCATCAGCTCCCACTCCTGCTGCTGTGCCTACAGTCTTTCTTGTAGAAAAGTTTGCTTTGGAGCCATTGCTTAACTGTTCCAAGAACTGCCAAGCTTCCTCTGGATCTTGCCACATAAATGTCCCGCTTGACGAGGCATTTATCATAGCCTGGTGTGTTTCGCTAACTCCCTCGAAAAACAACTTCACTAACTGCCATTTAGGAATCTCATGATACGGACAGGATCGCAGTAACTCCTTCAGTCTATCGAATGCTTCGTGGAAAGCCTCTCCTGGTTTTTGCTGGAAGTCCTGAATGACCCTCCTGATCTCCGTTGTTTTGCTTGCCGGATAAAATTCTTGTAGGAACTTGGCCTTGAGCTGGTCCCACATGGTGATGCTGTTCGCTGGTAAAGACGTAAACCAGTATTTGGCTTTCTCTTTAAGAGTGAATGGGAATAACCTAAGCCTAAAGATGTTCCTATTGACATTCCTGGGGGTATTAGCATTGGCAATCGCTATAAATTCATATAAGTGGTTGTATGGGTCATCCTGCTTGTACCCCCTAAACTCTGGCCATATTCCTAACAACTGAGGCCTTATTTCTACTTGAGATTCAATATTGTCAGGAATATAAATTGGTGACGAATCATCATATTCTCGTGGCTGGAAATGTGATGCAACCGATTGCCTTCTCGGTTGTGCAAAATATAAAGGTTGAGCAGGATTACCGTAAAGATGATCGTTATAGTTCTGCTGACCTTGTGGTGGTTGATACTGTGGTGCTCTTCTCAGATGTCCTCGACCTCGGTTCCTGGGTTGCTGTGGTGCTGGAGGGACCCATCCTTCATCTTCTTCATCATATATTTCCTCTTCCTCTGGATACTGGTACTGTTGCTGAAGAGGTGGATGGTATTGTTGTGGTTGTGTAGGTTGGAATGTGGTTTGAGGTTTAAATAGGACAGGTTGTGGTTGAGAAAGTGGTTGAGAAGTTGGTGTCTGCTGTCTAGAGACTGGGGTGCCATCACGGGTCGGCTCTCCCCAAGACATTGCAGATGTGAATGGATTGGTGGATTGTGGTTGTGATACTGGTGGAAATGATGGAATCGATGGCGGAGTGCATGATGGTATGGGTACTGGGGCTGAAACTGCACCACCAGAAGCACTCGTACTCCCGAATTGAAACTCTGAAACTGGGGGAATAAAAAACATCCCCGTTGCCTCACCTGATGGTTCCTGGGCAACACCTACTGTACTACTACTAACTTGACTGAAAATCATGATATTCAAACGCCTACGGGCATGGATTTTGCGCGCAGTTCGCTCAATCTCTGAGTCAAAATGTAATGGGGATAATTGCTCACCCCTGCGGGTACGCATGCACTAATGCAACACGCCCGCAAAATCAAAAACCAGAAACTAACCAAATGAAACTCAAAGAAAATCAAGAAACAAAAATTCCTACTAATCACCTGATCTAAGCCCACAGCTCCCCGACAACGGCGCCAAAATTTGACACGCCTAGGTCGTCGTGCGGTCAAAAATAAGAAAAAACCTAACACACACTCTAGCACAGTGGTAGTCAGGGTCGATCCGCAGGAGCTACGTGGTCAGACTAGATGACAGATTACCAACTATAGTGTCACGCTATAGTCGGAGGACTTTAGTTTCCAAACCCTTGTCACTAAAAATCATGAACTCTAAACTAAACAATTCCAAAACAAGCATAGACTAAGCTAAGCTTTAACCCAAACCTAGTTACTTTCTGAAATCAGAAGTGCATCTCTAATTCAGAAGTAAACAAAGGCATTCAACAATTCAAACATAAACCAAATCAAGGTATGAACTGAACCAATAAATAAGGTCCAATGGGACAGTCACTGGCTAAAGTCCAAACCTAAAAGCTAACCTAGTTGGCTACTGAAATCAGCAAAGGAAAACAGTCCCAAACAAGGTCATAAACACATCCAAACACAATCCAAGCATTCAAAACCAATATCAAGCATCAAAACACCGAAAAACAAAGATTACTTGTAACCGAATGATTATTATAACCCAAAACAGGTTCCAAACATCCAATACAGTAACAATGACAACAAAACAGTAAATGAAATGCTCAAAGTCAGTGGGTGTCACTCCCACAAACCCTAGCCACTAATGCTAACTATTAAACTAAAAGAAATTAAACATAAAAACCTGAAATACCAAAAGGTAGTTGCTGAAAACGAATTCTTGGAATCAAAGAGCCTCTACGGTCGATTTTTCACCAGGGTTTTGCTCAGGGTTTCGGCTGTAAATGCCTCTATTTATAGTTGAAATTTCCCGCAGCCGCGCTGCGCATTTAATTGAACCGCGGCGCGCGTACTTATCTTCTCCCATTTTCTTCGGCCTTTGAATTTGGTTCACCGCTTTGAATCTGCGTCGCGACTTCTTGAGTCCGCGGCGCGCATACGTGTTTTCCTGATTTTATTTTCTTTTCCAAACTTTCTCCAATTTGCACGCTTTTGGTCCCTGTCTTCATTATTTTCTTCCAAACAAGTACTGGCACGAAAAGTGAGAATACCACGAGATATATGATATAATTTCACTAAGAATAGGGCTTAACAACGACTAAAATATGTAATATCACTAGGCGTTGTCACATTGTGTCATTGAGAGCACGTATGTTGCTCACATTGTCATCTTATCCTTTTTTGCATCAAGGGCAGCCTTTGGCTCAACAGCCTCCTATACGTTCATAGCTTGCATAAAGACCTTCATCTTGATTGCCCATGCTACGTAATTTTCTGTTGTCAACATCAGGTAATGAATCGAAACTTGCCCATCCTTGTTGGCCATCGTATCTTTCTTTTTTTGATACTTTGGCATTCACCAGATTCGTTCTGATTCCAAATGTAAGGTTTAAACCAAGCAACACCACCTTGATTATGGACAACAAACGAAAAAAAAATCAAGCAAGAATAGAACTAGGAAGAATGAACCTGATTCAGCCGAATGCTTGAATGCTTAAAATTGAATGAAAAGCAAATAAACGTACAAGGTCTTTATATATGAATGAAAAAACTTAGATAAACTCTACTTGGGAAAAGATAATCCTTATCACTCCTAATTTTTAAATTCAAACTTTAATTATATAGTTTCTGGATTATTACTACAGAGTCTTTGTGCACCGATTAAGGTCGCTACCTTTACTTCCAATATAACATTCTCTAATATATGTTTTACATGATTATTATCTACTTTCTCAATACGATTTCTTTATATTTTGTGTTAAAATGCTACTAAAAAAAGTAACGATAATCATCATCTTTAAAAGCAATAATATATTACAAAGTATATTGAATTACACAAAAAACAGACAATCCGAGGGAACCGCTAGAGAACCATGCAATCTAGCTACCAATATTCTAACAACATTAATGAGAAAAAACAACACGATCAAAGACAGATTATAAAAGCAAGATCAATCGAAGAGTGAGGCCCTGTATGTCTGAAGTCTACTTCTTGGATGGTGGTGGAGCAAAGAAAGGAATATTAGGAAGAGTTGTTGGAAGGTTAGGGATGGAAGGCATAGAAGGCAACGGAGGCAAGGAAACTTTGGGCATGTTAGGGATAGTGGGCATTTGTGGTTGAGGTAGTGTCGGGATTGTTGGCATTTGTGGTTGAGGTAGTGTCGGGATTGTGGGCATTTGTGGTAGTGGCAGTGTCGGGATTGTGGGTATCTGTGGTTGTGGAAGTGTTGGGATTGTGGTTGCTTGCAGCAAATTGCGGGAAGCAAAACACATCTCGTTGCTTGTAATTGAGAATAGTGCAACAGCAAAAATGTAAAAGTAGCAGGTGGAAGCCATTATAGGATGAGTGCGAGGTGGTAATTAAAGAAGGGGTCAAGAGTCTTTGAGATGTGAAGGCTAATGAAGTTTATTTATATTGTGAATAAGAATGCATAGAAGACCAAGTATATATAGAGACTACACAGATTTTAATTTCAGTAGATGATAACTATAAGATGAATTAATGTCATGAGTTTTGTTAAGACTTTAATTTGGTTGGTTGGAAACTATATCAACATTTGGAATTCTAAAAAAATGACACCTGGCTTTAAGATATCCTAGGTATGTCGTTGTTTAACAACCTTCAACTCTCAAGCAACAAGAAATTATTTATAATCTTCCTATTATCGGTAAGCTATTTTGCCACCTAATATCGAAAGTGTTTTCTACCAGGAAAACAACGACAGATAAGGAAAAAATAACAGCTACAACACACATTTAATGCGGAGAAAATCTTTCGAAGATAATTAACGACGCATGCTATAGCAGCAAAATCCCCATGATAATTGGGCCCACATTAAGATTAATTTCCACTAATATCTCTTAAAATTCGGAAGCATTTGACATTTTGACAATCATTTGATTTTAATATTTGTAAAAAAGTAAGAAATAGAAGTTATTCAAAGTTATATTTTATTACTGAATAACATGTACAATCACTAGTAGAAACATGTCTCGCTTCCGACGGAAAAAGCCTTGAAAATCCGACCAAAATAATGTTTGTGACACATTTCGGAGGAAAAAAATACGTCCGAAATCGTCTCATAGGAAAAAGTTTCCAAGGGCTTTCTAACAAACCGTCTCACACCTTTTCTGATAAACCATATTTTGTTGGAGGTTCCAACAATTTTCGCAGACACGCCATTTTGCTTGAATTGTGATTATAATTTCGGATGAACAACTCTTTTATGTTAGTTTTTCGTGACAAGTTTTTCTAGCCATTCATAAGGAAATCTACAATTTAAAAAAATCAAAATAACATGAAAAAAATCCATTTTTTCTGCCTAAAAAGATAAAAAAAATCTAATCAAATGACCAAATAACTTTTCAAGCTCACACACAAACAAAATAAACATAAATAAAAAAAGTACCTATTATAACACAAGTTTTAACAATCTTAAATCAGAAACATAATATAAATGTCTAAAAAATGCAAGTGTTCACAACAATAACATAATGGACATTGGGTGGATTGTTGAGAGAGTTACAGAAAAGTCTAATGAAATTGACCGTTTGAGTTACAAGTTGTGATTGTCTTTCGCCACTTGGGTTTCAAATTTAGATTGGTTTTCTTCCAACTCCTGAACCTAAATTATGTTAAAACAAACATGCATAATTTAGTAAATAAAAAAAATTAGTAAAACTCAATATATATATTAACTTTTTTTATCTATTATACCAACATATATTATAGCAGCATAATAATAGCAACCTTGTTTATTTTTTAGTGATTATATTTTTATTCACAATAACAAGATTTTATCGTTTTATCCATAGTAGTAACATACTTTATTTTTATCAATGATACAAATGTACTGTACTTTATTCCGTAAAAGCAACATACTTGATTTCTTATCCATAATAACAACTTACTTTAATTTTCATCGATTACCAAAGAGCATGTAATTCTACATTTTCCATAATAGCAATATATTTTATATATTATCCGTCATATCAAAATCCTTTCCATTTTTTATTAATCTATCATTGCCATATACACATTGTTGCCATCGCTCATAGTCATTGAGGTCAAAGAGCTCGTTTACGGTCAAGATAATGTCCTCCCAACAATAAAATGCAGATATGAAGATTTTCTCTTGTAGATAGGTCAACCTCAACCTCGACCTCAACCTCGACCTCAACCTCAACCTCAACCTCAACCTCAACCTCAACCTCTCTCTCTCTCTATGTATGTATGTATGTACGTATGTATACATGTATATATGTATGTATGTATGTATGTATATATATATATATATATATATATATATATATATATATATATATATATATATATATATATATATATATATATATATATATATATATATATATATATATATATAAACCCTCACACACACACACACACACTAGCATCATTCCTTAGAAACTAATTTTGGTCCTCCCATACTTTTGAAACATTGTACTCACATATGCCTTCTACTATTTGTCAAAACAGCATGTATGTATGTATGTATGTATGTATGTATGTATGTATGTATGTGTATATATATATATATATATATATATATATATATATATATATATATATATATATATATATATATATATATATATATATAAACTCTCAGACACACACACTAGCATCATTCGTTTACAAACTGTGTTTGGTCCTCCCATCTTTTACAAACTAAGTTTCTTCTCACTTTGAAATTCAAGTCGTTGCAGTTTATGTTTTTATCACGATTCTAGAGCCGTGTAGAGGAGTTCTCTTTATTTCGAGTTGCTCTTTGTTCTTATCTTCTTTTTTTCATCTCCAACTTTACCAATTTCACACTTAGTACACATAAGACACTTGAAACTAAAATTAAGCGATATTAGTCTTTCTATAATAATAAAGTAACTAAAATCCAATCTAATAACGCGTAAAATATGTAACATCAAAACGCGTCATCAACTTCATCAAAGTCTGTTCTTGCACATACCCTTTAGTGACTAATCTCACGTTGTATTTCAAAATCTTTCCTTCCGGATCACGCTTTATTTTGAACACCCATTTTAGCCCGATTGGTTTTCTTCCTTTTGGTATATCTACTATCATCCACGTCTTATTCTTTTCTATTGCATTTAATTCACTTTTCATTGCTTCCATCCACTCTTCACTTTCACTCGCACTTGAGAAATTCTTTGGCTCTTCCTCATCGTGTAGGAACAAGAGTTTATCACAGTCATTATAGATATCGACCAGGCTTTGGAATATTGGTGGTGCTTGACTCAGGTGAAGAGTCGGTCGACGGTGAAACTGATTGTTGTGACAGTGGGCTGTTTTGCGGCGTGTTGTTTCGAGTTGTGATTCATTAAGTTCATATAGCGGGTTATCTTCAATTGAAGGGGTAGCTCCTTGGTCATCAAAGACTTCATACATAATATCAAACGTGAATTTCCCACTAGGAGAGGCGTTCTATTTGGTTGCGGACGACGACTTCCATTTAAGATTTTCTTCGAAAATTACGTCTATACTCATGCGGATTAATCCCATCTTCGGATCTACCAGTCTATCTCCCTTTTTTCCTTTTCAACAACCAAATGAACTAGCTTTATACTCCTATCATTGAGCTTCATGAGATATAGTCCAACAATTTTTGCATAAGCAACACACCGAAACACCCTCATGTGATTGATACTTGGCTTCCGTGTGGTCCATAATTCATAGGGTGTGGTCTCTTCATGACTTTTGTCGTGACACTATTCCATAATGTACACAACATGCTTCATGACCTCTCCCCACAATTGTGATGGGACATCCATAGCTTTCAAGTTGCTCCTCACCGTCGTGGCTCCTTGACGGTCCGATTACGTCTCTCCACAACAACGTTTTGTTGTGGAGAGTAGGGTGTTGAGAAATGTCGATTCAAACCGGTCTCATTACAGTATGCAGTGAATTGCTTTGAGAGAAACTCACCACCACGGTCCATGCATATAGTTTTTATTTTTAAACCCGTTACGGCTTCGACTTGGATTCTAAACGTTTTGAACACATTCGACGCATCGTCTTTTTTTAAGTGTGTAGGCCCACATTACTCGTGTGTAGTCGTCAACGAGTAACATGTAGTATTTGTTTCCCGTAGGTGTAGCTAGTGTGATTGGTCCGTAGAGGTCTCCGTGTAATAGTTCCAGTTTTTCAGTTGCTCAAAAGTTTGCTTGCTTTGGGTACGCATTTCGAGTTTGCTTTGTCCGCAGAGGTCTCCGTGTACCAGTTCCAGTTTTTCGGTAGCTCGAAAGTTTGGTTGCTTTGGGTACGCATTTCGAGTTTGCTTTGCTACTACACAAGCCTCACATACGTGCGTAGGTAACTCGATCTTGGGTAGATCTTGAACTAGTCCTATGTCAGCCATGTGTTTTAACGCATTGCAATTTACATGGCCGACGCGTTTGTGCTAAAGCCAAGATGGCTCAGATTATTCCCCAAGCAAACACTCATCACGTCTTCTTGGAGTATAGTCTTGTACAACCGATAACTTGATTGTAGAACTTTTATCAATAATCTTCCATCCGCATGATTGATCCAAAGGTACGATCCGAGCATTACAATTTGTCTCTGTGCTCCGCCAATTATCCCAAGCTAATAATATTAGTACATAGCCTTGGTATATATAGTACACCCCTTTTAGTAGACAGGATTTTCTATTCTTGCAATTGAACATAATTAACCCCCTTTCCTTATGTTTGGACTTTAGAACCATCACCAAACTTTACAAAGCCTCGTGTAGATAGATCAAGGCTTCAAAATTTATTCCTATCACCCGTTATGTGGTTACTCGCTCCATTGTCAAGGTACCATAACCCCGATTGAGTCAAAGGTTGCTCGTCACTTTTCAACACCGGGGTCAAGTAAATTTCATTATCACTTCTCTCGTCATCGAGGGTTGTTAGTAACAAAGCGGGTTCTCGATCATTATACTCTTGGGTGAGGTTGGCTTTGTGTTCCTTTCCGGTCACAGATTCTTGCATTCGGCCGCGTAATGCCCGTATCCTTGACAATTGTAACACTGGACCTTAGTTTTGTCCCGTGTTTGTGATGAACTCGAATTGTTTCTGTTTTGGTGGTTCCAACTGCCCCTTCCTTTGCTGTAAGTATTCCGTCCTCGGCCTCGTCCTCTACCACCACAATTACTATTATTGCCTCTTTGTTTCGTTTTTGCATCTTCTTGGCTGTGTTTTTTCGATCGTTCAACCCATTCTTCATGAGTAAGCAATAAATTCTTTTCTTCGGATTGTTGGTGAATCTTGATCCGAACTTCATGAGCTTTCAACCTTCCAACCACCTCTTCAAAGGTCATCTTTTCAAGATCACCGAATTGTTCGACCGTTCATGCGAATTGAACAAATGTTGATGGTACGGCTCGAAGCATCTTCTTCACGATGTATGCCTCTTCCATTGTCTCATCGAGAGCACGTATGTTGCTCACAATGTTCCTGATCTTGGACGAGAAATCATCAACAGTCTCTGATTCACTTATCCATAGGATTTCAAATTCAACTTTGAAAGTTTGTACCTTGGCTGTCTTCACACGGTCGGCACCCATGTCAATCGTTTTGAGCGTATCCCACAGTAAGTTTCATTGTTTGCTTCTCCTCTAGCGAAAGTAGGATGTCTTCAGAAATGGCTTGATAGATGGCAGCCATTGTCATCTTATCCTTTTTTGCAAAAAGGGCAGCCTTTGGCTCAACAGCCTCCCATACGTTCATAGCTTGCATAAACACCTTCCTCTTGATTGCCCATGCTGAGTAATTTTCTCTTGCAACATCAGGTAATGAATCGAAACTTGCCCATCCTTGTTGGCCATCGTATCTCTCTTTTTTTGATACTTTGGCATGCACCAGATTCGTTCTGATTACAAATGTAAGGTTTAAACCAAGCAATACCACCTTGATTATGGACAACAAACGAAAAAAAAAAATCAAGCAAGAAAAGAACTAGGAAGAATGAACCTGATTTAGCCGAATGCTTGAATGCTTAAAATTGAATGAAAAGCAAATAAACGTACAAGGTCTTTATATATGAATGAAAAAACTTAGATAAACTCTACTTGGGAAAAGATAATCCTTATCACTCCTAATTTTTAAATTCAAACTTTAATTATATAGTTTCTGGATTATTACTACAGAGTCTTTGTGCACCAATTAAGGTCGCTACCATTACTTCCAATATAACATTCTCTAATATATGTTTTACATGATTATTATCTACTTTCTCAATACGATTTCTTTATATTTTGTGTTAAAATGCTACTAAAAAAAGTAACGATAATCATCATCGTTAAAACCAATAATATATTATAAAGTATATTGAATTACACAAAACACAAACAATCCGAGGGAACCACTAGAGAACCATGCAATCTAGCTACCAATATTCTAACAACATTAATGAGAAAAAACAACACGATCAAAGACAGATTATAAAAGCAAGATCAATCGAAGCGTGAGGTGGTATGTCTGAAGTCTACTTCTTGGATGGTGGTGGAGCAAAGAAAGGAATATTAGGAAGAGTTGTTGGAAGGTTAGGGATGGAAGGCATAGAAGGCAACGGAGGCAAGGAAACTTTGGGCATGTTAGGGATGGTGGGGATTTGTGGTTGAGGTAGTGTCGGGATTGTTGGCATTTGTGGTTGAGGTAGTGTCGGGATTGTGGGCATTTGTGGTTGTGGCAGTGTCGGGATTGTGGGTATCTGTGGTTGTGGAAGTGTTGGGATTGTGGTTGCTTGCAGCAAATTGCGGGAAGCAAAACACATCTCGTTGCTTGTAATTGAGTATAGTGCAACAGCAAAAATGTAAAAGTAGCAGGTGGAAGCCATTGTTGGATGAGTGCGAGGTGGTAATTAAAGAAGGGGTCAAGAGTCTTTGAGATGTGAAGGCTAATGAAGTTTCTTTATATTGTGAATAAGAATGCACAGAAGACCAAGTATATATAGAGACTACACAGATTTTAATTTCAGTAGATGATAACTATAAGATGAATTAATGTCATGAGTTTTGTTAAGACTTTAATTTGGTTGGTTGGAAACTATATCAACATTTGGAATTCTAAAAAAAATGACACATGGCCTTAAGATATCCTAGGTATGTCGTTGTTAAACAACCTTCAACTCTCAAGCAACAAGAAATTATTTATAATCTTCCTATTATCGGTAAGCTATTTTGCCACCTAATATCGAAAGTGTTATCTACCAGGAAAACAACGTCAGATAAGGAAAAACTAACAGCTACAATACACATTTAATGCGGACAAAATCTTTCGAAGATAATTAACGACCCATGCTATAGCAACAAAATCCCCATGATAATTGGGCCCACATTAAGATTAATTTCCTCTAATATCTCTTAAAATTCGGAAGCGTTTGACATTTTGACAATCATTTGATTTTAATATTTGTAAAAAAGTAAGAAATAGAAGTTATTCAAAGTTATATTTTATTACTGAATAACATGTACAATCACTAGTAGAAACATGTCTCGCTTCCGACGGAAAAAGCCTTGAAAATCCGTCCAAAAGAATGTTTGTGACACATTTCCGAGGAAAAAAATACGTCTGAAATCGTCTCATAGGAAAAAGTTTCCAAGGTATTTCTAAAAACTGTCTCACACCTTTTCTGATGAACCATATTTTGTTGGAGGTTCCAACAATTTTCGCAGACACGCCATTTTCCTTGAATTGTGATTATAATTTCGGATGAACAACTCTGTTATGATAGTTTTTCGTGACAAGTTTTTCTAGCCATTCATAAGGAAATCTACAACTTAAAAAATCAAAATAACATGAAAAAAAAATCCATTTTTTCTTCCTCAAAATATAAAAAAAATCTAATCAAATGACCAAATAACTTTTCAAGCTCACACACAAACAAAATAAACATAAATAAAAAAAGTACCTATTATATTACAACACAAGTTTTAACAATCTTAAATCAGAAACATAATATAAATGTCTAAAAAATGCAAGTGTTTGCAAGAATAACATAATGGACATTAGGTGGATTGTTGAGAGAGTTACAGAAAAGTCTCATAAAATTGACCGTTTGAGTTACAAGTTGTGATTATCTTTCGCCACTTGGGTTTCAAATTAAGATTGGTTTTCTTCCAACTCCCGAACCTAAATTATGTTAAAACAAACATGCATAATTTAGTAAATAAAAAATTAGTAAAACTCAGTATATATATTAACTTCTTTTTATCTATTATACCAACATATATTATAGCAGCATAATAATAGCATCCTAGTTTATTTTTTAGTGCTTATATTTTTATTCACAATAACAAGATTTTATCAATTTTATACATAGTAGTAAGATACTTTATTTTTATCCATGATAGAAATGTACTCTACTTTTTTCCGTAAAAGCCACATACTTGATTTCTTATCCATAATAACAACTTACTTTAATTTTCATCGATTACCAAAGAGCATGCAATTCTACCTTTTCCATAATAGCAATATATTTTAAATATTATCCGTCATATAAATATCCTTTCCATTTTTTATTATCTATCATCGCCACATACACATTGTTGCCATCCCTCATAGTCAATGAGGTGAAAGAGTTCGTTCACGGTCAAGATAATGTCCTCCCAACAATAAAATGTAGATATGAAGATTTTCTCATGTAGGTACGTCTGCCTCAACCTCAACCTCAACCTCAACCGTTCTCTCTCTCTCTCTCTCTCTCTATATATATATATATATATATATATATATATATATATATGTATGTATGTATGTATGTATGTATGTATGTATGAATGTATGTATGTATGTATGTATGTATGTATGTATATATATATACATATATATATATATATATATATATATATATATATATATATATATATATATATATATATATATATATATATATATATATATATATATATATATATATATAACTCTCTCACACACACACTAGTATCATTCCTTACAAACTAAGCTTGGTCCTCCCATACTTTTGGAACATTGTACTCACATATGCCTTCTACAATTTGTCAAAACAGCATGTATGTATGTATGTATGTATGTATGTATGTATATATGTATGCATGCATCCATGCATGTATATATATATATATATATATATATATATATATATATATATATATATATATATATATATATATATATATATATATATATATATATACACATATATATATATATATATATATATATATATATATATATATATATATATATATATATATATATATATATATATATATATATATATAACTCTCTCACACACACTAGCATCATTCCTTACAAACTGTGTTTGGTCCTCCCATACTTTTGAAAATTTGAACACACATATGCCTTCTACATTGGTCCTCCCATACTTTTAGAAACTAAGTTTCTTCTCACTTTGAAATTCAAGTCGTTGCGGTTTATGTTTTTATCACGATTCCAGAGCCATGTAGAGGTCTTCTCTGCATCGCGAGGTGCTCTTTGTTCTTATCTTTGTTTTTCATCTCCAACTTTACCAATTTCACACTTAGTACACACAAGACACTTGACACTAAAATTGAGCGATACTAGTCTTTCTATAATGATAAAATAACTAAAATCCAGTCTAATAACGCGTAAAATACGTAACATCAAAGCGCGTTATCAACTTCATCAAAGTCTGTTCTTGTACATACCCTTTAGTGACTAATCTCGCGTTGTATTTCAAAAACTTTCCTTCCGGATCACGCTTTAATTTGAACACCCATTTTAGCCCGATTGGTTTTCTTCCTTTTGGTAAATCTACTAGCATCCACGTCTTATTCTTTTCTATTGCATTTAGTTAACTTTTCATTGCTTCCATCCACTCTTCACTTTCACTCGCACTTGAGAAATTCTTTTGCTCTTCCTCATCGTGTAGGAATAAGAGTTCATTACAATCATTATAGATATCGACCATGCTTTGGAATATTGGTGGTGCTTACTCAGGTGAAGAGTCGGACGACGGTGAAAGTGATTGTTGTGAGACTGGCTGTTTTGCGGCGCGTTGTTTCAAGTTGTGATTCATTAAGTTCATATAGCGGGTTGTCTTCAATTGAAGGGGTAGCTCCTTGGTCATCAAAGACTTCATACATAATATCAAACGTGAATTTCCCACTCGGAGTGGCGTTGTATTTGGTTGCGGATGACGACTCCCATTTAAGATTTTCTTCGAAAATTACGTCTATACTCACGCGGATTAATCCCATCTTCGGATCTACCAGTCTATCTCCCTTTTTTCCTTTTTCAACACCCAAATGAACTAGCTTTATACTCCTATCATTGAGCTTCTTGAGATATGGTCCAACAATTTTTGCATAAGCAACACAACCAAACACCCTCATGTGATTGATACTTGGCTTCCGTGTGGTACATAATTCATAAGGTGTGGTCTCTTTCACGACTTTTGTCGTGACAAGGTTCCATAATGTACACAACATGCTTCATGACCTCTCCCCACAATTGTGATGGGACATCCATAGCTTTCAAGTTGCTCCTCACCATCGTGGCTCCATGACGGTCTGATTACGTCTCTCGACAACACCTTTTTGTTGTGGAGAGTAGGGTGTTGAGAAATATCGATTCAAACCGGTCTCATTACAGTATGCAATGAATTGCTTTGAGAGAAACTCACCACCACGGTCTGTGCATATAGTTTTTATGTTTAAACCCGTTACGGCTTCGACTTGGATTCTAAACGTTTTAAACACATTCGACGCATCGTCTTTTTTTAAGCATGTAGGCCCACATTACTCGTGTGTAGTTGTCAACGAGTAACATGAAGTATTTGTTTCCCGTAGGTGTAGCTAGTGTGAATGGTCCGTAGAGGTCTCCGTGTACTAGTTCCAGTTTTTCAGTTGCTCGAAAGTTTGCTTGCTTTGGGTACGTATTTCGAGTTTTCTTTGTCTGTAGAGGTCTGCATGTACTAGTTACGGTTTTTCATTAGCTCAAAAGTTTGGTTGCTTTGGGTACGCATTTCGAGTTTGCTTTGCTACTACACACGCCTCACACACGTGCGTAGGTAACTCGATCTTGGGTAGATCTTGAACTAGTCCTATGTCAGCCATGTGTTTTAACGCATTGAAATTTACATGGCCGACGCGGTTGTGCCAAAGCCAAGATGGCTCAGATTATTCCCAAAGCAAACACTCAGCACATCTTCTTGGAGTATAGTCTTGTATAACCGAGAACTTGATTGTAGAACTTTTATCAATAATCTTCCATCCGCATGATTGATCCAAAGGTACGATCCGAGCATTCAATTTGTCTCCGTGCTCCGCCAATTATCCCAAGCTAATCATATTAGTACATAGCCTTGGTATATATAGTACACCCCTTTTGGTAGACATGATTTTCTATTCTTGCAATTGACAATGCCTATCAATATCAAGTATTTTAGTCGTTGTTAGGCCCTATTCTTGGTGAATTTATATCATAGTTGTATTGGTATTACTCACTTTTGTGCTAGGACTTGTGTGCAAGAAAATGTTGAAAACAGGGACTAAAAGCGGACAAAATGAAGAAGTTTGGGTTAATCACCATTTCAGTCGAAGTCGTACGCGCGCGTTGTGGGAAGGAAGTACGCACGTCGTGCCAAGTCAAAGGTCAGACGATAAGCTGAAATTCAAATAGCGAAAAACGGGGATAAGGTGATACGCCACGGATCTATGCCTTGCGCGCCACGGATTCTCAATTTTCACAAGTATAAATAGAGGTCATTAGGTCGAAATCAGGAGGTGAAGAACGACCCCTAAGGTGGGCTTAAGGCTTCTGTGACTCAATGATTTGGGTTTTCAGCAACACTTTTGGTATTTCTTTATGTTTTCACTTTTAATTCATTATTAGTTAGTTTAGTTAGCTTCTATTCTATGGTTTCTGGATTGTTCAGATCAGTAGCATTAGTCTATGTTTATTATTTTCGGATTTCAATACCTTGGGTCTCTGGTTTTGGTTTTTAATTAAAGTAATCATTCAGTTGATGTTATTTTACATTATTTCGGTATTATTGATGTTTGGATGTGTTTTGATTGGTTGTTTCCTTGTGGATTTTGAACTTAGTTTCTAATTTCAGTAAGTAACCTTAGTTTAGGATTTGGTTTGGTTTAGTTTAGTTCATGCTTGATTTAGTTTTTGGAATTGGCTTTGGAATTGTGTTTTTAGTTGGTTTTTGGAAAAGTAGAACTAGTCCCTCTAACTGTAGCGTAGCGTGATACTACAGTTGGTAAGCTATCATCCTATCTTGACCACCAAACTCCCGTGGATCGACCCTTGCTACCGCTATACTAGTGAGTCTGTGAGGTTATTTTCTTATTTTTGACTGCATAATGACCTAGGCATGTCGGCAATTGAACATAAGTAATCCCCTTTCCTTCTATTTGGACTTTAGAACCATCACCAAACTTTACAAAGCCTCGTGTAGATAGATCAAGGCTTCAGAATTTATTCTTATCACCCATTATGTGGTTACTCGCTCCATTGTCAAGGTACCATAACCCTGATTGAGTCAGAGGTTGCTCGTCACTTTTCAACACCGGGTCACGTAAATTTCATTATCACTTCTCTCGTCATCGAGGGTTGTTAGTAACAAAGCGGGTTCTCGATCATTATACTCTTGGGTGAGGTTGGCTTCGTGTTCCTTTCCGGTCACAGATTCTTGCATTCGGCCGCATAATGCCCGTATCCTTGACAATTGTAACACTGGACCTTAGTTTTGTCCCGTGTTTGTGATGAACTCGTATTGTTTCTGTTTTGGTGGTTCCCACTGCCCCTTCCTTTGCTGTAAGTATTCCGTCCTCGGCCTCGTCCTCTACCACCACGATTACTATTGTTGCCACTTTGTTTCGTTTTTGCATCTTCTTGGCTGTGTTTTTTCGATCGTTCAACCCATTCTTCATGAGTAAGCAATAAATTCTTTTCTTCGGATTGTTGGTGAATCTTGATCCGAACTTCATGAGCTTTCAACCTTCCAACCACCTCTTCAAAGGTCATCTTTTCAAGATCACCGAATTGTTTGACCGTTGATGCGAATTGAACAAATGTTGAGGGTACGGCTCGAAGCATCTTCTTCACGATGTATGCCTCTTCCATTGTCTCATCGAGAGCACGTATGTTGCTCACCATGTTCCTGATCTTGGACGAGAAATCATCAACAGTCTCTGATTCACTTATCCATAGGATTTCAAATTCAGCTTTGAAAGTTTGTACCTTGGCTGTGTTCACACAGTCGGCACCCATGTCAATCGTTTTGAGCGTATCCTACAGTTCCTTCGCCGTTTGCTTCTCCTCTAGCGAAAGTCGGATGTCTTCGGAAATGGCTTGATAGATGGCAGCCATTGTCATCTTATCCTTTTATGCAACAAGGGCAGCCTTTGGCTCAACAGCCTCCCATACGTTCATAGCTTGCATAAACACCTTCATCTTGATTGCCCATGCTGCGTAATTTTCTGTTGTCAACATCAGGTAATGAATCGAAACTTCCCCATCCTTGTTGGCCATTGTATCTTTCTTTTTTTGATACTTTGGCATGCACCAGATTCGTTCTGATTCCAAATGTAAGGTTTAAACCAAGCAATACCACCTTGATTATGGACAACAAACGAAAAAAAAAATCAAGCAAGAAACGAACTAGGAAGAATGAACCTGATTTAGCCGAACGCTTGAATGCTTAAAATTCAATGAAAAGCAAATAAACGTACAAGGTGATTATATAGGAATGAAAAAACCTAGATAAACTCTACTTGGGAAAAGATAATCCTTATCACTCCTAATTTTTAAATTCAAACTTTAATTATATAGTTTGTGGATTATTACTACAGAGTGTTTGTGCACCAATTAAGGTCGCTACCTTTACTTCCAATATAACATTCTCTAATATATGTTTTATATGATTATTAACTACTTTCTCAATACGATTTCTTTATATTATGTGTTAAAATGCTACTAAAAAAAGTAATCGATAATCATCATCCTTAAAAGAAATAATACATTACAAAGTATATTGAATTACACAAAACACAAACAATCCGAGGGAACCACTAGAGAACCATGCAAGCTAGCTACCAATATTCTAACAACATAAATGAGAAAAAACAACACGATCAAAGACAGATTATAAAAGCAAGATCAATCGAAGCGTGAGGCCCTGTATGTCTGAAGTCTACTTCTTGGATGGTGGTGGAGCAACACTACTAGAAAACTGGGGGGTTAGCCACGCACATTTGCGTGGCTGTTGTGTGGCAAAAGCCTAATAGTGACGCAATAGCCACGGAAACTGACCTGTGGAAGAACCCTTTGTGTCTAAATTGTAGTGACGCTTTAGCCACGCAAATTTGCCACGCAACTACCACGCACAGTTTACCACGCATTAGCCACGGCATTTTAACACACAATAGCCACGCGAATTATCCACGCCATAGCCACGCACAATTAGCCACGCAATAATCTGGAAAATTTTATATCGCAATTTCCACACAAAGGGTTCTTCACGATGTATGCCTCTTCCATTTTGCCACGCTATAGACACAGTTTTACATATATCTATTTTAGCCACTATTTTACCACGCATTCAATGGCTGTGTGGCTATCGCGTGGCTAAGTTTGCCACGCAAATACAACGAATTTATGATGCGTTGTGATTCCGTGACAAGTGCGTGTCTAAAGTTGGGGTGTAGTTGATGCGTGGTAATTGCGTGGCTATTTAGCCACACAAAATTTGCGTGGCTATTTTTCGTGGCTAAATAGCCTGTTTTCTAGTAGTGCAAAGAAAGGAATTTTAGGAAGAGTTGTTGGAAGGTTAGGGATGGAAGGCATAGAAGGCAACGGAGGCAAGGAAACTTTGGGCATGTTAGGGATGGTGGGGATTTGTGGTTGTGGGAGTGTGGGGATAGTGGGCATTTGTGGTTGAGGTAGTGTCGGGATTGTTGGCATTTGTGGTTGAGGTAGTGTCGGGATTGTGGGCATTTGTGGTTGTGGCAGTGTCGGGATTGTGGGTATCTGTGGTTGTGGAAGTGTTGGGATTGTGGTTGCTTGCAGCAAATTGCGGGAAGCAAAACACATCTCGTTGCTTGTAATTGAGAATAGTGCAACAGCAAAAATGTAAAAGTAGCAGGTGGAAGCCATTGTAGGATGAGTGCGAGGTGGTAATTAAAGAAGGGGTCAAGAGTCTTTGAGATGTGAAGGCTAATGAAGTTTATTTATATTGTGAATAAGAATGCACACAAGACCAAGTATATATAGAGACTACACAGATTATAATTTCAGTAGATGATAACTATAAGATGAATTAATGTCATGAGTTTTGTTAAGACTTTAATTTGGTTGGTTGGAAAGTATATCAACATTTGGAATTCTAAAAAAATGACACCTGGCTTGAAGATATCCTAGGTATGTCGTTGTTAAACAACCTTCAACTTTCAAGCAACAAGAAATATTTTATAATCTTCCAATTATCGGTAAGCTATTTTGCCACCTAATATCGAAAGTGTTTTCTACCAGGAAAATAACGACAAATAAGGAAAAAGTAACAGCTACAACACACATTTAATGCGGACAAAATCTTTCGAAGATAATTAGGCTGGGGGAGCAGTCAGCATACGCTGAGCATGCTGAACTATGACACGTTGGTGGTAGCAGCATGTGCTAACCATGCTAAACTATTTTTTTTAGATTTTTTGTTATATATTATATTAAAATAAAACACAAACTTTTATGCAAACATAAAAACAAACATTTCATTAAAAAATAACAAGACATGAAACTTAAAAAAAAATTACAAGATATGAAATAAAAACATAAAACGACTAAAACATGACATAAAATAAAAACACGACTTCATATATTGTCTTGATCCGAATATTCACCGTCGTACTCGTTCACCGGATCCATATTTAGATCAATATGGTCCACGTCCAAAGATGATCGATTAGATGACGACGAAGATCACCATGAATTTCTCGACTGCGCACTATCTGCATTCGCTGAAGGTATTCTGGACTCGCAACTGGAAGTGGTTGTGGATGGGGAATGATTTCATTTTCGTCGTATTGACATATAACATGTCCTTCGTCTTCTAGAATCATGTTATGTAAAATAATACATGTAAACATGACCATCATCATAGTAGATTTTTTTTGTAAACAGTGATGGTTTAGCTAGTATGGCAAAACGTTTCTTCAAAACACCAAATGCTCTCTCGATGTCCTTTCGAGCTCTTTCTTGAGCTCTTTTAAATTTTTGCCTTTGTGGGTCATCTGGGTAAGCCAGAGTCTTGACGAAAATAGAACGCTCTGGATAGATTCCATCCACAAGATAATACCCAAATCGATATTGCGTTCCTCGGAGTGTAAACGAAGAGTCCGGAGCAGTGCCGTTATGTAACTTTGTGTAAAAATCCGAACTATTGAGTATGTTGAGGTCATTATGCGACCCGGGAGGACCAAAATATGAATGCCAAAACCACATATCTTGTGAGGCTGCAGCCTGAAGCACGACCGTCGGGTATCCGTACTGACCCTTTGTGTATTGGCCATGCCAAGCAGAAGGACAACCATTCCACCTCCAATGCATACAGTCTAAACTTCCTAACATACCAGGGAAGCCATGCACTTGTGCATGATGGGCATACAATTGTCGGATGTCATTGGGAGTAGGTTCACACCCATATCGTGGCTTGTACATAATAAGGGCAAGGTCACAAAATAGGTCTAGAGAGTCTCGTGCGACACGTGCGGACATCCTCGTTGTCTCGTCTAGTGCATCAGGGTGTGTGTCATATGCTAACATGTGAAGTACAGCAGTATATCTTTGAATAGGGTGGAATCCTAACGTACCCGCTGCGTTCCGTCGTTGCTTAAAGTAATCATGCGCTGCCTCCATGTCGCTAACAATCTTCAAAAACAACGATTTGCGCATGCGAAACCGAAGCCGGAATTTATACTCTGGATATGTGCGATTTTCAGCAAAATAATCCATAAAGAGACGTTGTTCAGTTTCCGCTCTTCCCCGATCAATATATCTTCTGTGTAGACGAGGCCCGCGGCTTGGCGATGGATTTTGTAATTCTTCAAGTAAATGAGCCGTAATACGATCTATTGACTCTCCTCTTTGTTCACCCAATTCATCATCAGATGACGACGATGATATTGAAATTGAAATTGACGACTCGAATGACATAATTTTTTAAATTAAAATTATGGGAAAGGGGATATAAAATGTAGAAGAGGTTTGATATTGAAGTTGTGTGGTAAAAATGAATTGAGAGTTGGGTTTATATAGGAAATAAATTGGATTTTTTTTAATTTAAAAGAGGTTTTTTTTATTTTGTGACCGTTCAACAGTCACATGACCGTTGCCAACAAAGAAGACGAGCTCGCTCGGAATATGGCGACCTGGCTTTGGCTTTGGCTTTGGCTTTGGCTTTGGCTTTGGCTTTGGCTTTGGCTTTGGCGATGGCGAGCTTGGCGGAGCAGCATGGCGACCTTGGCGAATTGCTTGGCGAGGGGTTTGGCGAATTGCTCCCCCAGCCTTAACGACCCATGCTATAGCAGCAAAATCCCCATGATAATTGGGCCCACATTAAGATTAATTTCATCTAATATCTCTTAAAATTCGGAAGCATTTGACATTTTGACAATCATTTGATTTTAATATTTGTAAAAAAGTAAGAAATAGAAGTTTATTCAAAGTTATATTTTATTACTGAATAACATGTACAATCACTAGTACAAACAAGTCTCGCTTCCGACGGAAAAAGCATTGAAAATCCGTCCAAAAGAATGTTTGTGACAGACTTCGGAGGAAAAAAATACGTCCGAAATCGTCTCATAGGAAAAAGTTTCCAAGGGCTTTCTAACAAACCGTCTAACACCTTTTCTGATAGCTATATTCTGTTGGAGGTTCCAACAATTTTCGCAGACACGCCATTTTGCTTGAATTGTGATTATAATTTCGAATTAACAACTCTTTTATGATAGTTTTTTCGTGACAAGTATTTCTAGCCATTCATAAGGAAATCTACAACTTAAAAAATCAAAATAACAGGAAAAAAATCCATTTTTCTGCCTCAAAATATAAAAAAAAATCTAATCAAATGACCAAATAACTTTTCAAGCTCATACACAAACAAAATAAACATAAATAAAAAAAGTTAACTATTACAACACAAGTTTTAACAATCTTAAATCAGAAACATAATATAAATGTCTAAAAAATACAAGTGTTTACAACAATAAGATAATGGGCATTAGGTGGATTGTTGAGAGGGTTACAGAAAAGTCTCATGAAATTGACCGTTTGAGTTACAAGTTGTGATTGTCTTTCGCGACTTGGGTTTCAAATTTAGATTTGCTTTCTTCCAGCTCCCGAACCTAAATTATGTTAAAACAAACATGCATAATTTAGTAAATAAAAACATTAGTAAAACTTAGTATATATATTAACTTCTTTATATCTATTATACCAACATATATTATAGCAGCATAATAATAGCAACATAGTTTATTTTTTAGTGCTTATATTTTTATTCACAATAACAAGATTTTATCAATTTTATCGATAGTAGTAACATACTTTATTTTTATCCATGATAGAAATGTACTCTACTTTTTTCCGTAAAAGCAACATACTTGATTTCTTATCCATAATAAAAACTTACTTTAATTTTCATCGATTACCAAAGAGCACGCAATTCTACCTTTTACATAATAGAAATATATTTTATTTATTATCCGTCATATCAATATCCTTTCCATTTTTTATTATCTATCATCGCCACATACACATTGTTGCCATCGCTCATAGTCAATGAGGTCAAATCGTTCACGGTGAAGACAATGTCCTCCCAACAATAAAATGTAGATATGAATATTTTCTCTTGTAGATGCGTCTGCGTCAACCTCAAACTCAACCTCTCTCTCTCTCTATGTATGTATGTATGTATGTATGTATGTATGTATGTATGTATGTATGTATGTATGTATGTATGTATGTATGTATGTATGTATATATATATATATATATATATATATATATATATATATATATATATATATATATATATATATATATATATATATATATATATATAAACTCTCATACACATACACACTAGCATCATTTCTTACAAACTAAGTTTGGTCCTCCCATACTTTTTAAACATTATACTCACATATGCCTTCTACAATTTGTCAAAGCAACATGTATGTATGTATGTATGTATGTATATATGTATGTATATATATATATATATATATATATATATATATATATATATATATATAATATATATATATATATATATATATATATATATATATATATATATATATATATATATAAACTCTCACATAAACACTAGCATCATTCCTTACAAACTAATTTTGGTCCTCCCATACTTTTACAAACTAAGTTTCCACTACTACAGAAAGCAACATGGGACTCGCAATATATGACCCGGTTTTTGAAAAAACCGGGATATATTATTAATTAACCGGGCTTTATGAAGAAAAGAGTTATACGCCTCGGTTGATTGTAAGAAACCGGTCTATATTATTAAATTAATAACCCAGTTTTTAATGGCACAACCGGATGTTTTACCGTATACTTACATGTCCCCTTTTTGAAAATAAAACCGTGTTCTATCACTATGAAAATTGAAAACTGAAGCCATCAATTTCATCATCCCGCCATCAATTTTTATTATCCCGCCAAGTGACCGAGTAAATCATTTCCAAGATACATCAATCGCAAAAACTGGTACTCTCATTCTCCACTTCTCCATTAATTCCTTAATTTATGCTTCTCGTTCTCCCCTGCTCGTCTTCCTAGAAATCGAACCGGTGAAACAACTTATCTGAACCACAGAACTAGTGAAGCTCTTCTCGGTTTTTTGATTCAGTGATCTACGCCTCTGTCGTTTGGTTTGAGTTTCCACTAATGGTGATCTCATAGCAATTTAGGGTTTTGTGCTCTATTAGCTCGTTATTTCCTTCTCACCCTCACATCTATTCCTCTATTGGCTCACAAAATTTAGGGTTTTTTGTGTTTTCGAACCCTAGTATTTATAGCAAACTGACGAGGATTAATGGTTCACTGAAGATCTTCTCTTCGTCAGCTTCGTCTCCCTTCTCTGCCACATACGTCGGTCACCACCAGCATCGACGGTCTCAACCAATTGGCCAGACTGTTGCTCCAATGCCATTGTTCTTTGTTCATCATTGCTCACAGGTTCTAATTTTGATATTATTGGGATTTTGATTTGTTTTTAGCGCTTTAGTTTGGTTTATCACTGGAATCCATGAATTTAGGTATCAGGAGGTCATTAGAGAAAACTTATCATTAGACCAATTGACGGTAATTCTAGTCGATAATATATTACTAATGTCAGGCTCTTGCAGGTGCATGCCTCTCCTCTTCTAAACTCATTATAGGTATCGGTACAGGAGATGCTAGCAAACTGCAAGAGGGATGGTTCAACTCGAGGGTGATCAATGGGTGAAACATAGAAAGATCATCGGTCCCGCCTTTCATGTCGAGAAAGTTAAGGTTTTGCTTATTTTGTTTGAGATGCGACAAAATTATGTTTTATAATACCAAAACTCGTAGTTTTCGAAAGTTAATGACTACTTATATATTTAGTTCTGTAAATATATTCTTTATGTTTCTTGATAACATATGGTACCAGCTTTTTACGTGAGTTGCGATGAGATGCTCAAAATATAGGAAGAGACATTAAAGGAAGAAAGCTCGTACTAAATGGATGTGTGGCCTCATCTCTGAACAATGACTAGTGATGCAATTTCGTGTACAACATTTGGTAGTAGCTTTGTGGAAGGAAGAAGGATATTTGAACTTCAATGAGAGCTTGCTGATCTACTTATAACTTCTTTCAATATTTTGTTCTACATTCCAGGATCATAGTGAGTGCATCTCTCCAACAATGATTTCTATATTTAGACATTCTTAAGGTTATTTGAACTTCAGTGAGAGCTTGCTGATCTACTTATAACTTCTTTCAATATTTTGTTCTACATTCCAGGATCATAGTGAGTGCATCTCTCCAACAATGATTTCTATATTTAGACATTCTTAAGGTTAGAAAGGTTTCTTTAATTAATTAAGCAATACTGATCTTATAGATTTTTGCCAAAAAATAAAAGCAAATACTATATAATTTGTAGTATATGTATGTGTTTCTGTTTTTAGTGATAACTGAACCATTGTGATTAATGCTTTTCTTGGTGAATGTGTTTATTTAGGAATTGCTCAACGAAATGCCTTGGTGAGATGAACTGGTTTTCATAAGGAAGAAGATGAGTGAAACCGAGAAATTAACAAGTGAACCACCAATAGGAAGTCATTCACTCATACAGGTAAATTTAGGAGTGATATTGTATTAGTTCTTGTTATTTTATATTTTCTATGGACTTCGTTTGTGAATAATTATTTGCATATCAGTAAGCTATTATTTTCTTTATGCAAAATTATTGGAACTCTGGTGTAATGATGGTATTTGCTATATATGTAGGTGCGACTTGAGCTTCCTTGCTCATTATCTTAGTCTAGTCCTATGTACACTCTAGGTAAGCATCACATATAAAACTTTATATACACAATTCCAACTCATCTATGTGAAAATTGATTAACTTATATTACGCTTTTACTTCCTATAAGTACACATTGGTCAATTTCCACATTATACACAATAAGAGAATGAAAGGAAGTTGATATTGGTATAATGTTAACCTTGCGTCATTGTGTGTTATTTGCAGCCTTATATCATTGAAGAAAGAAAGGAAGTTGCTCGCAAACGTGTTAACATCTCGATTTCCATCTGATTTGTAGATTTCATATAATGGATGATAGTCATCTCTATAGATAATGAATCAAGTACTATTGTTTAATAGATTAGTGAAGCAAATGTTATTGTAATAGTTCATTATAGGATGTTTAGATACTGAAACAATACAAGTATTTTTGACATTTTAAAACCAAATAGCAATGGAATATCTATTGTTACTACCGTCTCTAAAATATTAGAGTATGTCACTTATTATCAACAATGCACAATTTACTGGGAAACTAAATTCGTTGCTAATCCATCGCTGAAGGACGTTAGCGAGGGACTACAAATGGATTTTTCTGTCGCTAGAAGTCATTTTCTAGCAGTGTTGAATTCTATTTTATTGATAGGACTCGGTTGCTTAATGAAGAACCGGGTTTTATGATCTCCATATATGTCCCAGTTATTTAATCAAAACCGGGTTCTTTTAAGAGTAAAAGGCCCCGGTTATAAAACCGGGTTATATTTCATTTTTCACATATGACTCGCCTATAATAAAACCCGGTTTAAAACCGGGTTATTTTAGTGATTTAACCGGGTCCTTTATTGTGTTATGTACTAGTGAAGCTCATACACAAACAAAATAAACATAAATAAAAAAAGTTAACTATTACAACACAAGTTTTAACAATCTTAAATCAGAAACATAATATAAATGTCTAAAAAATACAAGTGTTTACAACAATAAGATAATGGGCATTAGGTGGATTGTTGAGAGGGTTACAGAAAAGTCTCATGAAATTGACCGTTTGAGTTACAAGTTGTGATTGTCTTTCGCGACTTGGGTTTCAAATTTAGATTTGCTTTCTTCCAGCTCCCGAACCTAAATTATGTTAAAACAAACATGCATAATTTAGTAAATAAAAACATTAGTAAAACTTAGTATATATATTAACTTCTTTATATCTATTATACCAACATATATTATAGCAGCATAATAATAGCAACATAGTTTATTTTTTAGTGCTTATATTTTTATTCACAATAACAAGATTTTATCAATTTTATCGATAGTAGTAACATACTTTATTTTTATCCATGATAGAAATGTACTCTACTTTTTTCCGTAAAAGCAACATACTTGATTTCTTATCCATAATAAAAACTTACTTTAATTTTCATCGATTACCAAAGAGCACGCAATTCTACCTTTTACATAATAGAAATATATTTTATTTATTATCCGTCATATCAATATCCTTTCCATTTTTTATTATCTATCATCGCCACATACACATTGTTGCCATCGCTCATAGTCAATGAGGTCAAATCGTTCACGGTGAAGACAATGTCCTCCCAACAATAAAATGTAGATATGAATATTTTCTCTTGTAGATGCGTCTGCGTCAACCTCAAACTCAACCTCTCTCTCTCTCTATGTATGTATGTATGTATGTATGTATGTATGTATGTATGTATGTATGTATGTATGTATGTATGTATGTATGTATGTATATATATATATATATATATATATATATATATATATATATATATATATATATATATATATATATATATATATATATATATATAAACTCTCATACACATACACACTAGCATCATTTCTTACAAACTAAGTTTGGTCCTCCCATACTTTTTAAACATTATACTCACATATGCCTTCTACAATTTGTCAAAGCAACATGTATGTATGTATGTATGTATGTATATATGTATGTATATATATATATATATATATATATATATATATATATATATATATATATATATATATATATATATATATATATATATATATATATATATATATATATATATATATATATATATATATATATATATATATATATATATATATATATATATATATATATATATAAACTCTCACATAAACACTAGCATCATTCCTTACAAACTAATTTTGGTCCTCCCATACTTTTACAAACTAAGTTTCTTCTCACTTTGAAATTCAAGTCGTTGCGTTTTATGTTTTTATCACGATTCCAGAGCCGTGTAGAGGTCCTCTCTGCGTCGTGAGTTGCTCTTTGTTCTTATCTTCGTTTTTCATCTCCAAATTTACCAATTTCACACTTAGTATACACAAGACACTTGACACTAAAATTGAGCAATATTAGTGTTTCTATAATGATTAAATAACTAAAATCCAGTCTAATAACGCGTAAAATATGTAACATCAAAGCATGTTATCAACTTCATCAAAGTCTGTTCTTGCACATACCCTTTAGTGACTAATCTCGCGTTGTATTCAAAATCTTTCCTTACAGATCTCGCTTTATTTTGAACACCCATTTTAGCCCGATTGGTTTTCTTCCTTTCGGTAAATCTACTAACATCCATGTCTTATTCTTTTCTATTGCATTTAGTTCGCTTTTCATTGCTTCCATCCACTCTTCACTTTCACTCGCACTTGAGAAATTCTTTGGCTCTTCCTCATCGTGTAAGAAGAAGAGTTCATCACAGTCATTATAAATAACGACCAGGCTTTGGATTGGCGGTGCTTCAGTCAGGTGAAGAGTGGGTCGACGGTGAAAGTGATTGTTGTGACAGTGGGCTGGTTTGCGGCGTGTTGTTTTCGAGTTGTGATTCATTAAGTTCATATTGCGGGTTGTCTTCAATTGAAGGGGTAGCTCCTTGGTTATCAAAGACTTCATACATAATATCAAACTTGAATTTCCCACTAGGAGTGGCGTTGTATTTGGTTGCAGATGACGACTCCCATTTACGATTTTCTTCAAATATTATGTCTATACTCACGCGGATTAATCCCATCTTCGGATCTACCAGTCTATCTCCCTTTTTTCCTTTTTCAACACCCAAATGAACTAGCTTTATACTCATATCATTGAGCTTCTTGAGATATGGTCCAACAATTTTGCATAAGAAACACACCCAAACACCCTCATGTGATTGATACTTGGCTTCCGTGTGGTCCAGAATTCATAGGGTGTGGTCTCTTTCACGACTTTTGTTGTGACACGGTTCCATAATGTACACAACATGCTTCATGACCTCTCCCCACAATTATGATGGGACATCCGTAGCTTTCAAATTGCTCCTGACCGTTGTGGCTCCATGACGGTTCGATTACATCTCTCCACAACACCGTTTTGTTGTGAAGAGTAGGGTGTTGACAAATGTAGATTCAAACTAGTCTCATTACAGTATACAGTGAATTGCTTTGAGAGAAACTCACCACCACGGTCCGTGCATATAGTTTTTATTTTTAAACTCGTTACGGTTTCGACTTGGATTCTAAATGTTTTGAACACATTCGACGCATCGTCTTTTTTTTAAGCATGTAGGCCTACATTACTCGTGTGTACTCGTCAACGAGTAACATCAAGTATTTGTTTCCGTAGGTGTAGCAAGTGTGATTGGTCCGTAGAGGTCTTTGTGTACTAGTTCTAGTGTTTCAGTAGCTCGAAAGTTTGCTTGCTTTGGGTACGCATTTCGAGTTTGCTTTGTCCGCAGTGATCTCCGTGTACTAGTTCCAGTTTTTCAGTAGCTCGAAAGTTTGGTTGCTTTGGGTATGCATTTCGAGTTTGTTTTGCTACTACACACGCCTCACACACGTGTGTAGGTAACTCGATCTTGGGTAGATCTTGAACTAGTCCTATGTCAGCCATGTGTTTAACGCATTGAAATTTACATGGCCGACGCATTTGTGCCAAAGCCAAGATGCCTCAGATTGTTCCCCAAGCAAACACTCATCACATATTTGAAGGGTTTTATACAAACTATGAACTAGAAAAACCTAAGTTCACATGCAACCCTAAAAGAGATCTATGTTTTTCTATTATGAACATATAATAAAAAAACCTAAAAGGCCAACAATAAATTTAAAGAACAATTCAGAAGAACCAACCTTTGATTCTTGATCCAGAAGCTAGCAGTATAAGTGTCCTGCCTCAAATGGAGTCACACCCAAGCAATGGAGGAGAGAAGACAGCAGAGTTTCTTGAGAGATACAGAGTTGGCACAGGATTAGGGTTCCCCAGGGGTTCCCTATTTATAGTATCAGGTGGCACAACTTAAAACCCTAGATCCCAACTTTGGCAAGCCCTTCTACCAATTGGATAAGGCTTTATTTAAACCCTAATTAGGGTTTCGAGATCCTTGTGGTGGCACCACAAATCTCGCCACTTTCAACCCCTAGACTGGCCAGTCAATATTCAACTATTGAATAATTACAAAACCAGTCCCTGTACTTTTAATTAATTAATTTAATCTCCAAATTAAATCCAATTAATTCTAGATTAATTTCTAATTAATTATTATAGTTTCTAATTAATATATTAACACTTAAATATATTAATAAACTATTTATTTATTACTATTGATTTATTAAACAATTAATAAATCAACATTTCTCTCTACTCACTTCTACATCAATCCTCCTGCTATGAGGGCAACCCAAATAGACTTTGCTTCAATTAATAAGATAAATACAAATATAAAGTCATGGCTTAGACACCTAATCCATTAGTCTCCCACTTGGATAAGTCTATGACTTTAATTTATCTTCTGATTAATAAACAACCTGCAGCTTCCTAGAAACTGCTGCCGAACTCTGACCCAGTCAGTTCTGTCCATAGATAAGTGATCATATGATCTTTCGTCCAACAAGATATTTTCAGACACGAGACATGG
This sequence comes from Cichorium intybus, assembly GCA_023525715.1. Taxonomy (NCBI): domain Eukaryota; kingdom Viridiplantae; phylum Streptophyta; class Magnoliopsida; order Asterales; family Asteraceae; genus Cichorium; species Cichorium intybus. The sequence continues at coordinate 51,267,036 of CM042016.1, read as the reverse complement.
ATTGAGATCAATCTCTGTCTGATACTCTGTTTCCCGATTTCTGATTATGCTTATGAATTTGGGACTTCTAATTGAACACATCAATTTAGTCCAGGCTGGCCAGCACTTTAGTCAACTTCAAAATCATCGAGAGGCCAACAGATATCTGTTTCCCATCAGGGTCAAGGAACGAATAAGCTTCGACTCATATGCTTGTGTCTTTTACTTATCAAAATCGCACACAACAATGCGTTTTATAACATCGAGTTACCGATACGTTTACGCATTATCAATGCACAACCGACTCGCAAATTTCAAATCATATGTCTCCGCTTTAAGATCATAGGATATTATCGTCTCAACATTGCTCATGATGTAATCCATGAAGCAATCTATTGAGCACGGGTTTATCCAATACTCAAATCTCTATTTCTAAGTACTCGTGAACGTCGTAGCAGTCTTACCGCAATGTCTAACTCCTTATACAATCTACAAACCAATTCACGACAATCTTCGTTCATACTTACTTCCTAAAAGTATGAGCGACTGTGGACCTTTGAATAATCAAATTATTCGGGAAGTGAAACATGCAAAATTGAAACATAAAATCTGACTGGTAGCTACTCTTGCTTATTACCAAGTCTCCACGAGGTAATCACCAAGTCAGATTTTTCATAAAGCTATTATCGGTTTCTAGATTTCTTTTAAACTTTTAATTCAAGTTATGTATCTATGTCTATATGACCTTTCACTATTCCTATGTATCCAAATGTCTCACAGTGATACACTTTATCCAATCGGACATTCTTCCGATGATATCTCAATTTAGTCATATACTGACATTCTCACTTACATCTCCATTCTGTGTACTGTGACTTTCCATGGTTCTGGGATCTTTAGTCCACATGATTGCACCCTAAGACTATTTCGGGGTGTTACGATGTGCCGGTGACCCACGCGCGCTCCATCGGAATACCAACGAAATTATTTAACCATTAACTCCTTTTACTTATTTGAAACTCTTTTCAAATTACTATTAAGGTTCACCCCAATCATTTTCCAATGATTTCTCACATATCTACAGAATCCATTAAGTATCCCTAGCCAGGTCATATCCTGAATCTGACTTACTATGCTTTAAGCATTAAGTCATCAGGACATGTTCATGACACTTCTGATCGATCCAAGAAGCTCGTGGAATCCGATCTAATCTTATTCCAAACCCTTTTGGAATCTAAGGATTACTTATAATCCTTATGTCACGACTTTAATAACTATTTCCTTCTGGATACTTTTTCTCATGCATCTTGAATCTTACAAAGATCATGCTTACTATAGCTAGGTCTATACTGATGATAACATCTATCTGATAGATGTCTATGGATTATGTGAGTATGTTGCACCTTCTTTATATGCCAAATCATCACACTTTGCAATGATAGGAAACTCCTTTCCTAGGCTTTGCATATTGAATCTCATCAAGATCATCTTGGCAGAGTTTCGATCTATCTCATAGACGTTTACAACCACCTGAGTATGTCGTATCTCTATTAATTCTTTCATAGCGATCCGTCTCTTAACACCAAGTCATTACACTTTATAATGAAAAGAGACATTTCCTAGAAACAATATGTAACCCACATACAGTGATAGTAGATAACAGCGACACTCCCACTGGCTTTGACACGGTTATGGACTATTCACAAAATCCAGAACTTTTGGCACATTTTGAGAATCCAAACCTTTCTGACATCTTAATGGAAATCTTTCAGCCCTTTCTCAAAATCAATCCTTTGGCATATTTTGAGAATCCAAATATCCTTTCTTGCGAGATGCCCGTGGGGTAATCCCGGGCCCATGTACCTTTGGATTGGGACACTCTTTGTGAGTCCCTATCAGTGTGCCGGTGATCCACACGCGCTCCACTAACGACTCACAATGTGCCATTCAGTATCCTTTCAGATTTCATCTTCTATTGAGAGTGCTTCTCCCAGAAACAATTGCTTGACTCTGAGTATCGTCTCACTCAACCAGATGTTCTGTAAGTACAATTCTATCCATGTCGCTTCCATTTGATGATTCAGTTACTCCCACTGGGTTTTAGACCAGGTGTAAAATCAATCAAATTTTCACATAGACTCTGTCTCGCCTCAAGGTTCTCTTATTTGGCAGCAACCCGGCTCACCAATGTTTCCAAGTAGTCGGATTGTTAATCCGTACCAACTACAGTGTTTTACCACCAATCGGTATGTCACCCTGATCATAACTAATTATGATGGTGATCAATGCTACTGGTCAAGAGGAGATTATGTCAGTTTTAAAACAGAAATCTGATTTCTGCTCCAAGCCTAGTGGTGACTAAAGTTTCTTTCATTTGGCTAATCCTGAACTCATTCAGGACTGTCCCAACTCCCACTGTTTCCTTGGAACATGAGTTTTTTCTAAAAGAGCTCTTCTTTTACATGTACAGCGGGATAGCCAGTGAAACGACATTGCTGATCAGGTTCAGACTAGTCATGAGGTTCGGACGAACGCTACACGACCCCGGACTTTCTATGTGCAAGTGGGATAATCCCAGCTTCACATTTCAGACAGTGTCTACAGGACCTACTTAGTCTAGGATGTGGTTGGAATATGGTTTATATGGTCTGACTGGATTAGTATTCAATTTATCAGAAACTAATTGACGATATATCTCATACATCGAGGATCGAACTATATCGATTAATGCTTCATTATCTTCCCTAAGATCCATTATAACCATTAACGTTATTGGAAGAGAATAGACTGTGAAACAATTTTCTCAGTTTATGATGTCACTCAGGTTCTGTGGATTTTATACTTCCTTTGAAATCCTTGAATCGTTAAAGGTTTCAATTCAATCGCTTATTCTGATAAGCGAAGCCATATTCGTCATACCGAATGACAAATATTGCAAAGTATAACTAATTGTGTTCTTTTTCAAAGATTCGAGCAATACACAGTAACTGATGTGTTCGTTGCTATAATCTTAATTTATTTTACATCTCTATGTAAACTTATGACTTTGTTACTTTGTTCAAGACTTGCAATCATCACTTGACTCTGAGTCAACTGATTCCAAAATCCTATCCTCTGGATCTTTAGGTGATTCATTTCTTGCCACATGTGCTTTATAAAGAACTTAATCATCATCTGACTTTGAGTCAAATGATTTCAAAGTCCTGTCCAACTGGATTTTTGGTTGATTCATTTCTTGACACATTAGGAACTCAATTCATCATGTGACTCTAAGTCAAATGATTCCAAAGTCCTGTCCAACTGGACCTTTGGTTGAATTGATTTTTATTTATATTAAAAATCATAAAGGACACAATTCCTAAATTCAAACACTTTTGATGCATCAACATTCAGGTTATTACTAATTATGCATTTAACACAATCATACAACATTTCAAGGATAATTCAAACAACCAAGTGTTAAAAGAAATCAACTATTTTATTAAAACAAAATCCTTGAACAATGTATTATATGATAGACAATGTTGCATGCACCTAATAAGCTAATAACAAGATTTTAATATCTAACTAAACTTCAAAACGACATCAGCTGGAAATCCAATCCAAATGTGCTCATACGCGCCAAAGTCCCGTACCCTACTTATTCCCTGCATACAAACCAAAATGTGACTATCACATTATGCATCAAGGAATTATGGATCAGGAGTTTATTTTTTGAGGTTTTTAGATGTACCTGAGCTTTCAAAATATTTTCACCTTGGAGCGTCTTCCAATCTTTCCGTGACTGTATCCGATCCTGTGGTTTCCCAGTTTGAGACATGTCCAGACGATCTGGATCGTTTCTTGCTGCGTCTCTTCACTGGACTCAATCCAGAAGTAGCTGAACCATTGGAGCTATGCCTATCCAATAGTGACTTGTATAAAGTCAACAGTGGACGCATTTCCATAAAAGCCTTTTTCTGGTCTTCCTTTCTATACGTCTGAATGAACAGATCGTACTTACTAGTCAGCTAAGCGAGTAGGATGTTAACACTCATCTCCTGACTCATGGAATAACCAAGTTTGTACAATTCGCCTATGTATGCTCCAATCTGGAGAACATGCGAATCGATGCTACTTCCTTCTTTTAGCTTGCACTCTGCAAGTCTTTTGAAGATCCTAGCTCGTTCCTCTTCAACTGGTTTTTGGAACCTTTCCTCAACCAATTGTATTAACTCATATGGCTCTAGGGATTCAAAATCCATGCGGAACTTGGGGTCAATGGTCAATAGCATGAGGTCATGAATTTCTTCGGATTCATCAACTAAGAAGTCATGCTCATCATAAAGACTTTTTATGATGACTTGTTTCGGTGGAACCGGGATTGGATACTCGATGAGATGTAGCTTGCCAGCAATAACAAACGCAACGCCCGTCTTCCAAATCAAAAGAAAAAAGGGGGAAGAAAGAAGGAGTGCAGCCTGTAGAGCACATGTAACGCACAGTCGGGTTGCTCACGCAGCGGATCTCTCTCTTTTTAGATATCTATAGATAAAGAGAGAGAGGTGTGAAAGTAATAGCTTTATGTTATGGCCGCCCCCCGGCTTACGGCCTTTACGCTACTACTACTGTGATGTGAGCGGTTCAAATTGAACCAGTCTCCAATTGCGAAGCCATTCCTTACAGTTCAGGCCAGTCAGCCTTTCCATATTTGGCAGGTGCTTTCTGATGCTCTCAGAAATGGGTGAAGGATGAGAAGGGAGAGAATCGACACTTGATTTAGACATCTACAATAAAAAGAATCTATTAGTTTAATCAATCCTTTTAAATAATTACCCAATTTATTATTTATTAAGGCTAGGACCCAAAATACCCCGACTATGATGTGAAGAGGGATGCCGTAATCAAAACATAATGGCCATTAAGGTAGATAATACACTTATCAATTTCATCATATGAAATTCCTAGGTTTGTTGAGATTCATTGAACAGTTCAATGGCATGTTTAATCTCGGATGTGCCCCACTGTTTGTGACTGGGATGCCGAGGATCACAAACCGGGTGTGAATAACCATGCAAATTAGCTTGATACTCTCGAAATCAATTACCATCTCAAATTGATGTGCCGGTTAACCAAACACGCTCCATCAATAATGGTAAAATCGAGAAACCCATTGCAACTCTTCGTGGACCCCAGTTGGCGTGCCGGTTAACCACACGCGCTCCACCAACGTTCCACAAAGTGCAATGTGCAATTTCATGGATTAGCAACTCATTCACATTTTTGACCTAAAGTAACTAGATTGGGATTTTGTTCAAGGTTCTAGTACTTTCAATTATAGCATTATACTTTTAAGAGGCTTAGCGGTTCTATCAAACTCGTTTGGCTAACGACACCCGGCTTACCAGGAGAGCGGTGGGTGAGAGTGGACACCCATTAGACTACCATTTTATAGGCAGTCGCCTTATACCCTCTTTATAGGACAGTTTTGTGAATAAGGCCTACTAACGGTAAGACTAACTAGTTTTATCTTTCATATAAATATTAACTTTTTAATCATAAATATATAAGATATATTTTAAATTATTTAAAATATTTTAGATTTAATTTTCTCATAATTTTCGCAAATTATAACTTAATTTTTGAAATTTTAAATTAAATCTTTAAGTGATTTAATTGATCTTTTAATTAAACAATTTAATTAAACTAATTAAATCAAGGAAGGGAATCACAAAATTAATCAAATTAATTTTGCTAACCCTTATCCCTAAATCTCGAAATTAGCAGTCAAAGGATAAGGGGTTCCAGTTATTTAATTATTCAATAATTACCAAAAATAACAACCAACTATCCAAGGCAGGCAATCAATTCGCAGACAAGGGAAGGGAGGCTAGGGTTTTCAAAACCCTAGCCACCAATTTCGATCTAGCCCTCCTCAAGGGTTTATTTTCGAAAACCCATTGATCAAACAAAACAATTATATCAAATTCACAAGAAAAACAGCCAAGCTCTGATACCACTGAAGGGTTTTATACAAACTATGAACTAGAAAAACCTAAGTTCACATGCAACCCTAAAAGAGATCTATGTTTTTCTACTATGAACATATAATAAAAAACCTAAAGGCCAACAATAATTTCTAAAGAACAATTCAGAAGAACCAACCTTTGATTCTTGATCTAGAAGCTAGCAGTACAAGTGTCCTGCCTCAAATGGAGTCACACCCAAGCAATGGAGGAGAGAAGACAGCAGAGTTTCTTGAGAGATACAGAGTTGGCGCAGGATTAGGGTACCCCAAGGGTTCCCTATTTATAGTATCAGGTGGCACAGCTTAAAAGCCTAGAGCCCAACTTTGGTAAGCCTTTCTACCAATTGGACAAGGCTTTACTTAAACCCTAATTAGGGTTTCGGGATCCTTGTGGTGGCACCACAAATCTCGCCACTTTCAACCCCTAGACTGGCCAGTCAATATTCAACTACTGAATAATTACAAGACCAGTCCCTGCACTTTTAATTAATTAATTTAATCTCCAAATTAAATCCAATTAATTCTAGATTAATTTCTAATTAATTATTATAGTTACTAATTAATATATTAACACTTAAATATATTAATAAACTATTTATTTATTTCTATTGATTTATTAAACAATTAATAAATCAACCTTTCTCTCTACTGACTTCTACATCAATCCTCCAGCTGTAAGGGCAACCCAAATGGACTTTGCTTCAATTAATAAAATAAATACAAATATAAAGTCATGGCTTAGACACCTAATCCAATAATATTCTTGGGTGAGGTTGGCTTCGTGGTTCCTTTCCGGTAACAGATTCTTGCATTCGGCAGCGTAATGCCCGTATCCTTGACAATTGTAACACTGGACCTTCGTTTTCTCTCGTGTTTGCGATGAACTCGTATTGTTTCTGTTTTGGTGGTTTCCACTGCCCCTTCATTTGCTGTAAGTATTCCGTCCTCGGCCTTGTCCTCTACCACCACGATTACTATTATTGCCTATTTGTTTCGTTTTCGCATTTTATCGCCGTTGTTTTTTCGATCGTTCAACCCATTCTTCATGAGTAAGCAATAACTTCTTTTCTTCGGATTTTTGGTGAATCTTGATCCGAACTTCATGAGCTTTCAACCTTCCAACCACCTCTTCAAAGGTCATCTTTTCAAGATCACCGAATTGTTCGACCGTTGATGCGAATTGAACAAATGTTGATGGTACGGCTCGAAGCATCTTCTTCACGATGTATGCCTCTTCCATTGTCTCATCGAGAGCACGTATGTTGCTCACAATGTTCCTGATCTTGGACGAGAAATCATCAACAGTCTCTGATTCACTTATCCATAGGATTTCAAATTAAGCTTTGAAAGTTTGTACCTTGGCTGTCTTCACACGGTCGGCACCCATGTCAATCGTTTTGAGCGTATCCCACAGTTCCTTCGCCGTCTGCTTCTCCTCTAGCGAAAGTAGGATGTCTTCGGAAATGGCTTGATAGTTGGCAGCCATTGTCATCTTATCCTTTTTTGCAACAAGGGCAGCCTTTGGCTCAACAGCCTCCCAAACGTTAATAGCTTGCATAAACACCTTCATCTTGATTGCCCATGCTGCGTAATTTTCTCTTATCAACATCATGTAATGAATCGAAACTTGCCCATCCTTGTTGGCCATCGTATCTTTCTTTTTTTGATACTTTGGCATGCACCAGATATTCTGATTCCTAATGTAAGGTTTAAACCAAGCAATACCACCTTGATTATGGACAACAAACGAAAAAAAAATCAAGCATGAAAAGAACTAGGAAGAATGAACCTGATTTAGCCGAATGCTTGAATGCTTAAAATTGAATGAAAAGCAAATAAACGTACAAGGTCTTTATATAGGAATGAAAAAACATAGATAAACTCTAATTGGGAAAAGATAATCCTTATCACTCCTAATTTTTAAATTCAAACTTTAATTATATAGTTTCTGGATTATTACTACAGAGTCTTTGTGCACCAATTAAGGCGCTACCTTTACTTCCAATATAGCATTCTCTAATATATGTTTTATATGATTATTAACTACTTTCTCAATACGATTTCTTTATATTTTGTGTTAAAACGCTACTAAAAAAAGTAATCGATAATCATCATCCTTAAAAGAAATAATATATTACAAAGTATATTGAATTACACAAAACACAAACAATCCGAGGGAACCACTAGAGAACCATGCAATCTAGCTACCAATATTCTAACAACATAAATGAGAAAAAACAACACGATCAAAGACAGATTATAAAAGCAAGATCAATCGAAGCGTGAGGCCCTGTATGTCTGAAGTCTACTTCTTGGATGGTGGTGGAGCAAAGAAAGGAATATTAGGAAGAGTTGTTGGAAGGTTAGGGATGGAAGGCATAGAAGGCAACGGAGGCAAGGAAACTTTGGGCATGTTAGGGATGGTGGGGATTTGTGGTTGTGGGAGTGTGGGGATAGTGGGCATTTGTGGTTGAGGTAGTGTCGGGATTGTTGGCATTTGTGGTTGAGGTAGTGTCGGGATTGTGGGCATTTGTGGTTGTGGCAGTGTCGGGATTGTGGGTATCTGTGGTTGTGGAAGTGTTGGGATTGTGGTTGCTTGCAGCAAATTGCGGGAAGCAAAACACATCTCGTTGGTTGTAATTGAGAATAGTGCAATAGCAAAAATGTAAAAGTAGCAGGTGGAAGCCATTGTAGGATGAGTGCGAGGTGGTAATTAAAGAAGGGGTCAAGAGTCTTTGGGATGTGAAGGCTAATGAAGTTTATTTATATTGTGAATAAGAATGCACAGAAGATCAATTAGTATATATATAGAGTCTGCACAGATAACAATTTCAACTGATGATAACTATAAGATGCATGTCATGAGTTTTGTTAAAACTTTAATTTGGTTAGTTGGAAAGTTTATCAACATTTGGAATATAAATTTTTGACATCTGGCATTAAATATCCTACGCATGTAGTTGGTCAACAACTTTCAAGCAAAAAGAATTGTTTATCAATCTTCCTATTATCGGTAAGCTATTTTGCCACCGAATATCGAAAGTGTTTTCTACCAGGAACGACAGAAAAAAAAAAAGTAACAGCTACAACACACATTTAATGCGGAAAAAACGTTTCGAAGTTAATTAACGACCCATGCTATCGCAGCAAAATCTCCATGATAATTTAGGATTACATTAAGATTATTCTCCTCTAATATCTCTTAAAATTCGGAAGCATTTGAAATTTTGACAAACCGAGAGTTTTTCTGATGAACTACATTCTGTCGGAAGTTCCAACCATTTTCGCAGACATGCCATTTTGCTTGAACTGCGATTGTTTTCCAAAGAAATTCAGATGAACAACTCTTTTATGATAGTTTTGCGTGAGACTTTTGGTAACAGATTTTTCTAGCCATTCATGAGGATATCTACAACTTTAAAAAAATCAAAATAACATGAAAAAAATTCCATTTTTTCTGCCCCAAAATATAAAAAAAAAAGTTCTAATCACATGACCAAATGCCTTTTTAAGCTCATACACAAACACAATGAACATAAATAAAAAAAGTATCTATTACAACACAACTTTTAACAATCCTTTAAATCACAAACATAATTCAATTGGGTAAAAAACATGCAAGTGTTTACAACAATAACATAATGAGCACTAGCTAGATTGTTGAGAGTGTTACCGAAAAGTCTCATAAAATTGACCGTTTAAGCTACGAGTTGTGATTGTTTTTCGCCATTTGGGTTTCAAGTTTATATTGTCTTTCTTCCAACTCCCAAATCTAAATTATGTTAAAACAAACATGCATAATTTCGTAAACAAAAAAAATTAGTAAAACTAAGTATATATATTAACTTCTTTTCATCTATTATACCAATGGTTAGCGTCAGGTCCAAGTCAAAAATATATTACACGTTACAATTAATTTACATACAAATAAATACTCCTTGCTCTATCATCATCATCATCAATCTCATCATTTGACATATTATTATTATTATTATCTTTAATAATAATAATAGTGTATTTATAATAATAATAATAATAATAATAATAATAATAATAATAATAATAATAATTGTTGTTGTTGGTAGGTATTGCATGTATTACAAACCTTTACAAAAAGTAGTCACATAAACCTATTTCATGTAACGAATAAAAAAAAAAAAAACAAACAAATTTTGGTCCTAAATAAATCCTTCGAATTTCCTAAACATGTACAACAAGTTAGTAATCGATTTTGAACTTTATAGGAAATTCCTTCAATCTTTCGTACACGTTTCCAAGGGATTTCTAACAATCAGAAATCGGTTTTCAGTTTTCGAGGTTCAAACATTGTTTTGTCATTCCATATTTTATACAACTAAATTATATATTAAATAATGTTATTTTCAAAGACTTATATATATATATATATATATATATATATATATATATATATATATATATATATATATATATATATATATATATATATATATATATATATATATATATATATATATATATATATATATATATATATAGAATCAGGATCAATTGAGGCCAAAGAAAAGGTTGAGATCGCGAGACCAGATCTCAACCGTCTAAATTTTCAGATTTGTGGCTAAGATCGATGTGCCAATTATGTAAAATTCCGAAAGTAATGTATCGAATTTGTAAGTTTAAAATGTGTTTTAAGGGTATTAAGGGAAGTTCAATTTTTTGGGTTGCTAAAAAATAGCCTCTTAATATGGAATTATCTCAATCTCTATTAAATTAGGTTTTCTCGATTGCCGTCTCCATCATTTTTTCGCGACCTTCCACCACCGTCTCCATCATTTTTTCGTGGCCTTCGCCGGCAATTGCTTCTTCACCACCCGAATTCTTGATCTGATTTGCTAGAAGCGTCCTCTTTTTTGGAGATCTACAAATTTAAATTATTTCCAGTTCGGTGTTTAAAACTCTCTTCAACGACAATCCAAGGTTTCCATTTTTATTTGTGTTTCACTTTTCATATTATGCGTAGAATGGAAGTAACTTTTGAAATTTATATTTCGTTTTCTTTGTTAGCTCAATTTCTATGCATTTCTAATTGTTTCCGATGATTATTTTTTGAACGGCTTTATAACATATTATTTTATTAGTTCTCCAGCAACATTCACGTATTGCTCAACTTTCTTGAAATTGATGAAGGCATAATCCAGACAATATTGTGCACTAATCACATGTATAACACAAATTACTAATCTTTGGCATTCGTGATAGATTTATCTTTTAATTCTTTTACACACCAGGTAATTCTATGAATTTTATTTTTGAACCGAATCATCTTCTTTTACTATGATATCATTTACATAATATAGAGAAAATAAAGAGGTAATTATTGCTGCCATTCAGATTAGTAATTATTATTTGTTATCATGAATTGAAATGAAAAACTACACGATATTGTTATAATCATTAATCATTATCGAATCAAAACAATTTTTGCTTCAATAATCATCTATGATTATGGAATTAAAACAGTTTGTTGTTACATTAATCATCAATGATTAATGAATGTAATCTAAATAGAACAAAAGTTATAATCATTTATGATTATAAATGATTATAACTTTTAACATACTTAATATGATTATAATCATTTATGATTATAGATGATTAGAACACCATTTATAATCATTTTTTATCATGAGTAATATACACAACATTATAACATGCAGATTGTTTTTTTAATATTCTTGAACTCATTTTGCAGGTCTAAATCCAAGTATAACAATGATTACGAGTGCCCCCTCTTTCTTTTTGAATGTGTTGTGAGGAGCAAGAAAAATCATAGCAAGAATAACGATCAAGGTTGTAATCAGTTTTATGATTACAAATGCATTGAAAATTTTAAATTCTACTCCATGTATTTGTGTTTACAATTGAACTATATTTTTTTTATCTCAACATTGTCCTTTATTCATTTATGATTACAAATATATTGAGTTTGTTTATATTTACATTATGCTTTATTAATTACAATGTTTATTGTTTACTTATAATCATTCATTATTAACATATCCGATTAAATAAAATTCTAAAAGTTTCTCAAAAAAAAATTTATGTACATTTTCATTCACTAATTAATACAACAGAAACCATTTTTTAAATGTTGTTAAATAAAAAAATCACTAAAATTATAAAATTATATTTTAATAAATTTTTTTTGATAAAAATGATTATTACTAACTATGAATAAAAAATAAAAAATAAAAAATAATTAATTAGGTTTTTTGGTAACAAACAATTAGAATCCTACATTTTAGGAAACTATAATTTTGTTATAATTTAATTAAAATACATAATTACTAATATGTCCTTATACATTGATTGGTCTGGAAATGGCCTCGCGTTCTCAACCTTTTTGTTGGTCTCGAATGAACCTCCCTCTATATAGATATATATATATATATATATATATATATATATATATATATATATATATATATATATATATATATATATATATATATATATATATATATATATTATACACTTAAGTGTGTGCATGTTTAGAATCAGGAAACATGTTTTCCTCATTCTATATTTTTATATGTATGTGTATGTATGTATGTGTGTATGTATGTTTTTTAGTGTATACATACATACATACATACATACATACATACATACATACATACATACATACATACATACATACATACATACATACATACATACATACATACATACATACATACATACATACATACATATATATATATATATATATATATATATATATATATATATATATATATATATATATATATATATATATATATATATATATATATATATATATATATTCAAATATCCACTTTGAACACCCATTTTAGCCTAATTGGTTTTCTTCCTTCTGGTAAATCTACTAAGATCCACGCCTTATTCTTTTCTATTGCATTTAGTTCACTTTGCATTGCTTCCATCCACTCTTCACTTTCACTCGCACTTGACAAATTCTTTGGCTCTTCCTCATCATGTAGGAACAAGAGTTCATCACAGTCAATAATAGATATCGACCATGCTTCAGAGTCTTGGCGATGCTTCACTCTCAGGTGAAGAGTCGGTTGACGGTGAAAGTGATTGTTGTGACAGTGGACTATTTTGCGGCGTGTTGTTTTCAAGTTGTGATTCATTAAGTTCATATAGCGAGTTGTCTTCAATTGAAGGGGTAACTCCTTGGTTATCAACGACTTCATACATGATATCAAACGTGAATTTCCCAATAGGAGTGGTGTTGTATTTGGTTACGGATGACCACTCCCATTTATGATTTTCCTCGAAAATTACGTCTCTACTCACGTGGATTGATCCCATCTTCGGATCTAGCAGTCTATATCCCTTCGTTCCCTTTTCAACACCCAAATGAACTAGCTTTATACTCCTATCATCGAGCTTCTTGAGGTATGGTCCAAAATTTTTTGCATAAGCATACACCTAAACACCCTCATGTGATTGATACTTGGCTTCCGTCAGGTCCATAATTCATATGGTGTGGTCTCTTTCACGGCTTTTGTTGTGACACGGTTCAGAATGTACATAACATGATTCACGTCCTCTCCCCACAATGTTTATGGGAACTCCATACCTTTCAAGTTACTCCTGACCGTCGTGGCTCCATGGCGGTCCAATTACGTCTCTCCACAACACCATTTTGTTATGGAGAGTAGGGTGTTGAGAAATGTCGATTCAAGCCGATCTCATTACAGTATCCAATGAATTTCTTTGGCAGAAACTCACCACCAGGGTCCGTGCATAGAGAATTTAGCTTTAAACCCGTTTCGGCTTCGACTTGGATTCTAAACGTTTTGAACACATCCGGCCCGTCGTCTTTTTTTAAGCATGTAGGCCCACATTACTAGTATGTAGTCGTCAACGAGTAACATGAAGTATTTGTTTTCCGTAGCTATAGCTGGTGTGATTGGTCCGCAGAAGTCTCTATGTACTAGTTCTGGTTTTTCAGTAGCTCGAAAGTTTGCTTCCTTTGGGTACACATTTCGAGTTTGCTTTGCTACTACACACGCCTCACACACGTGCGTAGGTACTTCAATCTTGGGTAGATATTGAACTAGTCCTATGTCAGCCATGTGTTTTAACGCATTAAAATTTACATGGCCGACACATTTTTGCCAAAGCCAAGATGGCTCAAATTGTTCCCCAAGCAAGCACTCAACACATCTTCTTGGAGTATAATCTTGTACAACCATAACTTGATTGTCGAAATTTTATCAATAATCTCCCATCCGCATGATTGATCCAAAGGTACGATCCGAGCATTACAATTTTGTCTCCATGTTCCGCTAAGTATTCCAATATAATAATATTAGTACATAGCCTTGGTATATATAGTACACCCCTTTTAGTAGACGGGATTTGCCATTATTGCACTTGAACATAATTAACCCCCTTTCCTTCTATTTGGACTTTAGAACCATCACCAAATTTCACAAAGCCTCGTGTAGATAGATCAAGGCTTCAGAATTTATTCTCATCACCCATTATGTGGTTACTCGCTCCATTGTCGAGGTACCATAACCTCGATTGGTTCGGAGGTTGCTTGTCACTTTTCAACACCGGGGTCACGTTGTCTTCATTCAAGTAAATTTCATTATCGCTTCTCTCGTCATCGAGGGTTGTTAATAACAAAGCGGGTTCTCGATCATTGTATTCTTGGTTGAGGTTGGCTTCGTGGTTCCTTTCTCGTCACAGATATTCGGCCGCGTAATGCTCGTATCCTTGACAATTGTAACACTGGACCTTCGTTTTGTCATGTGTTTGCGATGAACTCGTATTGTTTCTGTTTTAATGGTTACCGCCGCCCCTTCCTTTGCTCTAAGTATTTTCCTCGACCTCGTCCTCTACCACCACGATTACTATTATTTCCTCTTTGTTTTATTTTCGCAGCTTCTTGGCTTTGTTTTTTGATCGTTCAACCTATTCTTCATGAGTAAGCAATAAGTTCTTTTCTTCGGGTTCTTGGTGAATCTTGATTCGAACTTCATGAGCTTTCAATCTTCCAACCACCTCTTCAAAGGTCATCTTTTCAAAATCACCGAATTGTTCGATCGTGATGCGTATTGGACAAATGTTGAGGGTATGACTCAAAGCATCTTCTTCACGATATATGCCTGTTCCATTCTCTCATCGAGAGCACGTATCTTGCTCATAATGTTCCCGATCTTGGACGAGAAATCATCAACAATCTTTGATTCACTTATCCATAGCATTTCAAATTCAGCTTGGAGAGTTTGTGTAACACCAGGTTCCTCACAAATGAATTACACCTTAATTCTTGTCAATTTATACACCATTTAAAAGGTGTAACCCAAATTAAGAAACAAGTTATACAAAGTTGTTATCAAAAGCATAATTTAAGTTCTAAACTATTTACATCAAGTACTTACAACTGTTAATCAAAAACTGGGTCAATTACATTTTTCCAAAAACAACAAGTAAATTCAAGTCCAAGGTCCAAAGTCCAGCTATCTATCTATATTTCGCTTCCCACGGTCACCACTACCAGAACCTAGCACAAACAACAATAATATACAATTTATAAGCTACAAGAGCTCAGTGAGTAATTAAAGATCATTCAAATCATAACATTCATTATATCGCTTAGGTTAATCTCAAATGAGTATCTCAGCCATTAGTGTGTCACACACACTATAACTCTTGATCCGAACACTCATAATTGGTTTTACTCAACCAATCAAATATAGTATGCTTCTTATCTGCATAAAATATCTCAACAAAACATAATTCATCTAATAAACAACTACTCACCTGATGTCGAGTGGATATGTGGAACTCCTGAACCTCGTGTATGCTCCTGTCTAGCTTTAGCTGTAGCACAACAACTCAATTTTATTACTGAACTCAAGGACAATCTCAATCATACTCAATATTAATATCAATAGAGGATTTGGAACATAGAAAAGAGTTACAATCAAAAGTTAGCAATACAATCTTAGTTGTAGCTTCCAATTTCATCAATTAGACTCATACAACCATAGAAACACAACACAAACACTTTACCAGCTCGGGTCTCAAATTAAAACTCCCTTACACACCCTAATCCAAGTAAACTCACTCTAATTCATGCTAGTTGCAGGTGGTTTCATCAAAACCACCTGGAACCATCTCAATTCAAACAATCCAACCGTCAAAACAAAGTCAAAATCGAGGAGAATTACCTTTCAACCATAAGGAATCAAATCTTAGGTTCAATTCCTTAATTATAGACTTCAATTTCGAGTTTAGAGGTTGAAGATTAAGTTTCTAGGGTTTTAAAGAGGTTTTGGTCGAAATGAGCTTTTCCCAAAATGAAAGAAAATTGACTTTAAAAACAGATTTGCGTGCGTAACACGGCCCATGTTAAACTTACACGGCCCGTGTAAGTTACAGTATGCATTTGGAATTTGGTCTGCAGAACTACACGACCCGTGCTGCATGCCTTACATGACCTGTGTTCAGCTTACACGACCCGTGTAAGGTACTGCATGGCCAACAAGTCCAAAAAGATCTCCCACATGACCCGTGTAACTCCAACACGACCCGTGTAACATTCTTTTAGCATTTTTCAACCTCAAACTTCTTCCAAATGAAATTCTAACTACCCAAACTCATGCAACAATCTAACTAATCTTAATTACACTAAGATTAACTCAAAATCTCTCAAATTTAATAAAACGGTATTACAAGTTCTTACCCCCTTTAAAAGATTCCGTCCTCGGAATCTCTTGAAACAAAAGGGATGTTTTGACCGCATCTCCTCTTCGGATTCCCAAGTGACATACGTACCTCTATGATGTCGCCACTGTACTTTTACTATTCCAATCTCTTTGTTTCACAATTTCTTGACTTTCCTATCTAGAATTTGTTCCGGCATCTCTTGATACCTCAATTTCACATCTAATTGAACTCCGGCCAAGGGTACTCGAGTGGATTTGTCATGCAATGTTTTTCTAAGGGGTGACACATGGAACACATTGTGGATATCCCGCAACTCACTTGGAAGTTCAAGTTTATACGCAACTACTCTAATTCTCTCCATGACTCGGAAATGTCCAATGAATCGTGGGCTCAACTTACCTCTTTTGCCAAATCGGATTATTCCCTTCCATTGGACACCTTCAACATTACCATGTCCCTGACATGGAACTCTAACGGCTTCCTTCTCTTATATGCATATTGATTTTGACGGTTTTGGGCTACTCGCATATGCTCACGGATGCTTTGTATCTTCTCTTCAGTCTCGGCTATAATCTCTCGTCCCGCTAATGGTTTTTCTCCGGTCTCTGTAGAACAAGTTGGGGTTCAAAACGGTGACCATACAATGCTTCAAAAGGTGCCATCTTTATACTGGAATGGTATGTGTAGTTATAGGCAAACTCTACCAAGGCAGGTGATCTTCCCAGCTGCCCCCAAAATCAATTATACAAGCTCTGAGCATGTCTTCAAGTGTCTGTATCGTCCTTTCCGACTGTCCGTCTGTCTGAGGATGATAAGCAGTACTCAGCAAAGCTTTAGTGCCAAAATATTTCTGAAAAGTCTGCAAAAAATGTGAAGTGAAACGACTATCTCTATCCGAGACTATTGAAGTCGGCACTCCGTGTCGTCTCACCACTTCTATAGTATAAATCTCGACTAGCTTTGACACTTGATAATCTTATCGGATTGGAATGAAATGAGCAGACGTTGTCAACCTATCAACAATCACCCATATTGAATCATATCCTCGTGGAGTCCGAGGCAACTTTGTGATGAAATCCATAGTGATCTCATCCCATTTCTTCATTGGTACCGGCAATGGTTGCACTGCTCCATATGGTTTTTGATGATTAGCTTTTACTTGAAGACATGTTAAGCAGTTCTCCACAAATCTTCCTACATCTCGCTTCATACCGGGCCACCAGTAATATGGCTTTAGATTATGATACATCCGTGTGCTACCAGGGTGAACTGAATATCTAGTACAGTAAGCATCATCTAGCAATAACTGTCTCGCTTCGCCATGCCTCAGAACCCAAACTCGCACTTGGAAAGTCTTGATTCCTTGTGCATTTTCAACCAATTTCTCCATATAACCAACCATTCTTTCTTTCTTTAAATCATTAGCCTCACTATGGCGTTTGCGTATCATCTCTGGCAATCGACTCGCAACTCCCATTCGAGCCGATACGACTCGAATAGGCGGCTCTTTACGACTTAGTGCATCCGTCACCACGTTAGCTTTATCGGGATGGTAAAGTATTTCACAATCATAATCTTTTAATAGATCCATCCACCGTCTTTGCCTCATATTCAATTCTTTTTTGATCGAACAAGTATTTCAAGCTTTTGTGATCTGTATATATTTGGAACCGTACACCATACAGATAGTGTCACCACATCTTCAATGCGAAGATTATCGCTGCTAACTCTAAATCATGCACCGAGTAAGCTTTTTCATGTGGTTTTAGTTGTCGAGAGGCATAGGCAATCACACGCCCTCTTTGCATTAGCATGCATCCGAGACCACTTAGGGAAGCATCGCTGTAAAGAACAAAGTCTTCCCCTCCTTACGGTAAGGCTAACACCGGAGCTTTACAAAAACTATCTCGCAATTGTTCAAAGGCTGACTGTTGTGCCTCAGTCCAGCTAAATTTCTTTGTCTTCTTTGTCAATTTGGTTAGGGGTGTAGCTATACGAGAAAGGTTTTCAACAAATCGTTGATAATAGCCTGCTAACCCCAAGAAACTACGAACCTCCATCAGACTCTTTGGCTACTCCCAACACATTACAGCTTCCATCTTTGCTGGATCCACCTTTATACCATCTTCATTCATCACATGGCCAAGGAATTGAATCTCTCGTAACCAAAACTAGCATTTCGAAAACTTTGCATATAACTTCTCGTCACGAAGAAGATCTAACATCTGTTGTAAATGAAATCTATGCTCATCTCGACTCTTTGAATAAATCAGGATGTCGTCGATAAATACAATTACAAATTTATCAAGAAAGGGACAACAAACCCGATTCATCAAATCCATAAAAGCGGCTGGAGCATTAGTCAAACCAAACGGCTGGAGCATTAGTCTTCAGAATATCAACTTCTTGTACTCTTAATTGATGATAACCGGATCTCAAATCGATCTTCGAGAAATACGTGGCTTCATGTAGTTGATCGAATAAATCATCGATCCTCGACATGGGTAACGATTCTTTATAGTAATCTTGTTGAGCTCTCGATAATCTATGCACATTCTCATGGAACCATCTTTCTTTTTCACAAAAAGTATAGGCGCACCCCAAGGAGACGAACTCGGACGAATAAATCCAAGTTCCAATAACTCTTGCAACTGTCTCTTGAGTTCTTCCATCTCGGAAGGTGCCAATCGATAAGGTGGTCGTGCTATTGGTGTCGCCCATAGTATTACATCGATCACAAACTCAACCTGTCGGTCCGGTGGTAAACCTGGAAGATCATCAGGAAAAATATCGGGATAATCACAAACCACTTCTACTTCCTCAATTTTGGGGTGTTTTGACTCAGCACGAATCACATGTTCCATGATTAACTCAACCCCTCTTTCCACATATCTCCGAGCCATTGCAAGTGACACTATATGTACTTTTCGGGAACATCGTTCACCTCGTATCAGAATTCGAGAACCACTCGGCGTTCTTATTGAAAGTGTTTTCTCATGACAATCCATTTGACCTCTATTATCATCCATCCAATCCATCCCGACTATCACATCAAACTCATGATTAGTGATCGTCTTCAGATCAATAAGGTACGTAACCCCATAAATCTCAAGTCGACACTGCTCGTAATGACTCTTTACAAAAATACACCTCCCATCCGCTACATCATCTACTATCACTTTCTCGTGTAAATCAACTAATGAAATACCCAATTTGGAAGCAAATGATGAAAGGGTTTATGTAAATCTATGAACTAAAACCCTAAGTTCACATGCAACCTATAAGGATCTATGTTTTCTTCTAATTGAACATATAATAAATTCCTAAAGGCCACAAGAAAATAACTAAAAGAATAAAATCAGAAAAACTAACCTTTTAGGATTTCTTAGAAGCAAAGCAGCACAAGTGTCCTGCCTTAAATGAAGTCATACCCAAGGAGCTAGGGAAGGTCACGAAATTCTAGAGAGTTTTGGTGTAAAATGGAGCAGGAAATAAGGGTCTAAGGCTCCCTATTTATAGCCTCCACCAGATAATCAGATAAGCTTTTAGAGATAAACATTTTTGAATTCAAATAAGATAAAGCTTTTATCTTACAAATCAAATCATATTTATCCTTATTAATTTCGAAATATATATATCTTAGATATAATTTCGATGGCTTATTTATCTGCTAAAATTGTCACTTACTCAATTATTGAATAATTACATTTTCAGTCCCTACACCTTTAATTAATTAAATTAATCACCAAATTAATTTCAATTAATTCCAGATTAATTTCTAATTAATTAATATAGTTTCTAATTAATATATTTTCACTTTAATATATTAATAAATTATTTATTTAATTTCTATTGATTTATTAATCAAATAATAAATCAATCTTTCTCTCTACTGAACTTTCTACCAAACCTCCAGCTATGAGGGCAACCCAATTGGACTATGCTACTATTAATTAGGTAAATACTAATTATTAGTCATGGCTTAAACACCTAATCCAACAGTCTCCCACTTGGATAAGTCTATGACTATAATTACTAATTTAACCTCTAATTAATCAGCAAACTGTAGCTTCCTAGAAACTACTGCCGAACTCTGACCTAGTCAGTTTTGTCCATAGATAAGTGATCATATGATCCTTCGTCCAACAAGATATTTTTCAGACACGAGACATGGATTCATATCAATCTCTGTCCGATAATTTGTTTCCCGATTTCTGATTCTGCTTATGACTTTGAGACTTCTAATTGAACACATCAATTTAGTCTAGGCTGGCCAGCACTTCAGTCAACTTCAAAATCATCGAGAGGTCTATAGATATCTGTTTCCTATCAGGGTCAAGGAACGAATAAGCTTCGACTCATATGCTTGTGTCTTTTACTTATCAAGATCGCACACAACAATGCATTTTATAACATCGAGTTACCGATGCGTTTACGCATTATCAATGCACAAGCGACTCACAAATTTCAACTCATATGTCTCCGCTTCAAGATCATAAGATATTATCGTCTTAATATTTCTTGTGATGTAATCCATGATGCAATCTATTGAGCGCGGGTTTATCCAATACTCAAATCTCTATTTCCAAGTACTCATGAACGTTGTAGCAGTCTTACTGCAATGTCTAACTCCTTAGATAATCTACAAACCAATTCACGACAGTCTTCGTTCATACTTACTACCTAAAAGTATGAGCGACTGTGGACTTTTGAGTAATCAAATTATTCAGGAAGTGAAACATGCAAAAACGAAACATAAAATCTGACTGGTAGCTACTCTTACTTATTACCAAGTCTCCACGAGGTAATCACCAAGTCGGATTCTTCATAAAACTATTATCGGTTTCTAGATTTCTTTTAAACTTTTAATTCTTGTTATACATCTATGTCTATATGACCTTTCACTCTTTCTATGTATCCAAATGTCATACATTGATACACTTTATCCAATCGGACATTATTCCAATGATATCTCAATTTAGTCATACTGTCATTCTCACTTAAATCTCCATTCTAGGTACTGTGACTTTTCATGGTTCTCGGGATCTTTAGTCCACATGACTGCACCCTAAGACTATTTCGAGGTGTTATGATGTGCCGGTGACCCACATGCGCTCCATCGGGATACCAACGAAACTCTTTAACCATTAATTCGTTTTACTTATTTGAAACTCTTTTCAAATTACTACTAGTATTCACCTCAATCAATTCCCAATGATTTCTCATGTTTGTTCAGAGTCTATTAAGTATTCCCAGCCAGGTCATATCCTGAGTCTGACTTACTATGTGACAACGCCTAGTGATATCAAGTATTTTAGGCATTGTTGATCCCTGTTCTTGATGAAATTATATCAAATATGTCGGGGTATTCTCACTTTTCGTGCCAGGACTTGTTTGGAAGAAAAGAATGGAAATAGGGACTAGAAGCGTGCAAAAGGAAGAAGTTTGGAAAAGAATGAAAAATCAAGGAAACACGTACGCGCGCCGCGGATCTATGAAACGCACGACGCGGGCTTAAGGCGGTGTAACACATTCAAATGACGAAAAAACGGGATCTGATAAGTACGCGCGCCGCAGATTCTTCATTTGCGCGGCGCGGCTGCGAGAAATTTGCAAATATAAATAGAGGCAATTCCAGCCGAAAACCCTAGCAAAGACCGGGTGTAAAATCGACCTTGAAGCTCTTTGACTCCAAGATTTCGTTCCAGCAACTTCTCAATTGGTATTTTCATGTTTTGGATTTTATTTCAATTAGTTAGATAGTTGTAAGCTTTGGGTTTGTATCTTTGGGAGTGACAACCATTGATATTAAGCTTAGGTTTATGTTTTAGTAGTACTTAGTTACTGTTTTGATGTTTGGATCTGAGTTTGATGAATGAGGATCATTTGGTTATGAGTATTATTGGTATTTCGGTATTTGGATGTTTGTTTGTGTTTTGATTGTTTGAATTGTGTTTGGAACTTGTTTTGGCCTTGTTTGGAACTTCTTTCCCTTGCTGAAATCAGTAGCCAATTAGGTTAGTTTTGGGCATTGAACTCTAGCTAGTAGGTGTTCAGTCAGAACCCTAGTTATTAGTTAGGTTATGCCTTGTTTGGTTTGGATGCCTTTGTTTGCTTCTGATTCAGAGATGCACTTCTGATTTCAGAAAGTGACTAGGTTAGTTTGAGTTGAGTTTAGCTTATGCTTGGCTTGAATTTGTTTGGTGATTGCTTTTTGGGTAATTGAGCACTTAGAAACTAGGTCCTCCGACTGTAGTGTGACACTACTAGTCGGTAATCTGTCATTTAGTCTAACCACGAAGCTCCTGCGGATCGACCCTGACTACCACTGTGCTAGTTTGTGTGTTAGGTTTTCTTTATTTTTGACCGCACGACGACCTAGGCGTGTCAAATTTTGGCGCCGTTGCCGGGGAGCTGTGAGCTTAGAATAGGTGATTAGTAGGAACTTTTTTCTTGTTTTTGAAAATTTCATTTGGTTAGTTTTGATTTTTTTTTATTTTTTGTTGTGGGCGTGTTGCACGAGTGCATGCGTACCCGCAGGGGTGAGCAATTATCCCCACTGCATTTTGATCCTGAGATTGAGCGTACTGCGCGCAAAATCCGTGCTCGTAGGCGTTTAAATATCATGAATTTTAGTCAGGTTAGTAGTAGTCGAGTAGGTGTTGCCCGGGAACCATCAGGTGAGGCAACGGGGATGTTTTCTATTCCCTCACTGTCATAGTTTCAGTTCGGGAGCACGTACGAGTGCTTCTGGTGGTGCAGTTTCAGCCCCTGCACCCAAACCATCATGCACTCCGCCATCGGTACCATCATTTACACCCGTTTTACAACCACAATCTACCAACCCGTTTACCTCTGCAATGTCTTGGGGAGAGCCGACCCGTGATGGCACCCCAGTTTCTAGACAGCATACACCAACCTCTCAACCAGTTTCTCAACCACAACCAGTTCTTTTTAAACCTCAACCCACATTCCAACCTACACAACCGATACACTATCAACAACCTCCTCAGCCACATTACTATTATCCAGAGACAGAGGAAGAATATGACGACGAAGACGAGGGATGGGTGCCATCAGCACCATAACCACAGCGGAACCGAGGTCGGGGACCTCCCAGAAGAGCACCACAGTATCAACCACCAGGTCAGCAGGAATATAACGATCATCCTTACGGTAATTATGCTTGACCTTTACATTTCGCACAACCGAGAAGGCAATCGGTTGCATCACATTTCCAACCACGGGAATATGATGATTCATCGCCAATTTATATTCCTGATAACATTGATTCTCAAGTAGAAATAAAACCTCAGTTGTTAGGAATATTGACTCAGTTCAGGGGATACAAGACTGACGATCCATATAATCATCTATATGAATTCTTAGCGATTGCCGATGCCAATACTCCTAGGAATACTGATAGAGATATTTTTAGGCTTAGATTGTTTCCATTCACTCTTAAGGATAAAGCCAAATATTGGTTTACATCTTTACCGTCTAATAGTATTACTAGCTGGGAACAACTCAAGGCTAAGTTTCTTCAAGAATTCTATCCGGTCAGTAAAACCACGGAGGTCAGACGAGCAATCCAAGACATTCAGCAAAATCCAGGAGAGGCTTTTCATGAAGCGTTTGATAGGTTAAAAGAGTTGTTGCGATCCTGTCCGCATCATGAAGTTCCTAAATGGAAGTTAGTCAAATTATTCTTTGAGGGAGTTAATGAGAGACACTAGGTTATGATAAATGCCTCATCAAGTGGGACATTTATGTGGCAAGAGCCAGAAGATGCCTGGAGATTTTTGGAGCAGTTGAGTTTAGGATCAAAAGTCAGTGGATCAATGAAAGATAAGACGATATATGTAGCTAACATTGAAGCAGAAAACAAATGGAAAGCTGAAATTCAGAAAGAGCTCACTACTGTTACAAAAAGGTTCAATTAGATGCTCTAGAAGTTTCAACAAGAAAAAGGGGCATACGTGTTGCATGGGCAGAATATATGTAATACATGTGGAGAAGTAGGACACAATCATAATAAGTGCTCGATGACTCATGAAGAGATAAGTCAAGTGCACGGATATGGTCAATTTCACAACGCACCAAGACCATTCCGAAGTAATCAGCAACGAGAATCGAGACAACCACCAATGAGGCAGCAACAGGTGCAACCTCCATCTCCACCAGGAGGTATGAACATCGGTTTACGGAAATTTTTGGAATGTTAGTACAACTCCAGGAAGTAGAGAAGTATAATTCAGAAGCAATTCTGAAATTAGGAGAACTACTTGTCAAAATGGAAGAAAAGAGAGTGCAGGAACAGGTGCAATCACCAAGAATGCAAGTTAATGAGGTAATCACACTTAGGAGCGGGAAGAAAATAGACAATAAGGTTACAGCTCCGCCTGCAGATGATGATAGTGATATAGAAATAGTTTTTGATGAAAAAGAAGAATTAGAAAAGGAAAAGAAAAAGGATAAGGAAGAGCAGCTACAGAAGAAGAAGCAGACAAGTATCTAGGAAAAAGGAGAATCAAGTGGAACAGTTCCTTTCCCTACGGCCTTGGAAAAGCCAGAAAAAGGACTATATGGAAAGAAGGGACCACAAGCTGAAGATATATGGGAATTGTTTAGTCAAATTAAGGTTAACATTCCTTTAGTCAAACTCATCAAGGAAGTTCCCGCATATGCTTAGTTTCTTAAAGACATGTGCATACATAAGAAGCATATTCTGTCCCACTTGCAAGATGATTAGCTTACCCGAGAATGTAAGCTCTATCCTCATGGATGCGCTTCCTCCAAAGATGAAAGATCCGGGAGTTCCACTCATCTCAGTAGATTTAGGCAATGTGCACATTAAAAGAGCTCTGTTAGATCTAGGTGCAAGTGTGAACATATTGCCTGGATAGTTATTCGACAAGCATGAGTTTGGTACCATGAGATCCACTGATGTGATTCTGCAGTTGGCCGATAAGTCCACCAAGGTTCCTAGGGGTATGTTAGTCGATGTCATCATCAAGGTGGGAGAATTTTACTACCCAGCAGATTTTCTTGTTTTGGACACTCGTCAAGCAACTGGGGGAGAACAACCCACGATCATTCTAGGGCGACCATTTTTGGCCACAGCCAACGCAAATATTGCTTGTCACACCGGAGATATGGGAATATCTTTTGGGCACCGACAGGCCAAGATCAACATTTTCAATGCTGATCTCAAGGGAAGTAGTATGGAAGAGGAAGAATGTTACCAGGTAGACATCATAGACGAGCTGGTACAGCAGTACACTCCAGAGGTACTTCAATCTGATGATAGGGAAACTTAGGAATAAGCAAATGTTGAAAGAAAAGAGACGCAAAATGGAGAAGAAGAAGAAAAGGGATTCAAGTCTGAAGAATGCGCGCATATAGAGAAGTTACCAGCAGAAATTCCAAAGACATTAAAGCCCTCTTTGCAGGAACCACCCAAGCTTGATTTAAAGCCGTTACCAGAACATCTAAAGTATGCCTTTTTGGGAAAGAAGGATACTTTACCGGTGATTGTGGCAGCCAATCTGACAGAGAAACAAGAGATAGAATTGCTCAATGTATTGTCCAAACACAAGGAGGCTATTGGTTGGACAATCGCGGACTTAAAAGGGATTAGTCCGACCACATGTATGCATCGCATTATCACAGAGGAAGGAGCTAAACCTGCCAGGGATACGCAAAGGAGGTTGAATCCCAACTTAAAATAAGTTGTCAAAAAGGAAGTTCTTAAATGGTTGGATGCAAGAATCATCTACCCCATCTCTGACAGCGAATGGGTTAGCCCAACACAAACTGTGCCGAAAAAGTCGGGAATCACCGTAGTAGACACAAAGGATGGTGACAAGATATCCACGAGACCTGTAACTGGATGGCGAGTCTGTATTGACTATCGGAAACTTAATGTCGCTACGTCCAAAGATCATTTTCCATTACCCTTTATCGATCAAATTGTGGAGAAGTTAGCAGGACAAAAATACTACTGTTTTTTTGATGGATATTCTGGGTATAACCAGATCGCAATTCATCCAGAAGATCAGGCAAAGACAACGTTCACTTGTCCTTATGGTACTTTTGCATTTCGCAGAATGCCATTTGGATTATGTAACGCGCCTGCGACGTTTCAACGATGTATGATGGCAATCTTTTCTGACATGATTGGTGAAGCATTAGAAATTTTCATGGATGATTTCTCAATTTTCGGACTTACATTCGAAACTTGTTTAGTTCAATTGGAAAAGGTACTGAAGAGATGTGTAGAATCAAACCTGGTACTCTCCTGGGAGAAAAGCCATTTGATGGTAAGAGAATGGATAGTGTTGAATAATGTTTTTATGTTTTTATGTGACCATCACTGAAATAAGTCGAAATGTTTTTTAACAAATATTATCAGTATTTCAGGTTGCATGAATTCAAGATCAAAAACAAGAATAAATCAAGACCCGAGAAACTTTGAGAAAACATCCAAACCTGAGGAAGTAACGCTACAAACCAAAGAGCAAAATACAAAATATCACACTGCTACAGCAATCACGACGCGACAGACATAGTGGTCGCGACGTGAAGAAGAAGCAAAGCAGAAGACCAAAACTACACAGCGATCGCGACGCGACGGAGATGGTGGTCGCGACGCGAAGACCCCCGACGCGAAGAGCCTGGACGCGACACCAACCACTCCATGATCGCGAGACTACCAACCTAACGCACTAACCAGTGGCCGACCAAAAGCAACACGGTGACGCACCCTCGCGACGCGACGGCAAGGGTGGTCGCAACGCGATGCCTGTGTTCAGTGACTATAAATAAGATGCAAACCTCTTGCCATTCTAGTGTAGAAAATCATACACCACACCATACCCTTCAAGCACCAATATTACCCTACGTCCAAAGAGCAAAAAACCTACCAAAACTCTCTAGAGAACTCTATTCAAACAAAGAAAAACCACGTCCAAACAAACATCGAACAAAACCGCTACACCCATACTCTACCCGACACCAAACAAAACCTCTACCCAACACCAAACAAAACCTCTACCCAACACCATACAAAACCTCTACCCGACACCAAACAAAACCTCTACCTGACACCAAACTTCAAACCTCTAAACAACCTCAACCCGAATACCAAACCACAAAACCTACACACCCTCTACCAAATACATACACCACGAAAACTAAACCACAAAAACCCCGTGCATCTCAATTAAACCGACACCAAAAACCCATTTCACCAAACACCAAAAACTACTAAACCTCATCCTACCGAAAAGAACAAGAATCGACGCTTCAAAGAAAACACCATCTTCATCAGCTATCGATAAGTTCTTTTGAAATTATCTGTGTCGTTATTGATTTATTTAAACTGTTATAAATCAACTGTACCAAATATCCAATACATCCGAATTGAACCTTGACAACGAAAACATATGTGGACTGTATTTAACCGAGACATCTAATTTCTAACTTCTAACTTCTAACTTCTAACCTTTTTATTTATTGTAAAAACACGTTATCGTTGATAATGGCGTTTATTACATCTAACCTCTAACTTCTAACATTTACTTTATTTACCGCTTTCTGTCTATTTAAATACTGTCTAGTTTAGATTTACCGTTTTATTTTATTCCGCAACAAAAGTTCTCAACAAAAATTTCAAAGTAAATCACACAAGCTCTGATACCAATTATTGAAAATACGCGATGATCTCCACGAGTAAGGTTTTTAAGCTGATTACTGTGTGACAGATATGTATTTTGTCTATAATATGCGGAATAAATAAAAGTTGCGGAATAAATATAAAGCGGTAAAACTAAGCTAGACAGTATTTAAATATACAGAAAGAGGTAAATAAAGTAAATGTTAGAAGTTAGAGGTTAGATGTAATAAACGCCATTATCAACGATAAAGTGTTTTTACAATAAATAAAAAGGTTAGAAGTTAGAAGTTAGAAGTTAGAAGTTAGAAGTTAGATGTCTCGGTTAAATACAATCCACATATGTTTTCGTTGTCAAGGTTCAATTCGGATGTATTGGATATTTGGTACAGTTGATTTATAACAGTTTGAATAAATCAATAACGACACAAATAATTTCAAAAGAACTTATCGATAGCTGAGGAAGATGGTGTTTTCTTTGAAGCGTCGATTCTTGTTCTTTACGGTAGGATGAGGTTTGGTAGTTTTTGGTGTTTGGTGAAATGGGTTTTTGGTGTCGGTTTAATTGAGATGCACGGGGTTTTTGTGGTTTAGTTTTCGTGGTGTATGTATTTGGTAGAGGGTATGTAGGTTTTGTGGTTTGGTATTCGGGTTGAGGTTGTTTAGAGGTTTGAAGTTTGGTGTCGGGTAGAGGTTTTGTTTGGTGTCGGGTAGAGGTTTTGTATGGCGTCGGGTAGAGGTTTTGTTTGGTGTCGGGTAGAGGTTTTGTATGGCGTCGGGTAGAGGTTTTGTTTGGTGTTGGGTAGAGGTTTTGTTTGGTGTCGGGTAGAGTATGGGTGTAGCGGTTTTGTTCGGTGTTTGTTTGGACGTGGATTTTCTTTGTTTGAAAAGAGTTTTCTTGAGCGTTTTGGCAGGTTTTCTTGCTCTTTGGACGTAGGGTAATATTGGTGCTTGAATGGGTATGATGTGGTGTATGATTTTCTGCACAAGAATGGCAAGAGATTTGCATCTTATTTATAGTCACTGAACACAGGCATCGCGTCGCGACCACCCTTGACGTCGCGTCGCGAGGGTGCGTCACCGTGTTGCTTTTGGTCGGCCACTGGTTAGTGCGTTAGGTTGGTAGTCTCGCGATCATGGAGTGGTTGGTGTCGCGTCCAGGCTCTTCGCGTCGGGGGTCTTCGCGTCGCGACCACCATCTCCGTCGCGTCGCGATCGCTGTGTAGTTTTGGTCTTCTGCTTTGCTTCTTCTTCACGTCGCGACCACTATGTCTGTCGCGTCGTGATTGCTGTAGCAGTGTGATATTTTGTATTTTGCTCTTTGGTTTGTAGCGTTACTTCCTCAGGTTTGGATGTTTTCTCAAAGTTTCTCGGGTCTTGATTTATTCTTGTTTTTGATCTTGAATTCATGCAACCTAAAATACTGATAATATTTGTTAAAAAACATTTCGACTTATTTCAGTGATGGTCACATAAAAACATAAAAACATTATTCAACAGATAGTATTAGGACACGTGGTCTCTGAGAGGGGATTCGAAGTCGATCGTGTTAAAGTTAAGGTCATATCCACATTGCCACCTCCAACATCAGTAAAAGGGGTTAGATCATTCTTGGGACATGCAGGTTTTTATCGTAGATTTATTAAAGATTTTAGTGCCATCTCTAAACCCCTCTGTGGTCTCCTTTTGAAAGACGCACCATTTATTTTTGACGAAGAATGTGTAAAAGCATTCAATATTCTCAAGAATAAATTGGTCGAGGCTCCCATCCTGAAGCCACCCGACTGGACGCAACCTTTTGAGATAATGTGCGATGCTAGCGACTATGCTGCTGGTGCAGTATTAGGACAAAAAGTCGACAGAAAACCTGTTGTTATCTGCTATGCTAGTAAAACTTTTTCTGAAGCTTAATTGAATTACACAACTACCGAAAAAGAATTACTCGCTGTAGTATTTGCTTTAGATAAATTTCGATCTTATATCTGGGGATCCAAGGTGGTGGTTTACACTGACCATAGTGCTGTTCGGCATCTGCTTACAAAGAAGAAGTCTAAGCCTAGACTAATCAGGTGGATACTTCTGCTGCAAGAATTCGATGTGGACATCAAAGATAAGAAGGGAGCGGAAAATGTGGTGGCAGATCATCTTTCTAGATTACCAGCTGAAGGATTGGAAACAGGAATTCAAGACTCATTTCCCGACGAGTAGTTGTTAGAGGTTAATGGAGCTCCATGGTATGCAAATTACGTACTCTTTCTGGCCACGGGAGCAATACGAACACATTGGACGAAACAAAGGCATAAGCAATTTCGCACGTATGCAAAGAGATTCATTTGGGACGACCCAGACCTTTTTAAGGTAGGAGAGGACCAGATAATTCGCCGATGTGTGCCGGACAATGAAATTGGTGAGGTGCTGGATCTCTGTCATGCATCAGCATGTGGAGGACATTTCAGTGGAAGGAAAACCGGGTATAAAGTTATCGAATCCGGACTGTATTGGCCAACTATCTTTCGAGATGCGCACAAGACTGCTAAATAATGCATCAATTGCCAGCAACTGGGGGACATATCAAAAAGCGATCAAATTCCCTTGAATCCGATTTTGGTAGTAGACATTTTTGATGTCTGGGGAATTGATTTCATGGGTCCATTCCCTACATCACATGGATATGTTTACATTTTGGTGGCAGTGGATTATGTCTGTAAATGGATTGAGGCCGAACCAACTCGTACAAATGATCATCACGTGGTTTGCAAATTTGTGAAGAAAAATATCTTCACTAGGCATGGAGTCCCAAGAGTAATCATTAGCGACGGAGGATCTCATTTCAAGAATTTCAAATTTGGAAGGCTGCTGAAACATTATGGGGTAAATCATCGCATCGCAACACCTTATCATCCACAGACCAGTGGCCAGGTGGAGGTATCCAATAGGCAAATCAAAGAAATCCTTCAAAAGACTGTCAAGACTGATAGAAAGGATTGGTCGCTAAGGCTAGATGACACATTATAGGCGTACCGAACTGCATATAAAACACCGATCGGGACTACTCCATATCGGTTGGTTTATGGAAAATGATGTCATCTACCAGTGGAGATCGCCAATCGTGCCCTATGGGCCGTTAAGAAAGTCAACATGGACTATACCGACGCTGGGAAAGAAAGGAAACTTCAGTTGTCTGAATTAGAAGAGTTACGAGATGAGGCATACAAGAACGCAGCCACCTATAAATCAAAGATGAAGCGATATCATGACGCAAAGCTACGATTGAAGGTCTTTGAAGTCGGACAAAAAGTGTGGCTGTATAATTCAAGACTGAAGATGTTCCTCGGGAAACTGAGAAGTAAGTGGAATGGTCCCTACGAAGTGATTGGCATCACAGACTATGGTGCAGTCGAAATCCAGGACTTGAAAGGTGGGCAACCATTTAAAGTCAATGGCCATAGACTCAAACCATATATTGCCACGTGCACATTCCAGAAACTAGAAGTAGAAACAGTCGAACTCATAGCAGAGATTCCAACATACGCTACATAATCAGGTAAGTGTACGTCCGGCTGAAGACGTTAAACTTAGCGCTTGGCGGGAGGCAACCCGACCGTCATTGTATAGTTGCATATTTTTATAATTCATTGCATCCATTTGATCATGGTGAGAAAAAGGCAAGTGTGGGGTCAGTTTGGTAATTTTACAATACCGCGACGCGGAAATTTTGGATACGCCTCGCGCGTATTGAATTTTCGCGATTACATTTAAAATCAGATTTTATACGCAACGCGGATAGAAGCTTCCCGCGCCGCGGCCTTATCTTAATTTGAAATTAAAGATAATCACCAAAACAGAGCTTTTTGAATAATACCCAAACTCCCACACTGCATATATAATCAACTTGCGAAAAATCGTGATTCTTTCACCGTGTTTCAAGTTTCCAATCAACCACTAAATCTGCACTCCTCTTTCATTCACTGCAATCCAAGTAAGCCTCTCTTTTCTCTCTTTTAGTATTATAAGTCTTGAACTTGCTAGAGGACACTGTAATTCGTAATGCTGTGCTTAATTGATGAAATTGATTGCCCTATTAGGATTACAGAACTATATTGCATAAAACCCAAAGTGCTAGATTAGAGAAATTGATCTTAAATTGACAGAATGATCGAGTCTTCTTGACTGAAATCGCTCGCCGCGTCGCGACATGTACAGTCCACGACGCGGAGCTTGAATATTCATATAGCACGTCGCGGGTTGTTATGTGCGCGACGCGACGAACGTTTGAGCAGTGCAGTAATTTTCAATTTTGTGATTTCTAGGCACAATGTCTTCTTCCGCAAGTTCAGAATCAATTGACTGGAACTCCTTGGCTACAAGAGTTGGCAGAACACAGGCTTATAGTTTCTATAATCGCCGATCGGTGCAGCAACACAAAAGAATTCTTCCCGCTCAGCCGGTCAACTGGGAGTTGAACAAGGAATCAGAAATCATGGAGCATCTGCGAGATTGGTTGGTCCAAGGGGGCTATGATAGTGGCGAGCTCATTTACACATGTCTGGCCATTGAAAACGCAGTTCACATAGAAGAACCTATTTATCTGGAGGTGCTTTTGCAATTTCTTGATAATCAGCCGCTGGGAATGGACACTGAAGAAATGGTGCAGTTTCGGTTGGGTAATCACAACCGAAGCTGCAGTTTACGAGAATTTGGTTATCGTATCGGGCTGTATACTGAAGAAGAATCGGAGGCACCGGGATTCGACACCTTCCACCGACGTGCCAACTATGGTGCTGATGATTCTTTCTCTCCTGCTGACTATTGGAATACCATATCATCCACACGGTATCACGAAAATACCGTACGTGAAGGGCTAATGCATCTACCGGCGCATCGAATGTTGCATCGGTTAATATCAACTATGATCTGGCCCCGTTCAGACGAGGACCGGGTCCTGCCACGTGAGCTACATCTCATGTGGTGTTTGACGCGGATGCTCCAGACGTGCAACATTCCGTATTTTGTGGCTGATTACTTTAAGCAGATCACGGACGAACCATTGAAGCAAATCGCTCTCGGTGGGGGACATTATGTAATGAGACTGGCTCAATCCTACGGATTGTTATCCGAGCATACCACCCGTGGACTAACACTTATGCAGCCAGTTCCTTTCAGTCCACCGACCACGATCTCCCGAGATGTGATCTATGTTGATGATGGGATCACAGCAGTTGAGCGATCACCATTCCCGGTGCTGAGGACCGAGTCTTCAACCTCCAAAAAGCGACCGCGGGGGACAATCAATCTACCCCGAGGACTTTCCCCGGCCACCATGGAGTCACGATACTTGGCCGATGAAGTGAAGACAGTCCAAAAAGCCTTGCAGACCCACCTGAAGGAACATCAGATGTAGTCGGCCGAAACACAAGAGGTCAATAAAAGAACCGAGAACATGCAAGAGCAACTCCTTTGGCTAGCCGACTGTATGATCACATTCATGGCGAAAAACAAGTGTGTTCCACCAAGACCCCAGCCAACGATTAGGGAAAAAGATGAGGAGCCAATGGAAGAGGATCCGGAAGAAGAAGATGATTATGATGATACCACTCACAGTTGAGGGAATTGGATGTAATTAAAATTGGATTTTTTTTTCTAGTGCATTTTTGATTTGCATTTTATTAGGTTTTAGTTGAAAAATTTGTTTTTAGGAAAGTTTTAGATGAATAAGCCTCTTAAAGGCAATAAATAGTAATAATAAGATAGTAGTTCTTTGTGTTGAATTGATTTTGTGAGATGTTGAAGTTAGGGTAATCTGTTGAAATTACCGCGCCGTGGCATCAATATATTACGCGACGCGGTCTTTTACCATTCGACGATGACTTCGACTCACGTAATTACCGCGACGCGTGTCCTTCAATCACGCGCCGCGGCCATCCGCAAAACATACAATTGCTTGTTGTACATTTTTTTATTTGTCATGTTTGCTTTTAATTTGTTTGTTGAGTTATGCATGTTATATCAAATTGAGAAGGAGTTGTCTCAGACAAGTGTGGGGTCATCGTGCCCCCTCCACTTGTCTCGACCACCGGCGTGTTCACTGTAGCGCTACAACTCCAACATAAGAAATCAGGGATCCGTTTGTTCGCAATTATACTTGTGATACTGAGCACCAAACAATCTATCGTCCAAAAGGGGTAACTCTTTCTCCCTTGTTTTGAAATAATTTTTTTGTACAACGGGGACGTTGTACGGTTTTAAGTGTGGGGTGTGGACGGTCGAAAGAGATTATTTTTTGAAATTTTTTTTGCAGAAATGATCAATTTTTCAATTTTTTTTGCAATATTTTTCAAAAATTTTTAATAAATTGCAATTTTGAAATGAACGGTTTGTGATTGTGATAGCATTAGTATTTTTCAAGAAATACTATATAGTTGTGATCATGCTATTAGTTAGTCAAATAAGTTGAGTTTTACGAGTTTAAAAGATTGAGTTGTTTTAGGATTGGAATTTAGGAAGGAAATGTCAATCAGTGGCCTTTGTTGTTCGAGCCGGTAAGTCTAAAATGGGTGAGACTTATGCACCTTACCACCTAAGATCGTCTGGTCTGGGATGGTATTTCTGAAAGCTCGTTACACGGACAACATCGAAAGTCATGGACAATTCTTTAATGGCCTTTAGAATCTGAATGAGTAAGTACACTTCATTGTGAACAGAAAGTTTGGAATCAAGGCTTCTCTAGAAAGCCATGAATTCCAAAGAACAATTCAATTATGTTTTTGCGAACTATTCCACTCTAACTCATAGAGCAATAAACTTTGAAACTGAACACAGTTAAAAATTATTTGAGTCTTTATTACAATTTATTAAAAACTCTCTTGCTTAGGGACAAGCAAGGCAGAAGTGTGGGGTGTTTGACAACGCCTAGTGATATCAAGTATTTTAGGCGTTGTTGAGCCCTGTTCTTGATGAAATTATATCAGATATGTCGGGGTATTCTCACTTTTCGTGCGAGGACTTGTTTGGAAGAAAAGAATGGAAACAGGGACTAAAAGTGTGCAAAAGGAAGCAGTTTGGAAAAGAATGAAAAATCAAGGAAACACGTACGCGCGCCGCGGATCTATGAAACGCGCGACGCGGGCTTAAGGCGGTGTAACACATTCAAATGACGAAAAAACGGGATCTGATAAGTAAGCGCACCGCAGATTCTTCATTTGCGCGGCGCGGCTGCGAGAAATTTGCAAATATAATAGAGGCAATTCCAGCCGAAAACCCTAGCAAAGACCGGGTGTAAAATCGACCTTGAAGCTCTTTGACTCCAAGATTTCGTTCCAGCAACTTCTCAATTGGTATTTTCATGTTTTGGATTTTATTTCGATTAGTTAGATAGTTGTAAGCTTTGGGTTTGTATCTTTGGGAGTGACAACCATTGATATTAAGCTTAGGTTTATGTTTTAGTAGTACTTAGTTACTGTTTTGATGTTTGGATCTGAGTTTGATGAATGAGAATCATTTGGTTATGAGTATTATTGGTATTTTGGTATTTGGATGTTTGTTTGTGTTTTGATTGTTTGAATTGTGTTTGGAACTTGTTTTGGCCTTGTTTGGAACTGCTTTCCCTTGCTGAAATCAGTAGCCAATTAGGTTAGTTTTGGGCATTGAACTCAAGCTAGTAGGTGTTCAGTCAGAGCCCTAGTTATTAGTTAGGTTATGCCTTGTTTGGTTTGGATGCCTTTGTTTGCTTCTGATTCAGAGATGCACTTCTGATTTCAGAAAGTGACTAGGTTAGTTTGAGTTGAGTTTAGCATATGCTTGGCTTGACTATGTTTGGTGATTGCTTTTTGGGTAATTGAGCACTTAGAAACTAGGTCCTCCGACTGTAGCGTGACACTACTAGTCGGTAATCTGTCATTTAGTCTAACCACGAAGCTCCTGCGGATCGACCCTGACTACCACTGTGCTAGTGTGTGTGTTAGGTTTTCTTTATTTTTGACCGCACGACGACCTAGGCGTTTCACTATGCTTTCAACATTAAGTCATCAGAACATGTTTATGACACTTCTGATCGATCCAAGAAACTCGTGGAATCTGATCTAATCTTATTCCAAACCCTTTTTGGAATCTTAGGATTACTTATAATCCTTGTGTCACAACTTTCAATAACTATTTCCTTTCGGAGACTCTTTCTCATGCATCTTGAATCTTACCAAGATCATGCTTACTATGGCTAGGTTTATACTGATGATAACATCTATCTGATAGATGTTTATGGATTATGTGAGTATGTTGCACCTTCTTTATATCTCTCATGCCAAATCATCAAACTTTGCAAAGATAGGAAACTCTTTTCCTGGGGCTATGCATCTTGAATCTCATCAAGATCATCTTGGCAGAGTTTCGATCTATCTTATAGACGTTTACAACCACTTGAGTATGTCGTATCTCTATTTAGTCTTTCATAGCGATCCGTCTCTTAACACCAAGTCATTACACTTTGTAATGAAAAGAGACGTTTCCTACAAACAGTATGTAACCCACATATGAAGATAGAAAATAACAGCAACACTCCCACTTGCTTTGACACGGTTATGGACTATTCACAAAATCTAGAACTTTTGGTACATTTTGAGTGTCCAAACCTTTTTGACATTTTAGTGGAAATCTTTTAGCCCTTTCTCAAAATCCAATCCTTTGGTATATTTTGAGAATCTGAATATCCTTTCGTGCGAGATACCCGTGGGGTAATCCCGGGCCCATGTACCTTCGTATTGGAATACTCTTTGTGAGTCCCTATTTGTGTGCCGGTGATCCACACGCGCTCCACGAACGACTTGCAATGTGTCATGTAGTATCCTTTCGGATTTCATCTTCTATTGAGAGTGCCTCTCTCGGAATCAATTACTTGACTCTGAGTATCGTCTCACTCAACCAGATGTTCTGAAGGTACGTTTCTGTCCATGTTGCTTTCTTTTGATGATTCACTTACTCCCACTGGTTTTTAGACCAGGTGTAAAATCAATCAAACTGTCATATAGACTGTATCTCGTCCTAAGGTTCTGTTAATTGGCAGCAACCGGGCTCACCAATGTTTCCAAGTAGTGGGATTGTTAATCCGTACCAACTACAGTGTTTTACCACCAATCGGTGTGTCACCCCGATCATAACTACTTATGACGGTGATCAATACTACTGGTCAAGAGAAGATTATGTCAGTATTGAAACAGAAATCTGATTTCTGCTCCAAGCCTAGTGGTGACTAAAGGTTCTTTCACTCGGCTAATTCTGAACTCATTCAATACTGTCCCAACTCCCACTGTTTCCTTAGAACATGAGTTCTTTCTAAAAGAGCTCTTCTTTTACAGGTACAACGGGATAGCCAGTGAAACGACATTGCTGATCAGGTTCAGGCTAGTCATGAGGTTCAGACAAACAGTGCAAGACCCTGGACTTTCTATATGCAAGTGGGAAAATCCCAGCTTTACATTTCAGAGAGTGTCTGCAATACCTACTTAGTCTAGGATGTGGTCGGAATATGGTTTCTATGGTCTGACTGGTTTAGTATTTAATTTATCGGAAACTAATTGACAATGAATCTCATACATCGAGGATCGAACTATTTCGACCAATGCTCCATCATCTTCCCTAAGACACATTATAACTATTAATGTTCTTGGAACAGAATGAACCGCGAAAATTTTTTCTCAGTTTATGTTGTCACTCAGGTTCTGTGGATCTTATACTTCCTTTGAAGTCCTCGAACTGTTCGAGGTTTCAATTCAATCGCTTATTCTGATAAGCGAAGCCATATTCGTCATACCGATTGACAAATATTGTGAAGTATAACTAATTGTGTACTTTTCAATGATTCGAGCAATACACAGTAACTGATTTGTTCGTTGCTCCTAATCTTAATGTCTTTTACATCTCTTTGTAAATTTATGACTTTGTTAATTGTGTTCAAGACTTGCAATCATTACTTGACTCTAAGTCAACTGATTCCAAAATCCTACCCTCTGGATCTTTGGGTGATTCATTTCTTGCCACATGTGCTTTATTAAGAACTTAATCATCATCTGACTCTAAGTCAAATGATTCCAAAGTCCTGTCCAACTGGATCTTTGGGTGATTCATTTCTTGCCACATTAAGAACTCAATTCATCATGAGACTCTAAGTCAAATGATTCCAAAGTCCTGTCCAATTGGATCTTTGGTTGAATTGATTCGTATGACATTTACATTAACAATCATAAAGGACACAATTCCTGAATCCAAACGCTTTGTATGCATCAACAATCAAGTTATTACTATTCATGCATTTAACACATTCATACAACATTTCAAGGATAATTCAAACAACCAGGTGTTAAAAGAAAATCAACTATTTTATTAAAACATAATCCTTGAACAATGTAATATATGACAAACAGTGT
The DNA here is from genome assembly GCA_023525715.1 of Cichorium intybus. Lineage (NCBI taxonomy): Eukaryota > Viridiplantae > Streptophyta > Magnoliopsida > Asterales > Asteraceae > Cichorium > Cichorium intybus. Next base: position 51,228,245 of record CM042016.1, on the reverse strand, counting down.
CGCATGCATCTAATAAGCTAATAACAGGATTGTGACATCTAACTAAACTTCAAAACTGCATGCGCTGGAGATCAAATCCAAATCTGCTCCTATGCGCTAAAGTCCCGTACCCTACTGATTCCCTGAGCTTTCAAAAGATTTTGACCTTGGAGCGTCTTCCAATTTTTCCGTGACTGTATCCGATCCTATGGATTCCCATTTTGAGACATGTCCATCGTTTCTTGCTATGTCTCTTCACTGGACTCAATCTAGAAGTAGTTGAATCATTGGAGCTATGCCTGTCCATGAGAGACTCGTATAAAGTCAACACTGGGCGCATTTCCATAAAAGTCTTTTTCTGGTCTTCCTTTCTATACGTCTGAATGAACAGATCGTACCTACTAGTCAGCGAAGCAAGTAGGATGTTAATACTAATCTCTTGACTCATGGAATAACCAAGTTTGTACTATTCGCCTATGTATGCTTCAATTTAAAGAACATGCGAATCGATGCTACTTCCTTCTTTTAGCTTGCACTCTGCAAGCCTTTTGAAGATCCTAGCTCATTCCTCTTCAACTGGTTTTTGGAACTTTTCCTCAACCAATTGCATTAACTCATATGGCCCCAGGGATTCAAAATCCCTGCGGAACTCGGGGTCAATGGTCAATAGCATGAGGTCACGAATTTCTTCGGATTCATCAACTAAGAAGTCATGCTTATCATTAAGACTTTTTATGATGACTTGTTCTGGTGGAACCGAGATTGTATACTTAATGAGTTGTAGCTTGCCAGCAATAGCGAGAACCAGTCTTCAATTGCGAAGCCATTCCTTACAGTTCAAGCTAGTCAACCTTTCCATATTTGGCAGGTACTTTTTGAGGCTCTCAGAAGTGGGTGAAGGAGGAGAAGGAGGAGAATTGACACTTGATATAGACATCTATAAAAGAAACAAAATTTATTAGTTTAATTGATCCTTTTAAATAATTACCCAATTTATTATTTAATAAGGCTAGGATCCAAAATACCTCAACTATGGTGTGAACAGGGATGCTGTAATCACAACATAATGATCATTAAGGTAGATAAAAACACTTATCAATTTCATCTTATGAAATTCCTAGATCTGTTGAGATTCATCGAACTGTTCAATGGCATGTTTAATCTCGGATGTGCTCCACTGTTTGTGACTGGGATGCCGAGGATCACAAACTGGATGTGAATAACCATGCAAATTAGCTTGGTACTATCGGGTCAATTACCATCTCTAATTGATGTGCCGGTAAACCACACACGCTCCATCAACAATGATAACACCCGAGAAACCCATTACAACTCTTTACGAACCCCTATTGGTGTGCCGTTAAACCACACACGCTCCACCAATGTTTCATAAAGTGCAATGTGCAATTTCATGGATTAGCATCAATTCACATTTTTCCTAAAGTAACTAGATTGGGGTTTTATAAAGCTGTTCCAGTATTTTGAGTAATATCATTATACTTTTAATGAGATTAAGCGGTCCTATCAAACCCGTTCGGCTAACGACCCTCCACTGATCACGAGAGCGGTAGGTGAGAGTGGACACCCATTAGACCGCCATTTTATAGGCAGTCTCCTTATACCCTCTTTATAGATCAGCTTCGTGAATGAGGCCTACTACTGATTTGACTAACCATTTTATCTTATACATATAATATTAACTTTTAATTATAATATATATAAGATGTATTTTAAACCTTTTAAAATATTCCTAGTTTATCTTTTAATTTGTTCGAAATTTAAACTATTAAATTTAAAATTAAATTAAACCTTTAAATGATTTAATTTATCCTTTAATTAAACAATTAATTAAATCCAAATATTTTAGACTTTTAAAATATTCCTAGTTTATCTTTTAATTTTTGTTTTTCGAAATTTAAACTATTAAATTTAAAATTAAATTAAACCTTCAATTATCCTTTAATTAAACAATTAATTAAATTAATTAAATCTAGATAGGTATCACAAATTAATCAAATTAATTTAAACCTATCTTAAACCCCCTAAAAATCAAAAATCAAATAATGGGTTTAAGGTTATCCAGTTATTAAATAATTAAAGTTACCAAAAATAGAAAGCCTTCTAAAACCCTAATGAGAAAATCGAAAATCAAAGTGGGGAGGGGCTAGGGTTTCCAAAACCCTAACCCTAAAATCGATTTGGCCAATTAGGGTTTATAAGCTTTAAACCCTAATTTTAAGGAAAACAATTATAGCAATTCAACAAGAAAACAACCAAAAAGCTCTGATACCACTAAAAGGGTTTATGCAGATCTATGAACTAAAACCCTAAGTTCACATGCAACCTATAAGGATCTATGTTTTCTTCTAATTGAACATATAATAAATTCCTAAAGGCCACAAGAAAATAGCTAAAAGCATAACATCAAAAAAACTAACCTTTAAGGATTTCTTGGAAGCAAAGCAGCACAAGTGTCCTGCCTCAAATGAAGTCATACTCAAGGAGCTAGGGAAGGTTACGAAATTCTAGAGAGTTTTGGTGTAAAATGGCGCAGGAAATAAGGGTCTAAGGCTCCTTATTTATAACCTCCAGTATAAGCCTTTAGAGATAAACCTTTTATCTTACAACTCAAATCATATTTATCCTTATTAATTTCGAAATATATCTGTCTTATATATATATAATTTCGATGACTTATTTATCTGCTAAAATTGTCACTTACTCAACTATTGAATAATTACAATTTCAGTCCCTGCACCTTTAATTGATTAAATTAATCACCAAATTAATTTCAATTAATTCCAGATTAATTTCTAATTAATTAATATAGTTTCTAATTAATATATTATCACTTTAATATATTAATAAACTATTTATTTAATTTCTATTGATTTATTAATCATATCAAAAATCAATCTTTCTCTCTACTGAACTTTCTACCAAACCTCTAGCTATGAGGGCAACCCAAATGGACTATGCTACTATTAATTAGGTAAATACTAATTATTAGTCTTGGCTTAGACACCTAATCCAACAAATGATACCGATATAAAAGACACAGAAGCACCAGAATCAAAAAGTACTCGTGCTTGAGAAGAGTTCAAGCTAAAAATACCTGTGATAACATCGGTTTGATCTCGAGCCTCATCAACGGTTAACTGAAAAGCTTGCGTTTTCACGTGACCGCCGCTTTTGTCTCTTCGATCATCTCGATCTCGACCACCTCCTCGTCCGGTCTTTTGTAAATCTCTCTGAGACTCGGACTTCATCTTCGGGCACTCGAGGCGAATATGCCCACTCTCTCCATAGTTAAAACAAACTAGGCGACTCTCGGTACACTGGCGAGCCATATGCCCTGTCTTGTCTTCCTACACTGGAAACAAACCGATGGTGGGGTTCGGGAATCACATTCCCCAGTGTGCTTTCACCTATATTTCTTACACCACCTTTCTTCATTCCTCTTGGGCTCGCCACGGAATTGAGAACCCGTGGTAGCCAATCTCTGAGAATTATCTCCAGCTTTACCATCCCACTTTCTCTTTGGCCCGCCACTTTCTCTTTCGATTTTCCTCTCTTCTTCTTGTCTTTGCAGTTCTCTTTCTCTTGATCTTGCTGCCTCGGCAACTTGTTGAAAGGTGATATATCTTGAACCCGGCAAAAACTCTCGGATCTGGGTTTTCAAAACCCCACAAATAAGGATCCATCTTACGCTCCTCTGTATCGACTTGATGTTGTGCAAATCTTGCTTTCTCATTGAAGTCTAGTGTATATTGTTGCACTGTTCTCGACCCTTGTTGTAACTTCAAAAATTCTTCTTCTATTCCCTTCATAGCATTATTGGAACAGTAGTATTCGATGAACTTCAATTTAAACTGTTCTCAGCTCAATGTATACGCCAAGCTTTCTCCTATCTCCATACACGTATTCTCCCACCAGAACTGTGCATCCTCCTTTAACAAGTTTGTTGCAAACTCAACTTTATCCGCCTCGTCGCATTTACTTTTGCTGAACATCTTTTTAACGTGTGTCAACCAATTCTTGGCTGCTATGGGATCGTCCTTCCCATAAAAATCGTATGGTTTGCACTTTTGAAAAACATCGTAAGTGCATTTCTCATTTTCTCGGGCACTCTTGCCCCACTCGCCTCAGTAAGGATCTCTTCGCGATCCTTCCTTTGCTCAGGTTGGACCGGTGGTTGCCCCGAAGGACCTACAGTTGTAGCCTCCGTGTGAGGCTTTAAATAAGTTGGTAACATCTCCTTGATCTCCTTTGCTACCTCAGCTATGATCATCGCCTGCATATTATTCTGTATCTTGGGAGGTCGCCCTCCCTCGGGTTGACGCTCGTTACCCGAATCTCGTGATCCCAATTTATCTCTTGATGGATCACCTCGCTCTTTTTCTTTTCCAGTGCTCATTTCAACTAAAAAAGAAAATCAAATCATTTAGTAATCATCACCATAATACTGAATATAGTGTATAATCAATTCAATTTGTATGTCACCATAATACTCGATATGGTTACATAATCAACTCATTTAGTACACCGCGGAGGATAGCTACTCGGGACTCTTTAGGACTTCTCCATCCTATTGGTTTAAGTCTAAACCCATCTCAAGGTTTAATTCCCTTAAACCACGACTCTGATACCAACTTGTAACACCCGGTTCCTCACAAATGAATTACACCTTAATTCTTGTCAATCAATACAACATTTAAAAGGTGTAACCCAAATTAAGAGACAAGTTACAAAGTTGTTATCAAAAGCATAGTTTAAGTTCTAAACTATTTACATCAAGTACTTACAACTGTTAATCAAAAACCGGGTCAATTACATTTTTCCAAAAACAACAAGTAAATTCAAGTCCAAGGTCCAAAGTCCATCTATCCGTCTATATTTCACTTCCCGCTTCCTACAGTCACCACTACCAGAACCTAGCACAAACAACAATAATATACAATTTATAAGCTACAAGAGCTCAGTGAGTAATTAAAGATCATTCAAATCAAAACATTCAGTATCTCGCTTATGTTAATCTCAAATGACTATCTCAGCCATTAGTGTGTCACACACACTATAACTCTTGATCCGAACACTCATAATTAGTTTTACTCAACCAATCAAATATAGTATGCTTCTTATATGCATCAAATATCTCAACAAAACATAATTCATCTAATAAACAACTACTCACCTGATGTCGAGTCGATATGTAGAACTCCTGAACCTCGTATATGCTCTTGTCTAGCTTTAACTGTAGCACAACAGCTCAATTTCATTACTCAACTCAAGGACAATCTCAATCATATTCAATATTCATATCAATAGAGGATTTGGAACATAGAAAATAGTTAGAATCAAAAGTTAGCAATACAGTCTTAGTTGTAGCTTCCAATTTCATCAATTAGACTCATACAACCTTAGAAACACAACACAAACACTTTACCAGCTCGGGTCTCGAATTAGAACTCCCTTACACACGCTAATCTAAGTAAACTCACTCTAGTTCATGCTACAAAACCACCTGGAACAATCTCAATTCAAACACTCCAACCGTCAATACGAAGTCAAAATCGAGGAGAATTACCTTTCAACCGTAAGAAATCAAATCTTAGGTTCAATTCCTGAATTATAGACTTCAATTCGAGTTTAAAGGTTGAAGATTAAGTTTCTAGGGTCTTAGAGAGGTTTTGGTCAAAATGAGCTTTTCCCAAAATGAAAGAAAATTGACTTTAAAAACAGTTCTGCGCGTGTAACACGACCCATGTTAAACTTACACGGCCCGTGTAAGTTACGGTATGCATTTGGAATTTGGTCTGCAGAACTACACAACCCGTGTTCATATAACACGACACGTGCTGCATGCCTTATACGGCCCGTGTTCAGCTTACACGACACGTGTTCAGCTTACACGACCCATGTAAGTTACTGCATTGCCAACAAGTCCAAAAAGATCTCCCACACGACCTGTGTAACTCCAACACGACCCGTGTAACATTCTTTTAGCATTTTTCAACCTCAAACTTCTTCCAAATGAAATTCTAACTACCCAAACTGATGCAACAATCTAACTAATCTTAATTACACTAAGATTAACTCAAAATCTATCAAATTTAATAACACGGTATTACAAGTTTGTACCTTGGCTATCTTCACACGGTCGACACCAATGTAAATCGCTTTGAGCGTATCTCATAGTTCCTTCGGCGTTTGCTTCTCTTATCATTTTTTGCTACAAGGGCAGCCTTTGGATCAATAGCCTCCCATACGTTCATAGCTTGCATAAACACCTTCATCTTGATTGCCCATGCTGAGTAATTTTCTCTTGTCAACATCAGGTAATGAATTGAAACTTGCCCATCCTTGTTGGCCATCGTATCTTTCTTGTTTTGATACTTTGGCATGCACCAGATTTGCTCCGATTCCAAATGTAAGTTTTAAACCAAGCAATACCACTGTGATTATGGACAAAAAACGAAAAACAAAACCAGCAAGAAAAGAACTAGGAAGAATGAACCTGATTTAGTCGAATGCTTGAATGCTTAAAAATTGAATGAAAAGCAAATAAACGTACAAGGTATGTTAGTCTGTGTATATATTTGTATGTTTTAGCTTATTTGGCCCAGTTGTATTTTCCTTATTGTCTGGCCCATTTGTGTGTGCATGGACTCGTATGTATATATACTCCTTGTTGTAATTTTTTGCAATGAATGAGAATGTTCTGATTTTCCAATTCTCAATAGGGTATCAGAGCAAATCCCCTGATATTTCTCCTCAATCTTCTCCCTTTCTACTTTCTAGTCTTCAGCTCCACCCCTCAACCCTAATCTCCGATTACCTCACCTCCTGTCGGCACCATGGCTGCAGTAAACCCTCCACGTCCACACAAAGTCTTCTATATTGCAAATATATATTAGATCAAGTTCCTCTTATTCTTGACCTGGAACGGCTGAACTACGACTCATAGCATGAGTTGTTTATGACCCACTGTGAAGCATACGATGCAATTGAGCACATCGATGAAACCTACGACCATCCGACACCAAGGCCGACTGATTTAAACTGGAAAAAGGTAGATACTGCAGTCAAGGGATGGATCTATTCAACCCTCTCTCAAAACCTTCTTGATATGGTGCTCAAGAAGGACATGAATGCACGCAAGTGTGGCTTAACATTGAAAAATTATTTAGGGACAACAAAGATGAAAGAGTTATGTGCCTCGACACCGAACTTCGAAACGTGTCCATGGTAGACCTCACAATGACAGCTTACTGCACCAAAATAAAATACATCGCTGACCTCCTAGAAAATCTCGACCCACAAGCCAAGGTACCCGATAAGAACCTCGTTATGTACACTTTAAATGGTCTCCCCTCTCGCTATGACAATGTGACTAGCATCATCAGCCATCGTATTCCCTTCCCAACCTTTGAACAAACCCGATCCATACTCCTCTTGGAAGAACAGTGGATGTCTTTTAACCAAACAAACCGACCCCGAGTCAACGGGATCACTCCTCACCATCTCTTCTACACGCTGGCTCCTCCGATAACCAACACTGCTAGGATCACCGACTGGACCGCCGTAATCAGAATCGCCACCGGCAACAGGAACCCACCGCTGTCACCCGTCTGTCTAGCCCACCTGCTCAGTACGGTTGCTTCTTCGTACCTCCTCCAGCTCAACACTCAATAAATTGGAGCCCAAATCAGCAACCCAGGAACTTGTTGGATTAGGTGTCTAAGCCATGACTAATAATTAGTATTTACCTAATTAATAGAAGCACAGTCCATTTGGGTTGCCCTCATGGCTGGAGGTTTGGTAGAAAATTCGGTAGAGAGAAAGGTTGATTTATTATGGGATTAATAAATCAACAGGAATTAAATATATGGTTTATTAATATATTAAAGTGATAATATATTAATTAGAAACTATATTAATTAATTAGGAATTAATCCATAATTAATTGGATTTAATTTGGGGATTAAATTAATTAATTAAAGGTGCAGGGACTAAAACTGTAATTATTCAATAGTTGAGTAAGTGACAGTGTGGAGTGACAAGTGGATTTCGAAATTATATATGGATATATATGATTTTCGAAATTGATAAGAAGAGATAAAAAGGAGTTTGAATTATAAGATAAAAGGTTTATCTTATTTGAATTCAAAAAGGTTTATCTCTAAGGCTTATCAGTTAGTCATCTGGAAACTATAAATAGGGATCCCAGGCACCATATGAATTTCGCCAATTCTAAGAACTCTCTCAAGATTTTCGATCCCCTCTCCTCTCTAGCTTGGGTGTGATCTCATTTGAGGCAGGATAATTTTGCTGCTCAGCTTCCAGAAAATTCTAAAAGGTTGGTTTTTCTAATTTTTTTCTTTTAGTTAATTTTCTTATGGCCTTTAGGTTTTGTTATATGTTCAATTAGAAGAAAACATAGATCCTTATAGGTTGCATGTGAACTTAGGTTATTTAGTTCATGGTTTGCACAAAACCTTTCAGTGGTATCAGAGCCTGTTTTGTTTTCTTGTTGAATTGCTATAACTGTTTTAGGGTTTAAAGCCTATAAACCCTAATTATATTGTGGATCAATTTCTAGGATTAGGGTTTTGGAAACCCTAATCCCCCCTTGCTAATTTCGAAAATTTCAATTAGGGTTTAGGAGGTTTTCTATTTTTGGTAACTTTTTTTGTTAATTAAATGGATAATCTTAAACCCCATTATTTGAAATCGATTTTTAGGGGGTTTAGGATAGGTTTTAATTAATTTGATTAATTTGGATAAACCTATCTTCATTTGAATTAATTTAATTAATTGTTAATTAAAAGATAATTCAAAATGGATTTAATTAATTTTAAATTGTCGAAAATTAATAGAAAAATCCAGAAAAATATTTTAAAATGTTTAAAATATTTAGATTTAATTAATTTAATTAATTGGTAATTAAAATTGATTAAATCGAATTTAAGGTTTAATTTAATTTAAATTTTAATTGTTAAATTTGGTAAAAATTAAAAGATAAACCTTGAATAATTTTAAAGGGTTTTAAAATACATCTTATATATGTTATTAAAAGTCAATACTATATATATGAGATAAATTTGGTTAGTCAAATCAATAGTAGGCCTCATTCACGAAGCTGGTCTATAAAGTGGGTATAAGGAGACTGCCTATAAAATGGTAGTCTAATGGGTGAACACTCTCACCCACCGCTCGCCTGACCAGTGGAGGGTCGTTAGTCGAACGGGTTTGACAGAACCGCTTAATCATTAAAAGTATAATGATCAAAGTACTAGAACCTTTACACAAAATCCCAATCTAGTTACTTTAGGAAAATGTGAATTTGATGCTACCCCATGAAATTGCACATTGCACTTTATGAAACGTTGGTGGAGCGTGTGTGGTTTACCGGCACACCAATGGGGGTTCATAAAGAGTGGCAATGGGTGTCTCGGGTGTTATCATTGTTGATGGAGCGTGTATGGTTTACCGGCACATCAATTTGAGATGATAATGGACCCTGAGAGTACCAAGCAAATTTGCATGGTTATTCACACCTGGTTTGTGATCCTCGGCATCCCAGTCACAAACGGTGGGGCATATCCGAGATTAAACATGCTATTGAACAGTTCAATAAATCTCAAAAGAAACTAGGAATTCCATTTATAATAAGATTATTTTTTCCGCGGTGGAATTGGCTGAATCGTCATTCGCCTACCTTTATAAAATTTGCTTATAGATTACGGCATCCCTCTTCTATGTTGCAAATTGTTATAGTTGTATCCTAGCCTTATTTTATATTGGGTTATTATAAGGACCGACAAGTATCTAATTAAACTTACCTCCTTTTATAGATGTCTTCTGCTGATCAATCTGCTCCCCAATCAAACTCCAGTGTTCCCTCTATCCTCTCACTGTGTTCCAAGGTTCAATTGAACGGGACAAACTACAATGACTGGATTAGAAACATCAAGATGGCTCTGAGGTACGAGAACAAAGAGTATGTTCTCGAGACTGAGCTTGTCGATGTTGACCCTGAAACTGCTACTCCCGAGGAAATTGCCTCGTACCAAAAACATTCTGATGATGCGACCAAAGTGGCCTGCATCATGATCGCCACAATGAACCCCGAATTGCAAAGGATATACGAAGACTACTGGCCCTTCGAGATGCACAAGGAGCTCGCGGAAAAGTTCCGCTAGCAAGAGCGCATCGAGAGGTGCGAGGTGGTCAAGGACTTCACGAACAGCAAACCTAAAGATGGAGAGTCCATCTGCGCTCATGTACAAAGAATGCAAGGTTATGTGGAGCGGCTTAGAAAGCTTGCGATGCCTGTACCGGAGGAATTGGCCGTGGACATAGTGCTTAACTCCCTACTGAGTTCTTATGACCAGTTCAGGCTGGCTTATCATTTGAACAACAATCAGGCTAACCTGACTGAGTTGTATCGCATGCTTCGAGTAGTTGAGGACGGGATGAAGGGTAAAAGTGTACCCTCGGTTAATCAGCCCGTCCTAGCCATTGGAAGTGGCAAAGGAAAGAAGAGGAAGGGCCCTCCTAAGCAAAATTGGAGGGAAAAGGTTCAGGTCGGGTCGTCAAGCAATGGCTCGAGAACCAAGTCTTCTCAAATTTCTTGTGTGGCCAACCCCGATGAAGCCAACTATTTTTACTGCAAAGAGAAGGGCCATTGGAAGAGAAGCTGCCCCAAATACTTGCAGGATGTCAATGATGGGAAAGTAAAGCCATCGACAGCGGGTATATACACTATCTCTAAAAACTCACCATCTTCTAATTCTTGGGTCCTTGATACAGGATGTGGTTTTCACATTTTTTCTGATCTGCAGGGCCTAAAGGAAAGCAGGGAGGTGGAGCACGGTAGACTGAACTTGATCATGGGCAATAGGAGATCGTCCCCTGTTACCAAGATCGGCGTTTACAGTTTAGTGCTTAGTAGTGATGTTAGTATAGAGTTATTTAATTGTTGCTATTCGCCAGAAATGGCAAGAAACATTATTTCATTTCACGCATTGTTCAGACAAGGATTTCAATTTTCTTTTGATAATAAAATTGGTTCGATTTCTGTTTTCAAAAATGGTATTTTGATTTTTATTGCTTATCCTTGTGATGGTGTGTATGAAACTGTTGAATGTGTTGACAATTTAGGACATAGTGTAAATTATATTGATTCTACTAGTGGTGTAGAAAAGGCATGTCTGTGGCATAGTCGGCTCGGGCACATCAGCAAGAAACGCATCGCCCAACTCCAAAAGGATGGAGTGTTGGAATCATTCGACCTCAGGTCGGATGATGTATGCGAATCTTGTCTGTTGGGCAAGATGACTAAATCACCTTTCAAAGGATCTTTTGAAAGAGGTGAGGGTCTACTGGACATCATTCACACGAATGTGTGTGGGCCATTCAGATCAACGACAAATGATGGCACGCGGTTCTACGTGACCTTTACCGACGATTTCAGTAGATACGGTTATATCTACTTGATCAAGCACAAGTCGGACACCTTTGAAAAGTTCAAAGAGTTTAAGAACGAGGTAGAGAATCAATTAGGCAGGAAGATAAAGATGCTCAGGTCCGACAGAGGCGGAGAGTATCTAAGTATCGATTTCCAAGACTATCTAAAGGAATGCGGAATAGTTTCGCAGTTGACACCTCCCAGAACACCACAGTTGAACGGTGTTGCGGAGAGGCGCAACCGAACCCTGTTGGACATGGTTCGTGCCATGATGAGTCGAGCTTCACTTCCCATTCACTTCTGGGGGTATGCCTTCGAGACTGCCGCCCATATCCTCAATCTTGTCCCTACTAAAAAGGTTGCTAAAACACCTCATGAAATGTGGACGGGGAAAGTTCCCTCGTTGGCACATATCAAAGTCTGGGGTTGTGAGGCTTTCGTTAGACGAGAGACTCAAGACAAACTTGCAGAAAGAAGCGAAAGGTGTGTCTTCCTTGGTTATCCCAAACAGTCCTTTGGATATCTATTCTACAAACTGAGCGAGGACGTGGTCTTTATAGCTAGACGAGCGGTCTTTCGAGAGAGAGAGCTCATATTCAAAGAGGACAGTGGGAGTACCATTGATCTGGAAGAAATTCAAGAGTCATCAGATGACGCAACCTTAGGAGAAACTAGCAACCAACAGGAGGAAGAAGTTCATGTTGGTCCGACAGATGTATCCTTACCTCTTAGGCGTTCCGGTAGGGTTAGCATGCCACCCGAGTTTTATGGGTTCCATATAACTTCGGATGGGGACACGTTTGTCAGTGATAGGACACTGATAAATTTGGATGAACTAGCTAACTACCAGGAAGAAGTGGCGGGCCCTGAGTCTGCCAAGTGGAAAGAGGCCATGGATAGCGAGATCAAGTCCATGTATGACAATCAAGTTTGGAACTTGGTTGACAACGCACCGGGTCGAAAGACAGTCGGGTGCAAATGGATCTTCAAGAAGAAGACCGACATGGACGGAAAAGTACACACTTTCAAGGCAAGACTGGTTGCGAAGGGCTTTACTTAAACCCCAGGGGTTGACTATGACGAGACCTTCTCACCAGTAGCCAAGATAAAGTCTATTAGGATTATGCTGGCCATAGCTGCATTTCATGACTATGAAATTTGGCAGATGGACGTCAAAACCGCTTTCCTTAATGGGAAGTTGACTGAGGATGTTTACATGAATCAGCCAGAGGGTTTTGTCGATGCAAAGTATCCTAATAAGGTGTGTAAGCTTGAGAGATCAATCTACGGATTGAAGCAAGCTTCTCGCAGCTGGAATCTTTGTTTCCATGAGAAAGTCAAAGAGTTTGGCTTCTCTAGGAGCGAGGATGAGTCCTGCGTATATGTCAAGGCTAGTGGGAGTATAGTCACCTTTCTGGTGCTGTATGTCGATGACATACTACTCATGGGAAACGATATTCCAACCTTGCAAGATGTCAAGGCTTGGCTTGGGAAATGTTTCGCCATGAAGGACCTAGGAGAGGCTGCCTATATTCTTGGGATAAGAATTTTGAGAGATAGGAAGAAGAGACTAATTGGACTTAGTCAGGGTACATACTTGGAAAAGGTACTGAAAAGATTTAGTATGGAAAATTCCAAGAAGGGAGAGCTACCTATCCAAAGTAATGCAAAATTGAGTAAGACTCAAAGTCCAAGTACAGACGAAGAAATAGCTGAAATGAGTCGGGTACCTTACGCTTCGGCTGTAGGATCGATCATGTACGCTATGACGTGTACTCGCCCTGACGTGGCCTTTGCTTTAAGCATGGTCAGTCGGTACCAGGGTAACCCTGGAAGGGCGCATTGGATAGCTGTGAAAAATATAATCAAGTATCTGCGAAGGACCAAGAACATGGTGTTAGTCCTCGGTGGCAGTGATACCTTGAGAGTTGAAGGATATACAGATGCCAGTTTTCAGACGGATAGAGACAGTGGTCGGTCTCAGTCGGGCTGGGTATTCCTTTTGAACGGTGGAGCAGTTACTTGGAAAAGTTCCAAGCAAGAAACAGTGGCTGATTCTACGTGCGAATCAGAGTACATAGCAGCAAGTGAAGCGTCAAAGGAAGCGGCTTGGCTGAAGAACTTTATCGGTGACCTTGGAGTAGTCCCGAGTATTCAGGAGCCCTTGGAACTGTTCTGCGATAACGAAGGTGCGGTCGCCTTGACAAAGGAACCGTGAGATCATGGAAAGTCCAGACATATCGACAGAAAGTACCACTATATCAGACATAGGGTAGAAGAAGGTCACCTCCTTGGAAAGAGGGTATCATCGGAAGATAATCCTGCAGATCCCTTGACAAAGGCTCTGAGTAGGATTAAGCATAATCAGCATGCTAGGAGCATTGGATTAAGAGATGATATAAGTTTTTGTAATTAGATAGATTTTTGAAACTTGTAACAATGTTATTGTATTTGACTTTTGTGATTTAATAATGGAGATTTATTAATGAGTAATGGTTTACAAATTTTGTCAATAATATATCATTATGTTTAATTTTGCATGTTTTACTTCCTGAATAATTGGATTATTCAAATATCCACAGTCGCTCATACTTTTAGGGAGTAAGTATGAAGTAAGGCTGTCATGAATTGGTAATAGATTGTCTAAGGAGTTAGACATTGCAATTGGATTGCTGCACCATTCGTGACTACTTGGAAATGGAGATTTGAGTATTGGATAAACCCGCGCTCAATGGATTGCTTCATCGATTACATCACGAGCAATATTGAGACGATAATATCTTTTGATCTTTAAGCTAAGACATATGAGTTATGATTTACTAAGACGGTTGTTCATTGATAATACGAAAACGCATCGGTAACTCGGTGTTATAAAACGTGTTGTTGTGAGTAATTTGTCTGGTAAAAGACATAAGTATATGAGTCAAAGTTTATTCGTCCCTTGACCCTAACGGGAAACAGATATCTGTAGGCCTCTCGATGATTTTGAAGTTGATTAAAATGGTTGGCCAACCGGGACTAAATTGGTAGTCTAAGAGTCATATGCAAATCGGAAATCGAGGAACAGTGAATCAGACCAGATTGATTTTATCCATGTCTTGAGTCTGAAAAATATCTAGTTGGACGGAGGATCATCTGATCACTTATCTATGGATAGGACTGATTAGATCAGAGTTTGGCATTGGTTTCTAGGAAGCTACAAGTGCTGGTTAATTAGAGGTTAAATTGGTAATTATAGTCATAGACTTATCCAAGTGGGAGACTGTTGGATTAGGTGTCTAAGCCATGACTAATAATTAGTATTTACCTAATTAATAGAAACACAGTCCATTTGGGTTGCCCTCATGGCTGGAGGTTTGGTAGAAAATTCGGTAGAGAGAAAGGTTGATTTATTATGGGATTAATAAATCAACAGGAATTAAATATATGGTTTATTAATATATTAAAGTGATAATATATTAATTAGAAACTATATTAATTAATTAGGAATTAATCCAGAATTAATTGGATTTAATTTGGGAATTAAATTAATTAATTAAAGGTGCAGGGACTAAAACTGTAATTATTCAATAGTTGAGTAAGTGACAGTGTGGAGTGACAAGTGGATTTCGAAATTATATATGGATATATATGATTTTCGAAATTGATAAGAAGAGATAAAAAGGAGTTTGAATTATAAGATAAAAGGTTTATCTTATTTGAATTCAAAAAGGTTTATCTCTAAGGCTTATCAGTTAGTCATCTGGAAACTATAAATAGGGATCCCAGGCACCATATGAATTTCGCCAATTCTAAAAACTCTCTCAAGATTTTCGATCCCCTCTCCTCTCTAGCTTGGGTGTGATCTCATTTGAGGCAGGATAATTTTGCTGCTCAGCTTCCAGAAAATTCTAAAAGGTTGGTTTTTCTAATTTTATTCTTTTAGTTAATTTTCTTATGGCCTTTAGGTTTTGTTATATGTTCAATTAGAAGAAAACATAGATCCTTATAGGTTGCATGTGAACTTAGGTTATTTAGTTCATGGTTTGCACAAAACCTTTCAGAACTCCTACTCATGGGCCGGCCCACAGCCTAGGCTACCGCCAACTGGGTTACTCGGTCCACCACCTCGCAATCCAACATCTGGACAGGCCCTTTTTACTGCATCTGCCCGGCCCAGTATTGTTGGAATACGATAGCATAAAACAACGCAGCGGAAACAGAAATCTAAATCGCATTCAACCAGAATCACAGAATCATGCACACTTTTGTAACTGTAAAATCAAGAGGGTTCAAGACATACCTTTTAAATCTCAGATCTGATTTTGTTAGGATGACGAGAGCCCAAAGTAGAACTCCTCTAATGTAATCGCACCCAAGACAACGATCCAGCACCCGTTGATGTAGTATATACCTTTGCTTGAAGTTTTAGCACGTAATACCTAGGGTTTTGAAAGAAATCGGCCGTATACCGAGGGGTGGGAGGAGGGTGACGAAAATTAGGGTTTTGGCAGCCCATACAACTCAGATCTAGGGTTGTATTTATAGTGCTCCTCATCCTTATCCCCTCCCTTGTGGATATTTCACTTTAGTCCTTTATCCTTATTAAGTTTCTAATTAATATACCTTTACTTTGGTATATTAATAAACTTAACCATTAAGTTTCTAATTAATATACCTTTACTTTGGT
Source organism: Cichorium intybus (assembly GCA_023525715.1). NCBI lineage: Eukaryota > Viridiplantae > Streptophyta > Magnoliopsida > Asterales > Asteraceae > Cichorium > Cichorium intybus. The sequence continues at coordinate 51,212,124 of CM042016.1, read as the reverse complement.
ATATTAATAAACTTAACCCCTCAAGTTTATTTTCGATCTCTTTTAGCTAAATCGTCTCTTGCGTGTAACCCAAAAGGACCCTACTCTTTATAATAATATTACCAACTTGTTATAACGATGGGCATATAACCAACAGTCTCCCACTTGCACTTGTTATAACAACTGTATGGTCTAATATTCATTAACCTAGTAAGGTGTATGTCATCCTAGACAAATGCCGTGTTCATCTAATGAAACAGCCCTTAGGCAAGTGATCAAATATTCCTTTGTTCTACAAGATATCCATATGAACGTCTGACATGGAATTCTGTCAGTCTCAAACATTCAAGATTATGTTTCCTGATAGAGATTTGTGATGACCACAACAAACTGCACTTATTGATTCTATATCAATTCAGTTCGAGTGCGGCCGTACATTTGCTGTCAACACCAAATCATCGAGGGGCCCACGGATATCGCTTCTCCTGTTAGGGCAGAAGGAACAAATAAACATTGACTACACAGATCTCGCCCACTCATCATGTCATATCTGGACATTCTCTGTATGGCTGCCAGTTACGGACAACGTTGGAGAAAACCAAGACATAACAGACTGCAGGACTAAGAATCAATGCATCTCCGCTTGAAGAATATAAGATATTACCATCTTAGAATTACTCGTGACACATTCCATGAAGTAATCTCTAAGTACAGGTTACTCCAATACTTAATCCCTATTAAGTACACATGAGAATTAGCGCATCTCTATGCTATGTCCATCTCTATGGACAATTTACTAATTCCTCATGTCAGCCTTGAATCAACACTTACTCCCAAAAGTATGACCGACTGTGGATGTTTTGAATAATAAAATAATTATTCAGGAAGTCAATAAAACATGCAAAATTGGAACACAATGATAAACTAATGAAATGACTGCCTTCATGCATATATTAAGTTCTCCACATAATAATCTTCAAAACAAATAGAGTTTCACATTGCTTGAGTTCCAAACACAAATCAAACTAAATTAAATACACTTAAACCAACTCATTTGCAAATCTAATGCCCATCGACCTAGTATGAGAATCATGCTTGGCCTGAGATAACGGTTTAGTGAATGGATCAGCAAGATTATCTTCTGATGTAACTCTACTAATCGTGATGTCTCCTTCTTCAACGAGCCTCCGGATATAATGGTACTTCCGGTGTATATGCCTTGTGCGCTTGTGAGCTCTGGGTTCTTTCGCCAAGGCGACTGCACCCTCATTGTCACAGAAGATCTCAACTGGACCATCAATGCTAGGAACAACACCGAGATCCCTGATGAACTTCTTCATCCACATGGCTTCCTTTGCAGCTTCATTAACTGCAATATACTCAGCCTCCGTTGTCGAATCAGCTACTGTTTCTTGCTTGGTACTCTTCCAAGTTACTGCCCCACCATTCAGTAAGAACACGAATCCTGACTGCGAACAGGAGTCGTCTCTATCGGTTTGGAAGCTAGCATCACTATAACCACTTACAGTGAGTTCTTCCATGCCCCCATAGACCAAGAACACTTCCTTCGTCCTCCGAAGGTACTTAAGAATGTTCTTGACTGCGGTCCAATGATTTTCACCAGGATTGGCCTGATAACGACTCGTCATACTCAAGGCACAAGAGACGTCAGGCCTTGTACATAACATGGCATACATGATCGATCCCATTGCTGAAGCATATGGGATTCGACTCATTCTCTCTCGTTCATCACTAGAACTAGGACATTGGTCTCTACTCAATGTCATACCACGTTGCATAGGCACGAATCCTTTCTTGGAATCCTGCATCTTGAACCTTTTCAAGATTTTGTCTATGTATGTACTCTGGCTTAAACCAATAAGTCTCCTAGATCTATCTCTATAGATCTTTATACCAAGTATGTATGCCGCTTCTCCCAAGTCTTTCATAGCGAAACAATCCCCAAGCCAAGTTTTAACACTTTGCAACATTGGGACATTGTTTCCTATGAGTAGTATGTCATCAACATACAGCACAAGGAAGACAACAGCACTCCCACTAGCTCTGACATATACACATGGCTCATCTTCACTTCTCGAAAATCCAAACTCTTTGATTTTCTCATCGAAGCAGAGATTCCAGCTGCGAGATGCTTGTTTGAGTCCATAAATCGACTTCACAAGTTTACACACTCTATTGGGATATTTGGACTGTACAAAACCCTCTGGTTGTGTCATATACACATCTTCTGAAAGTTTTCCGTTAAGGAAAGCGGTTTTTACATCCATTTGCCATATTTCGTAGTCATAAAAGGCTGCGATGGCAAACAATATCCTAATAGATTTAATCATTGCCACTGGTGAAAAAGTTTCCTCATAATCAATCCCTTGGGTTTGAGTATAACCCTTTTCCACCAGTCTGGCTTTATATGTGTGTACTTTTCCATCCATGTCTGTCTTCTTCTTGAAGACCCATTTACACCCAACTGTTTTAAGGCCAGGTGTTTGATCAACCAAGTTCCAAACTTGGTTATCATCTATGGATTTCATCTCGCTCTCCATAGCCTCCTTCCATTTGGCAGCATCTGGGCCTGCCATTGCTTCCTGATAGCTGGTAGGTTCATCGTCACCTACCATTGACTCATCACCTTCAGTAATATGTAAACCATAAAATTCAGGTGCATGACGTACTCTATCAGATCTCCGGACAGGAGGTGGAGGTATGTCAGATTCCCCAGCTGTACTAAGCTGAAGCTCAACGGGTTTTTCAACCTCTGATTGAGAGCTAGTGCCAACATCAGGTCCTTTATTGGTTGGTTCTTGAATTTCCTCAAGATCAATTTGGCTCCCACTGGCCTCTTCGTGTATCAGCTCCCTCTCTCGGAAGATTGCCCTTCGTGCAACAATCACCTTGTTTTCAGAAGGTTTGTAAAACAAATACCCAAAAGAACTAGCAGGATAACCAATAAAGTAACACCTCTCTGATTTGGGTTCTAGTTTGTCGATGGCTTCACGACGGACGTAAGCCTCACAACCCCAGACTTTCAAATGCGCCAATGAGGGTTTAGTCCCATTCCATATTTCAGAGGGTGTCTTGCTGACCTTCTTAGTTGGTACAAGGTTTAGGACTTTTGCTGCAGTCTCCAAGGCATAGCCCCAGAAACTGATTGGAAGCGTAGCACGACTCATCATGGACCGAACCATATCAAGTAATGTTCGGTTCCTCCTCTCAGCTACACCATTATGTTGTGGTGTTCCAGGAGGAGTCAACTGTGAAACAATTCCACAGTTCCCCAGATGATCGTAGAATTCTTGACTAAGATATTCTCCACCCCTGTCGGATCGGAGGATCTTAATCCTTTTGCCCCGTTGATTCTCTACTTCGTTCTGAAACCTTTTAAACACCTCGAAGGTTTCAGACTTATGTTTAATCAAATAAACATACCCATATCTGCTGAAGTCATCAGTAAATGTGACGAAGTACCTTTCTCCATGTCTTGTGGCTGATCTGAACGGTCCACACACATCAGTGTGTATGAGGTCCAACAGATCCTTGCCTCTTTCAAAGTTCCCTGTGAATGGCGCTTTTGTCATCTTGCCTAATAAACAAGACTCACATACATCATCAGACTTGAGGTCGAATGATTCCAAAATCCCATCCTCTTGGAGTTTGGCGATGCGTTTCTTGTTTATATGGCCAAGTCGACAATGCCATAGACATGATTTATCCAATACACTTTTGGATGTATCTGAATCAACATTTAAGATTAAGCTATTATTTCTTCTAATGCTCACGATAGTTTCATAAATACCATTTGTAGGACATGCTTTAAAATAAAGACAATCATTTTTGAAAACCAAAATATTTCCATTATCAAAACCAAAATCAAAACCGTCTCGATACAAAGCACTAAAAGAAATAATGTTTCTAGCCATTTCTGGCGAATAACAACAATCTAATAGATTAATAGAAAATCCAGTAGAAAGCACGAGCTCGTAATCCCCAATCCTCTTGACAGCAGCCGTATGTCTGTTGCCCATGATCAGGTCAAGCTCCCCATGCCTTAACTTCTTACTTCTTCTTAGTCCCTGCACATCAGAGCAAATGTGAGTACCACATCCTGTGTCTAGGACCCATGAATTAGTAGTAGAAGTATTATGGAGTTCTATCATGTATATACCTGAGGTACCAGACACTTTGGGCTTGATCTTCTTGATCTCCTCCAGGTATTTAGGACAGGTTCGCTTCCAGTGTCCCTTTTCTCCGCAGTGGAAACAAATGGCCTCATCAGGGTTTGGTGACGGCACTATCATAGAACCAGCCTTGCCCTTGTTGCTAGGGTTGGTGTTGGGGTTACCAACTTGACCCTTCCCTTTGCCTTTAGGCTTCTTGGCTCTCCTTTTCTTGATTGCCCCTTCCCTGATTGCCAATACCGGAGCCGTGGAGCTGGAGTTCTTAGACTTAGACATATTTGCCTCGGCAGTTTTTAGCATGCCGTGTAACTCCATTATAGTCTTTTCCAATCCATTCATATTAAAATTCAGTGTGAACTGACTGAATGTACTACTCAGCGAGTGTAGGATGATATCCGTAACCAATTGCTGAGCGATCGGAAATCCAAGTCGCTCCAATCTGTCAACGTACGCTTTCATCTTAAGCACGTGTGCACTGACAGCGGTTCCCTCCTGCTGCTTGCAATCTAGTAGGGAGATCATAGTGTCATATCGTTCCTGTCTAGCCTGCTCTTGGAACATTTCCTTGAGCTGGTCGGCCATGTCGAACGCCCCAGCGGTCTCGAAACTCTTTTGGAGTTCCGGAACCATGGTCGCCAACATGAGACAAGCAACCTCATCCGACTGATCTTTATGCTTTTGCCAAGCATCCCTAACAGCTCTAGTTGTATCATCAGCTGGAGCCTCAGGAAGAGCTGTGTCCAGGATCCATTCTTTCTTATCATACCGGAGGGCGATCCGAAGGGAACGCATCCAGTCCAACTAGTTTGATCCGGTCAGCTTATCCTTAGAGAGGAGTTGCATTAGTGAGATATTTGTAGCCGAATTCGAATTTCCATTTGTGTTTGGAGCCATCTATATGAAAAGTAGATTTAATTAGTTTGATTAATCCTTAAAAAATTAATTACCCAAAACAATAATTTTACTTAAGGCTAGAATCCATATTTCACTTCTGGTGGTGAAGAGGTATGCCGTAGTCACCCCCAAAAGTTATTTAGGTAGGCAATACTCTTTGCCAACTTCAATCTCTATGAAGTTTCTAGATCTTTTGGGATTCATTGAATCTGATCAATGGCATGTTTAATCCCATCATGCTCATCCTCTCTCTCGTGACGGGTATGCCGCGGATCACGAGTTTGGATGGTAAATCGACCACGAAGGACCCACGTGACACCCGACCCATGATTAATGAGTTATCGCGAGTATCACATCATTTTGGTCGAGTCCAATCCGACGCGTTGGCTATGGCACTTCCCACGCCGGAAGGGCCCGGTTAAATGTGTGGTTCTTTGTGGGTAGCATGAGATTTACATTTTCATAAAACGGGATTTTGTTTCGTTTTTGTTAAAACATTTTAACCTTTTAATTGGCATAAGGGTCAATTTAAACTTTTAAAACCGGTTTGAAATTCCCAATTTGACTTTTGAAAAAATCTATTAACTTTTAACAAATTTTTCTTACTTGTGTATTTTCAGTAATACTTTTATCTTGAAACACTGTTCTATCAAACCCTTTCGGTAACTCCACTCAATAAAATGTGACAGGCGGTGAGGGTGGTAAGCAATGAATGCTATTTAAAAACCGACCTCATTAGGAATCAAAGAGACCTCCTTCAACCTTCTACACATTTAGAGTAGGTGAGCCTAGTCACGGTCTGACCAATGTTTTTATTTTAAGTTATACATATAGATACAATTCTAATATATATATCATTTAAAATTTAAGTATTCTTTGAAAATTATGTTTAACTATTAATTCTATTAAACACGCAAGGATGCAGTGTTAATAATTAATTTAAACAATCATCCATTAAATTTTGAAGCATTTTAAACTTTGTGTTTAGCTATTAATCCTATTGAGCATGCAAGTATTCTATGTCAATGATTAATCTAAACAATCATACAATACTAAAATCACCATTTTATAACAAGAAATCTGATTTCAGAAAAATAAAACATCACGACCGCCGCGATGCGTAACACGAGAAAACGCGACGCGGTAATCAAAAGAAACCGATCATGACAAGAACGACGCGGCGCGGAACACTAGGAAGCGCGACGCGGCAAAACCTTAATGATCGTAACTTTAGAAAAACCCGCGACGCGATATTTCTAGTACCGCGGCGCGGACGTCGATCAGATTCGATAAATCAGAAAAAAAACGATTTTTAACAATTTTAATCGAATCAAAACAGTACAAAATCATGATAAACCTGGCTCTGATACCACTGTTGGAATACGATAGCATAAAACAACGCAGCGGAAACAGAAATCTAAATCGCATTCAACCAGAATCACAGAATCATGCACACTTTTGTAACTGTAAAATCAAGAGGGTTCAAGACATACCTTTTAAATCTCAGATCTGATTTTGTTAGGATGACGAGAGCCCAAAGTAGAAATCCTCTAATGTAATCGCACCCAAGACAACGATCCAGCACCCGTTGATGTAGTATATACATTTGCTTGAAGTTTTAGCACGTAATACCTAGGGTTTTGAAAGAAATCGGCCGTATACCGAGGGGTGGGAGGAGGGTGACGAAAATTAGGGTTTTGGCAGCCCATACAACTCAGATCTAGGGTTGTATTTATAGTGCTCCTCATCCTTATCCCCTCCCTTGTGGATATTTCACTTTAGTCCTTTATCCTTATTAAGTTTCTAATTAATATACCTTTACTTTGGTATATTAATAAACTTAACCATTAAGTTTCTAATTAATATACCTTTACTTTAGTATATTAATAAACTTAACCCCTCAAGTTTATTTTCGATCTCTTTTAGCTAAATCGTCTCTTGCGTGTAACCCAAAAGGACCCTACTATTTATAATAATATTACCAACTTGTTATAACGATGGGCATATAACCAACAAGTATCACACCACCGATCAGCCCATCACCGAGTCTGTCTCTCCTCCGTGGAACTGGTTCGGATGCGAACAACAACCAACGGCTCTTCCTCAGATGTTTAGCTCTATGTCTGTCCAAGAACCCGACGAATGGATCATGGACACCGGCGCCACAGATCACGTGCACGCTAGCCAATGTATTCTCCATTCCCGTATTGATAAGAATGTATCTCGTCACGTCCTTGATGGGGATGGGTCCAAAATACCTGTTATTACGACCAGACACACCACATTTCCCATACAAAACAAATACCGGCCTTTATACCTTCACAATGTCCTTATAACCCCGTCCATTATCAAAAATCTTATTTCGGTCCGCAAGTTTACCCGACACAATAAATGCACCATTGAATTTGATGAGTTTGGTTTTACTGTTAAGGACTATCAGATCCGCCAACCCTTAATTTGATGTGATAGTGATGGCCCGCTCTACCCGATTCTTCCTCGCACTCCTCAAGCCTTTATGTCTAGCAGCCCGTTCGTATGGCACCGACGTCTTGGTCACCCTGGGAACAATGTTTTTCAGTTTCTGATTTCAAATAAATTAATTACTTGTAATAAACAGGTTTCGGGTATTTTGTGCCAAGCGTGTCAACTTGGCAAACAAGTTAAACTTCCGTTTAGTACTTGTCATACTGTTGTTTTGAATGCATTTGACATTATTCATTCCAACGTGTGAACTTCACCCATTATGAGTTTTAGCGGTTTCAAATATTATGTTATATTCTTGGATCATTACACTCACTACCTTTGGGTGTACCCGTTAAAACATAAATCTGACGTTTTTTCCAAATTTCTAAAATTTTCCACATACATTCAAAACCAATTTCACCAAACCATAAAATCCTTTCAAATTGATAATGGAGGCGAGTATAACAACACACAATTTCATGACTATTTTTCCACCCACGACATTCAATTTCGATTCTCGTGTCCTCACACCTCCCAACAAAATGGGAAATCCGAACGCATATCACGAACAATCAACAACACTATTCGCACACTCCTATTCCATGCTCACATGCCATCCACTATTGGGTGGAAGCTCTACACATGGCCACCCATCTCCTTAACATTCTCCCATCCACATCCATCAACAATGATACTCCCACATTCTGCCTCCACAACAAACATCCCACATACACTCACCTCCGCACATTCGATTGTTTATGCTTCCCGCTCATCCAATCCCAACACAAACTCTCACCACGCTCCACACCATGCTTTTTCCTCGGATATCCATCACATAAAATCACAGGGGTTATCGGTGTCTTGACATATCCACCCGCAAAATCATCCTATCCCGTCACGTTAACTTTGACAAGAACACATTTCCTTTTAAATCTGTCACACCTAACGACCCACCCTCATACTCACTTCTTGACGACACCTCCGACATATCACCCCTATGGTTCCACCTATCCCAACCACCCATGGCATCCACCACTCCCACGGCTCCGACCGATCCCTCTTCCCCCACCATTCCCACCCCCTCATACACTTCATCTACTGCATCCCCACCACCCGTGGACGATCCCTCACCTACCCTACCACAAACGGACCACCCTACCACACCCTCGGTCCAACCGACAAACCAACCTACCCCTCCCATTCAACCCATGACCACGAGATCCGGAAACGGGATCATTAAACCAACCCAAAGCTTAACCTACACATATCTTCCATGTCCCCTATTCTTCGGCCACACATACAGGCTATTCAGGACCCCCATTGGCGACAAGCCATGCATGACAAATACAGTGCTCTTATCTCTAATGGGACATGGACCCTTGTCCCACGACCCTCCGGGGTTAACATTGTTCGATCCATGTGGCTGTTTCGACGATTTAATGCCGATGGTACCTTATCTCGCTACAAGGCATGACTTGTAGCAAACCGTCAGAGTCAACAACCGGGCATCGATTGTGATGAAACTTTCAGTCCCGTTGTCAAACCCGCCACCATCTATACCATCCTTAGCATCGATGTTTCGAAAATGTGGCCCATCCACCACCTTGATGTGAAGAACGCCTTTCTCCACGGCCACCTACAGGAAACGGTCTACATGCACTAGCCACCCGGTTTTCGAGATCAGCAGTTCCCAAACCATGTGTACCTCTTATAGAAATCCTTATATGGCCTCAAACAGGCCCCCATGGCTTGCTATCATCGCTTTGCGCAGCATGCCACACGTATCGGATTTCAACACAGACGCACGGATCCATCCCTATTTATCATGCACTCCATGACAGGGACATTATATCTGTTACTTTATGTCGATGATATCATTCTCACTGCTTCGTCCACATCTCTACTGCACTAGATCATGGAAAAACTTAAGCATGAGTTTTCCATGACGGATCTTGGTCCTATTAACTATTTTTGGGAATTTCTACTGTTTATTCTTCTACAGGTCTTTTCCTCTCTCAGCAGCAGTATGCCTCAGAGATCCTAAAACATGCCAACATGACCAATTGTAATCTTTATCGCACTCCAGTCGAACCGGTCCACAAGCTAGATGCTTCTGGCACTCTTGTTGTTGACCCATCTCTCTTCAGAAGTCTAGCTGGTGCCCTTCAGTACCTCACGTTCACCAGACCCGACATCGCCTTTGCTGTGCAACATATATGCTTGTACATGCATGACCCTCAGGAGCCGTACTTGCACGCCCTCAAACGGATCCTCCGTTACATCTGTGGCGCTCTTGATCATAGCCTGTAGATTCACCCCTCCCCCTCTTCATCTCTGGTTGCATACTCTGATGCTGACCCCGGGGGGGGGGGGTGTCTCGCTACCAGACGATCCACCATGTTTTTCTTGGTGATAACCTTATATCCTGGTCTGCTAAACGTCAGGGCACGATCTCCAGATCCAGCGCAAAAGCCGAATATCGTGGCGTTGCAAACACCGTGGCAGAAGTTTCGTGGCTTTGCAACCGTCTCCTTGAACTACGTTGTACTACACCTGAAGCCACAATCGTCTACTATGACAACATTAGCGCCGTCTATATGTCGTTGAATACTGTCCATCATTAGAGGACAAAACATATAGAGATCGACATCCATTTTGTTCGTGATAAGGTTGCTCTCGGACATATCCGCGTACTTCACGTTCCATCTACAGCTCAGTATGCCGACATCTTCACAAAAGGATTGTCGTCAATATTGTTTACCGAATTTCACAACAGTTTGAACGTTCAGCTTCGACCTCCCGATAAAACTACGGGGGGATGTTAGTGTGTATATATATTTGTATGTTTTAGCTTATTTAGCCCAGTTGTATTTTCCTTATTGTCTAGCCCATTCACGTGTGTGTTGCCTCGTATGTATATATACTCCTTGTAATTGTTTGTGATGAATGAGAATGTTCTGATTTTCCAATTCTCAATAAGGTATAGAAATGAAAAAACCTAGGTAAACTCTACTTGGGAAAAGATAATCTGTATCACTCCTAATTTTAAATTCAAACTTTATTTATCTATTTTCAGCATTATTACTAAGGCCGAGGGGTGTGCCGGACGCACCTGCTCCGTGTCTTGCCACCTCAGCAAGGAGGACGCGGCAAACACCCCCTCCTCGCGTTCTACACAGCCTGCGTCCAAGGGTGGTCTTCGAGATAACGCATGGAGGCTGCAGGAATTAAAAAAAGCTAGCCGTTGGGTTAAAAAAAACAATTTTTTTTTCAAATTATATATATACACTCATTTTTACACACACATAACATTACATTTCATTTTTACACACATAGAAACACACATATTTTCACATTCAAAAGATGGATAACGATCCCAACACCCCCCCGGGTCAAACCCAAACACGTCCCGTGGCGAATATAATTTTAATTTTTCGCCGAATTGCAGTTTCACGAGCATGCGTACGGGTTAGTCTCAACAAGGATACCCGTTTGCATATCCACCACCACCAAACCAATATCAATACCCGCAACAACCTTACCCATACGCACCCTTCCAACAATTGTTTCTATCACAATCACCACCGGCACAAGCATCACCCGAAGAGGTCGTGATGGAAACCCAAGCGCCCACGTCTTCCTCAAAAAAGAAAAAGAAAAATAATAGTTCGCGTAACAAAACACGAAACACGCAAGAGTCGAAGGTTCTGTGGACGTCCGACGAAGAGGTTCAATTGGTCAAATTGTGGCTCGCTATTTCCTCGGATTCGTCAAAAGGAAATAGCCAAAGTTTGAAAGGGTTATGGCAACGCATTTTAGACCACTATCACAAGGCGATGGGTCGTGGGGAGTACCATAACAACGACGGTATTACAGGGAAGTGTCGGAAACTTCGTCGCTATTGTACCAAGTTCAACGGAATTTTTAACAACTTGGTCAACATTCGCCCAATTGGCGAAAACGATTTCGGGCTTTTCAAAACGGCAATGGAACAATACGCTCGAGTAGTTGGAATAGCGTTTAAGCATTTGAAAACTTGGGAGTTTATGCGAACCGGTCCAAAATGGCTACTAACTCCCGATGCCCCCCACTCGAGCTCGGGTTCCAAACGTGGGAGGACCCCGGATGACGACCTTTCCGACGCTCGAGACCTGATCGATCTCGATGACAACGACGAACCGCAAGCCGAGATGCCTCCGCCTAGCCGCCCGATCGATCGTAACCGAGCGAAATGAGCGGCCTCCGGCTTGTCTTCGAAAGACGATGTCATCGAGAAGGTCAACCGTTTCGTTGAACAATTCAACCGCCACAACGAAATTCAAGAAACGCGGTTGGATTATGTGTTTTTGAGATGATCCGGGACCGAAGACGACCTCGAAGCTATCAAAGTGATGACGGAAAAAGCTTGTAACAAATATTTGCGGAAGTAGTTTTTTTTTTTTAAATTTAGGAAATGTCGTTTTTTTTTTTAATTTAATGTAATGTCGTTTTTTTTTTAATTTTAATGTAATGTCTTTTAATTTTAATTTGAATATTATGGTTTTAATTAAATTTAAATGTTTGATTTAAGACAAAACTTCATAAATGGTCCCTGTGGTTTCACAGGATATCTACTTTGGTCCCTAACTTTTAAAAACCTCAAGCCTAGTCCCTGTGGTTTGAAAACTTTTTCTAAATGGTCCCTTTGTTAGTTTTTGACCGTTAAATACATAACGGATGAGGGCAAAATGGTCTTTACATAAGAGGGACTATTTATGAACATTATTCTTTTAGTTTTTTTAATAAACTTTTTTAAAGTTTTGGACTAAAATAAAAAAAAACCCACCCTCCACCTCTCAATCCTGTCGCTGTGTTCATCAAGCCGAGAAGAATGAGAGAAAATGTGATTCAATGAGGGAAAGATTGGGGGATTGAAGGATAGAAATGCCACTGCCTACAATCTCCGCCTTCCTTCCACAACTCCATTAACAGCTACCAAATCATCAAATCTGTTAATCGTTTTGAATCCCTCAGAAACCGCTACCATATCACTTGAATCCATCCAAATCGCTGAAAATCCATCAGTTGATTGGTGATTTTAACGTATATTAGAGGAGAGGGTGTAAGTGTTGATGATCGTTGAAGTTGAAATCAATTAAAAGGTATGTAGTGGGTTCTTTCCTCGTTTTCATTTCCCAATCGGCTTCCGACACTCCATTTAGGTTATGGTGCACTGTGACAGAACCCTTCTTTAGGAAATTTTGATTCCATCAACGTGGAGAACCCTCTTTTTATTTCTTTTTGGTACACTGTGACAGATGACGGTGTTAATAGTGGTGCACGGTGGTGGGCAAACTTCGATGATGATGAATTAGAAAAATGTACGAAAATTGTTGTGAGATTCGAATGATTCTATGGGTTTTCCAGTAATACTCTCACCTTCCCTTTGTTTACGTTAATGAAGGTTTTTCTCGTTATTGATCCTGGGTTTGTTTGCGATAATTGTGGAGATGCACAATTTCTGCCATGCCCAAATTACAGCAGCAGTAGGAAAGTTTTTGAGGAAGAAGAAGGGAGGTCGATTAGGTCCCCTAATTGCAACGAGAACAGATTAATCAGGTGTGCAACGTTCTTGCTTGATTGATTAAGCACAATCACAAGTAAATACTTGGTTGATCGGAAGAGAGAGAGTGTGTGTGTGTGAGGGTGGTGCTTGAGAGAGAGAGAGAGAGAGAGAGAAAGTAGCAGGTGCTTGAAAATGGGGGATGGTGGGTGGGGTTTTTTATTGCCTTTTTATTTTATCCAAAACTTTAAAAAGTGAATTAAAAATAAAAAAGAAAAAAAATGAAAAGAATAATGTTTATAAATATCACTGTCATGGAAAAGATAATTTTGTCTTCATCCGTTAAGTATTTAACGGTCAAAAACTGACGGAGGGACCATTTAGAAAAAGTTTTCAAACCACAGGGATTAGGCTTGAGGTTTTTAAAAGTTAGGGACCAAAGTAGATATCCTGTGAAACCACAGGGACCATTTATGAAGTTTTGTCTTGATTTAATTACAAAAAACGTAAAATAAAAATATGACGTGGAAAAGAAAACGGAAGTCGTGAGAGTATTGCACACCCCATGGCAGAAGTCGTGGGAGTCCTGGTGACATGGCGCTGACATGACGGATGTTATGGGAGTCATGAGAGTATTGCACACCCAATAGCCTAAAAAGTCTTTGTGCACCAATTAAGGTCGCTACCTTTACTTCCAATATAACATTCTTTAATATATGTTTTACATGATTATTAACTACTTTCTCATTACGATTTCTTTATATTTTATGTTAAAATGCTACTAAAAAAAGTAATGGATCATCATCATCCTTAAAAGCGATAATATATTACAAAGTATATTGAATTACACAAAACACAAACAATCCGAGGAACCACTAGAAAACCATGCAATCTAGCTACCAATATTCTAACAAATTAAATGAGAAAAAACAACACGATCAAAGACAGATTATAAAAGCAAGATCAATCGAAGCGTCTGAAGTCTACTTCTTGGATGGGGGTGGAGCAAAGAAAGGAATATTGGGAAGAGTTGTTGGAAGGTTAGGGATGGAAGGCATAGAAGGCAACGGAGGCAAGGAAACTTTGGGCATGTTAGGGATGGTGGGCATTTGTGGTTGTGGGAGTGTGGGGATAGTGGGCATTTGTGGTTGAGGTAGTGTTGGGATTGTGGGTATTTGTGGCTGTGGCAGTGTCGGGATTGTGGGTATCTGTGGTTGTGGAAGTGTTGGGATTGTGGTTGCTTGCAGCAAATTGCGGGAAGCAAAACACATCTCGTTGCTTGTAATTGAGAATAGTGCAACAGCAAAAATGTAAAAGTAGCAGGTGGAAGCCATTGTAGGATGAGTGAGAGGTGCTAATTAAAGAAGGGGTCAAGAGTCTTTGAGATGTGAAGGCTAACGAAGTTTATTTATATTGTGAATAAGAATGCACAAAAGACCAAGTATATATAGAGACTGCACAGATTTAAATTTCAGTAGATGATAACTTTAAGATGAATTAATGTCATGAGTTTTGTTGAGACTTTAATTTGGTTGGTTGGAAACTATATCAACATTTGGAATTCTAAAAAAATGACATCGGCTTTAAGATATCCTAGGTATGTCGGTGTTAAACAACCTTCAACTCTCAAGCAACAAGAAATTAGTTATAATCTTCCTATTATCGGTAAGCTATTTTGCCACCTAATATCGAAAGTGTTCTCTACCAGGAAAATAACGACAGATAAGGAAAAAGTAACAGCTACAACACACATTTAATGCGGACAAAATCTTTCGAAGATAATTAACGACCCATGCTATAGCAGCAAAAGCTCCATGATAATTGGGACTACATTAAGATTAATCTCCTCTAATATCTCTTACAATTCGGAAGCATTTGACAGTTTGACAATCATTTGATTTTAACATTTGTAAAAAAGTAAGAAATAGAAGTTATTCAAAGTTATATTTTTTTACTGAATAGCATGTACAATCACTAGTAGAAACATGTCTCGCTTCCGACGGAAAAAACATTGAAAATCTGTCCAAAATAATGTTTGTGACACATTTCCGAGGAAAAAAATAAGTCCGAAATCGTCTCATAGGAAAAAGTTTCCAAGGGATTTCTGACAAACCGTCTCACACCTTTTCTGATGAACTATATTTTGTTGGAGGTTCCAAGAATTTTCGCAGAGACGCCATTTTGCTTGAATTGTGATTATAATTTCGGATGAACAACTCTTTTATGATAGTTTTTTGTGACAAGTTTTTCTAGCCATTCATAAGGAAATCTACAACTTAAAAACTCAAAATAACATAAAAAAAATCCATCTTTCTCCTCAAAATATAAAAAAATCTAATCAAATGACCAAATAACTTTTCAAGCTCATACACAAACAAAATAAACATAAATAAAAAAAGTACCTATTACAACACAAGTTTTAACAATCTTTTAAATCAGAAACATAATATAAATGTCTAAAAAATACAAGTGTTTACAACAATAACATAATGGGCATTTGGTGGATTGTTGAGAGGGTTACAGAAAAGTCTCGTGAAATTGATCGTTTGAACTACAAGTTGAGATTGGCTTTCGCCATTTGAGTTTCAAGTTTAGATTTTCTTTCATCCAACTCCCGAACCTAAATAATGTTAAAACAAACATGCATAATTTAGTAAATAGAAAAAATAGTAAAACTAAGTATATATATTAACTTCTTTTCATCTATTATACCATCATATATTATAGCAACATAACAATAGCAACCTAGTTTATTTTTTAGTGCTTATATTTTTATTCACAATAACTACATTTATCAATTTTATCAATAGTCGTAACATACTTTGATTTTATCCATGATAGAAATGTACTCAACTTTTTTCCTTAAAAGCAACATACTTGATTTCTTATCCATAATAAAAACATACTTTAATTTTCATGGATTACCAAAGAGCATGTAATTCTACCTTTTCCATAATATATAGCAATATATTTTAATTATTATTCGTCTTATCAATATCTTTTCCGTTTTTTATTATCTATCATCGCCACATACACCTTGTTGCTGTTGCTCATAGTCAATAAGGTCAAAGAGCTCGTTCACCGTTAAGATAATGTCCTCCCAACAATAAAATGTAGATATGAAGATTTTCTCTTGTAGATACATCTACCTCAACCTCAACCTCAACCTTTCTCTCTCTCTCTCTCTCTCTCTCTATGTATGTATGTATGTATGTATGTATGTATGTATGTATGTATGTATGTATGTATATATATATATATATATATATATATATATATATATATATATATATATATATATATAAACTCTCTCACACACACACTAGCATCATTCCTTACAAACTTATTTTGGTCCTCCCATTCTTTTGAAACAATGTACTCACATATTCCTTCTACGATTATCAAAACAATGTGTTTGGTATTTTTATACTAAAATTTGAGACAATACTTATATAAAAATTATAAAGATGACCCAAACATGCTATCTAGGACCACAACCATGAGATAATATAAAAGAAGTACTAGATTACTATGCTTGTCTTCCTGTACTGCTTTTAGAAGAAAGGGAACCTTTTATATTAGGGAGTTCTCCATTGCTACCTGACATTATGTACCATGTATTTTGTAGAACAAGAATAGTTAAATAGATAATATAACATTCAAATACCTATAATAGAAAATAATTTAAAGTAGGCATACCAATACAGTAAATCCAAAATAACTGAATGTGTATAATAACAAACAATGTTCATAACAGTCAGGTTCGTCTACATCTGAAAAGTGGTTAGAAAAAACCATTTCATCATCATCATTGTCTCTAGCTTCTTCATTCTCCAATTGAGACAGAGGATTCAAAAACATTATTTGATTCGTCTTCAGAGATTACACTAGAACACAAACACCTCAATTTCTTGTTTGATCGTCTGACAGAAGATGGGAGAAAAGAATGTCTGATAGAACGTGGGTCTTAAAGACAAGGTTTGGTGGAGTTCTCGTATACGAAAAGAGAGAGTGAGAGAGATAAAATTGGATATAATTATTCAATTACCAAAATTAACAAACAAATAAAAATATTATTAATTAATAATCATATTAATTTACCATGATACCCTTATTAAAATGATTGGACCATATTTGGTCACACATTCACACAATATTTATTGTTCATATATGATTGTAACTGTGTGTGTATATATATATATATATATATATATATATATATATATATATATATATATATATATATTCATATATATATATATATATATATATATATATATATATATATATATATATATATATATATATATATATATATATACTAGCAGGCGTCCCGCGCGATGCGGCGGCGGTGGGGGGGGGGGGGGGGGGGAGAGGTAATGGGTAGACGGTTAACTGTTTTATTTGGTCATTTTCATTCGAAAAAGAAGTTGGTTCATTAGATTGGTATTAACATATTTGCAATTAATTCTTAAAATAATAATGATTATGAAATACATTTGTCCCTCTAGAAAGTACATAACATATTCCAATTCTTTTGATAGATTTCATTCCTTCAAAAAGCATTCTACAAACCAAACGACAAATTACAAAAGTAACATTGTTATAGGCGTCTCCTAGTTCCTCATTATTAATGCTTTTAGCATATGTTAAACATGAACCGTATGTTCCAAATGTGATGAATCCATAATCTTTTCGTCTTGCTTAAGGCATATTACGGGGAAGCTCAATTTTCACCACTTCCCCATATTTGTCTAGTAGGTCTCGCAGTCAACCCTTGGCCCATGAAGCTGACAGGCCATCTATAAAAATAGTCTTCACCTGCCAAAAGATACTCACACAGTCAAATCCATAGAAAATGATATTAATTAAAAAACAAAAGCCATGATTTTTCAAGATAAATGTTCGACCCTTATTACAATTTGTAGACTTTTAGCTTATTTTGAACTTGAAAATACATATACGCCTGGTTTCCTTTTATCCATTAATTCATTATATTAAAAACATATGCTAATACTTGTAAATTATTAAGATTTCGATTGTACCTTATTCATCATATAACACTTCTTTATACACGACATTTGCTGTGTAGCATCCATCATGAATGAATGTTTTGGCCGGGTTTACTAATACCTTCGTATTGACGCGAGATACTCCTCTGGACAATGCCACATAAAGTTGGCCATGTGAAAATACAGATTCCGGTAGATATACACCAACATTTGGAATCGTTTGTCCTTGAGCTTTATTGATCGTCATGGAGAAACTAAGACGAATTGGAAATTGTTTTCTTTTCAGCTTGAATGGGAACATGTCTTCGTCTGACGGGCATAATGGAATTCTTGGCAAAAAGACTCTTTTGCCGGCATGTTCGCCAACGGCTATTTCTGCGTCAATCACATTTCGCTGGAAACCTCTGCATATCAACCTGGTACCATTGCATAATCCATTAAACGGATCGATATTCCGTAGCAGCATGATTGGGCAACCAACTTTTAAACGAAGGTAATGAGGAGGCAGACCACTAACAATTAGAGAGTTCAAGAATTCAACAGGGTATAAGTTATTGGTATCATCTTCAGCCTCATCGAAGCTATAGTAAACCATTTGATCTCCAGAAAACCGTTCGATAAGTTTATCATTAATGTCATCAACACTTTTATTTTTTGTTGACAGTATCGCTCTTGAAATGATAAAATCCGAATCATACACGTTTGATTGCATAGATGGAAATACTGCATCAATTAAAGCATCGAGCGATTTACCTTCACCGGTGAATGGAATGGCCATGTCATCAGGTATCCGGATGAAGCTCTCTTCCACTGTTTCCTCATTTCCATCACCAACCCGTAATAAAAAATCAGAAAACCATGGATCAGTTACCGCTCTCATATTAAGAGTTAAGCGTAACCTTATAACAGAACGCCATAGACGCGACATTCGTACGCTAGCGTCTACGATTTGTGCTCGCGTGCCACGTTTGACGACCGGCAATACCTGTCTAAAGTCACCTCCCATAACCATTATTTTTCCACTGAACGGAAGGTTCTCACCTGTGATGTCTTGCATACTTCGATCAACTGCCTCCACTGCTTGCCTCTTAGCCATCGATGCTTCATCCCAGATGATAACCTTTGCAGCACGAAGTAACTGAGCCGTGCCACTTTGTTTATTTATACTGCACATCGAGTTATTATCAACGTTAATGGGAATCTTGAACCGTGAGTGAGCTGTTCTCCCTCCTGGCATGTTATTAGCCGCGACCCCAGACGTAGCCGTTGCAAGTGCTATATGACCACGAGAACGAATATTAGCCAACAGAGCCTTGTATAAAAATGTCTTTCCAGTTCCACCGAGACCGTCTATGAAGAAGACTCCCGAGATATCTTCATCCACGTACCTCATTATCTCATCGTACGTAAATTTCTGGTCGGCATTAAGAGATTCTCGTGCATGTAAGTGTTCGTTATCCACAAGTATAGTATATTCTTCTTGCACCTCACGGGAAACAGTTGATTGTAATATAGCATCTTCATTGAGACTCGGAAGATCAAAATCATTAAGATCCTTTCCCATGCATTGTAGTAAACCTTGAATGTCGTGAAGTACCAGATTCTGGACTCGTTCGGAGCTTTGATATTGTTTCCTATAATCTTCTGAAAGACAATCATAGTGCTCATCCCATAACTTCCGAACATCTCCCGGTTCACAATAAATTAAAATCGTTGCAAATAACCTTCTAAGTGCACATGGAGATTCAAATAATGAAGCCTCTGTAAGACAATGAGACAAATTATCATCTGTCTCAATTAACCCTCTCTCAAGAGCTGCTTTTCGAAATGTGGGCTGTAATACACCATTTGTCGTACATAAATCTTTAAAGCTGGTAGGGCCTTTAACATGACATAATAGAAGCCGTAGATAGTACCTCTCCCCTTCAGCTGGATTAGCATAAACCAACCGACCGAGCATAGATTTACCTCTTCGAGGATTCCAACACTGTGTCGTCGGGCTCCAGGTAAAATGTTTAGGGAATTGCTTATAGAGATATTGTCTCGCAGATCTGTCTACTCTATTCCTTTCGAAAAAAGCCGTTAACATTGACTTTTTATGTCTCTCTCTATCCACAATGTCTTCTATTGTATCACCTTCTTTGAACCTAACCAAGTGTTGATTCGGTAGATGAACG
The DNA here is from genome assembly GCA_023525715.1 of Cichorium intybus. Lineage (NCBI taxonomy): Eukaryota > Viridiplantae > Streptophyta > Magnoliopsida > Asterales > Asteraceae > Cichorium > Cichorium intybus. The sequence goes on along the minus strand of CM042016.1, from coordinate 51,191,864 downwards.
TGCAAAGGCATAACAGAAGGGTACGTATAAGCAAGCGGAAAGCTAAATAACCGCCACATTGCCTCGGGAGGGGAGACATAATGCGCATCTTGATACCTCTTAATCTCATTAAAAACGACTTCTTCTCCATCGTTATCGAGGTGGACAACTTGTTTGTCATGACCTTTGTAAATATATTTGAAAAGATATTTCACAGATTTGATACTTGAACAAACGTCAACGTTGATATGACAATTGAACATCATCGCCAACTTTGGGTTGTAAGGAACGACCCATCTGTTATCTAACTGAATATTTCTAACGGTCACCTAAATTCCAGTATCCCTCCTTCGATACAGTGGATATGAGTCTTCTCCTTGTGATGTCTCCTCATTAAATTGTCTCGGATATCTAAATCTGCATTTTTTGGGATCACCCTCCATACAAGGGCTTTTATCTCGTAAACTGCCACAAGGGCCATGCATCATGGTATTTTTAACCAGCTCATGCAGTTTGGGAAACTTTGTCGGGTCAGGGATTTCGGCGCATACCAATCTGTCATAATCGGCAGGACTGTTTAGCTTATTTGGAGATGCCATTATCATGAGGAAATGGGCATGTGGCAATCCACGCTTTTGAAACTCTATTACATAAATATACGCCGAAACCACACCAAGGACGTGCTTTTTGAATAGTTGTTCCTTGAGAAACTCTAATTTAGCACGGAAAACTCTTGCTACAAGGTCCGGTCTATCTTGAGCCGACTGTCCAGGAAATAATTCATCTTGGATTTCCTGCCAATTTGGGTTACATGTCATCGTAAGGAAAATATCAGGCTTCCCGTCATCTTGAACTAAAGCCATTGCATCCATAAATCGACGTCGCATGTCACGGGGGCCTCCGATGAAAGTTGCAGGCAACACAACTCGTTTCCCAACCATACTCGGTCGACTCTCACCAGCAACAAAGCAATCAACAAGACCTTGGTATAATTCAGCTCTTATTTTATCTTGGTTCCTTTCACAATATTGCAAACGTCCGGTCTCGATCTTGATATAGGTGTCAACTACAAACTGTTGCAACAATCTTCTTCCGAACAGAAGTACATTATCAGACTTGTTCGGTCGAATTTGAAACTTGTAACAGTAGTATTCCCGCATAGATACAGTTTTCCGACCTCCTCGTGAATTAGATTCTGTTTAAAGATGATATTTTTGAAAATGTATGTTATTTATGTGTTTTATTAATGAAATATATGTCAGGTAGAGTAAATATCATAGATAGCAAGGAAATACGTACCTTCATCACCTTCGACGGTGTGTTCATTTTCATTTAAAATTTCATCCATAGACACTCCGGCCCTCGGTATCGCATCATGCCATCCATGCTCGCCGTTAGGAAAGAATAAAGGATACGCCAAAGGATCATAACAACCAAAATGCGGTTGAATTGGTTGGGCATTCTCAGACCTTCCATACACAATAACACTTCTTTTATAAGCGGTTATGTTCTCATTGCCTTCAACCCAAATAGCAGCAACCTAGATTAAATGTTACATCAGTATGTTTTATGGTAATATGTATGTACTTTTATCAACTGAAACATAACATATAATATAAATAATGTTAAATTTACAAATAAGAATGTCACCTCAGATGTATTCGGTTGATTGTAAACCCTCTGATCACGTTCAACCGATGCATTTAAACTGACTCTATAGTCATCTAGCGGTTGTAGTTCACAAAGCCGTTTAAGTGTTCTTACATACGGGTTCGAAGCAAGAGCACGAGTCAGCCTTTCAACAATTGTTCTATCGAGATTCGACCATTTGAGTCTATGTGATATTTCCGATTCGCCCTCATAAAAGTATAACTGTAAGTACTTAGCTTCTCCTTCCCTTGGAACTAACTGATCGATACTGTGGAATATTGTTCCGCATGCACTAAAGGTATACACGCCAGAAGTCATATTGGCCAGCTCTTTTTCTAATTTCACACCCATTGACGTGAAGGAGAAATTTGTGTTATACGAACGTATGTTTTTCCTGAACGTTTCTTCCAAATCTTCTTGTTTGGTGAACAGGTCGTGCAGTTCTTTAGGAATTGCAGCGCTTGCCAACTTCGTTTTCCCATCCATGCAACAAAAGGTTGGGAATTCATATTTGAATCGTTTTGCTCCACAATGTCTACACAACGTAGGGGGGTCTAACAAGCGGTGGTCTATAGGGATGCCAGCGTAAACAAAAGCATATGGATCCTCATTTTCTTCACGATGACTGGGTCCTTCACCATTAGCCAGTTTTTCCTTTTTGTTCGCCTTTTGTCGTGCATAATAGTCTCGTTGGTATTGTTTCCGTTTTTCTATAAAATGTTTTTATTTCGATGAAAACTTACATAATCTGACTGTAATTACGTAATATACAAATTGCATATGATATACATACCTTTTCGTATATCTTGTAAACATTTGGATGCATCATCGGTTCTAGTTTCTCCGTCTAGAATCCTCATTCTGTAATGTAATACACGTAACTTTGTTGCATCAAAATGTCATTGTAAGATAACTAACAAACAAACATATCTTAAAGCATTCATATGTATAATGTTTTACAATCAAAATGGTGCAAAATTTTAATATAACACTTATCTTTTATAATTTTATTAGGTGTTATTACTAAATTCCCGTCAAATTAAGTGGTATCATGCATATCTTATTTTTTAATAAACCTAATTTTTTATGATTTACATATTTTTATGCATTTTATAGTATACATTTAAACATTGCTATTAAATGGTTATTTGTTAATTGTTAGTCAATTGAGTTTTATCAAACTTTTACAATCATCAATGATTATAGTTTGCATAACTAAGTTAATGATTACAATTGTATAAAGAAAATTAAATTATCAATTTGCAATAATCTCCCAACTATAATCATAAAGATGCATTTCAATTAGATAAATTTAAGCAAGAACATATTCACATAAAAACAATAAAGTAAAAGTTGAACCATAAACCTAACAAATCCATGAAAATACATCCAAAAAACAAAATATTGCGTGCCAAATATGTTCATAAACTTAATGGTCCATAATATTCCTAATTGCCTCCGCTTCGGGCATGACCGGTTCGATAGCGATCTCGGAATGTTCAGTTGACCTCAAAATGTTAGCTGGAATAGTGAAAAATAGTAAAATTAACTTACGTTACTTAGTTGATATTGTTGAAAATATAACATATCATTTTATATAATAAGATGACTTACGTAAAGATGAAGGCAAATGAACAAGTTTTACACGCGATACAAATACTATAGACTTGTTCTTTATTGCAAAAAACGTACGGACAACATCACGTGTACCGGGAGCATCATACAAAGTCATATGTATCATGCTTCTCCTATTAAAAATAAGAATTTTTGTAAATAAAATATAGAAAATTAATGTACAAAATGAAACAATATTTTTATAAAAGGTTTCCACTTACGTATCGTCTATGAGAATTAGCTTAAATGAATGGTTATTCGGATTTCGTACTCCATGTATTATTTTTGCGACAACATCTACAAATCGATTATTCATAATTTAAGTTGTAATAAGTAAATATGTTATCTTATTTGATTAAAATTTTATAAATACAACAAATATTTTTGGCTTACCTATGAGCATTCTTCGTGTGGTCCTATCACTCAAAAGACTCCGTATCGATGACACTAACGGATATATCGGAAACCATCTTCCGATACCATTTGGCAACCGAAAGAAGTTACTGTTATCGCCGATTAAGATAAACTAATCACCACGAATAAAACTGTACCCTTCATGCCTCGGGTACTCATAAAAGGATGGATCTATTCGGACATGGTTTAGTACGAAAAGATGTCCCTCAAGATCACGTCCATTATATAATCCCCTCAATCTCGGGGGGACAATCGCTACCATTTTATTTCTCTATTTGACAACATAATATTTTATTAATCAAAATGTTAAAACAAATTCAAATGGTGTATTGAAAATCAATTAAAATTTAAAACTTACATATTTATCGAGGAGGAAAATAAACAGGCGGTTAGATGTTACATCGACCCAAGTAAAATGAACTCTTACGGGTACGATATGATACCACGCATGAACATATAAGAGTGATGCAAACGTATCAACATATGTATGAGCGTCCATTGTTCTACAATCATTTTCAATAACAGATTATGCGATATGATTTATCAATTGACAAATATTACATGATACATCTTCTTCAAAGATATAAGTTCATTCCAGTGTAACTTTTAAATGCAAAATTGTAACAAAAATAATATATTGATGAACTTTTTCACACATTTGTTCATTGTCGAAAATAGTGTATTTACCGATACACAGAAGTACATTTTCGATAGTATACTTTTTCTAATAATATTTGATATTATAAGTTAAATAATTGTAATAAACTTAATAAACGAAAAGGATAACAATAGATAATCATAAGAAAGTACCCGTTTAGAAGTTGATATCGTTACGCCTTCGATACAAGAGCAGGTTAAACAACAATACTTCAATAAGCTTAAACTCTGGTAAAAAACTAAATGAATACTTTTCAGGAGGTATTTATAGAGGGAGTGAAAGTGTACTGTTACCCATCTCAACCTCCCCCACGAGCCCACTACTCCATGACTCATCTTAAACCTCCAGCCACTACCTCCACTTCTTGCTGTAACCGCCATCTCAACCTCCCCCACGAGCCCACTACTCCATGACTCATCTTCAACCTCCAGCCACTACCTCCACTTCTTGCTGCAACCGCCAACCTTCCACATGAGCCCACTACTTGCTGTAACCGCCATCTCAACCTCCCCCATGAGCCCACTACTCCATGACTCATCTTCAACCTCCAGCCACTACCTCCACTTCTTGCTGTAACCGCCAACCTTCCACACGAGCCCACTACTTGCTGTAACCGCCATCTCAACCTCCCCCACGAGCCCACTACTCCATGACTCATCTTCAAACTCCAGCCACTACCTCCACTTCTTGCTGTAACCGCCAACCTTCCACACGAGCCCACTACTTGCTATAACCGTCATCTCAACCTCCCCTACGAGCCCACTACTCCATGACTTATCTTCAACCTTCAGCCACTACCTCCATTTCTTGCTGTAACCGCCAACCTTCCACACGATCCCAGTACTTGCTGTAACCGCCAACCACGCCTACACCACCGACTCACCATGAGACTTGGTCATAATGTTCACTCAGTAACCACCTTACAAACCGCCGGCCAACCTTCCCCACGACCCCACTATGCCATGACTCATCTTCAACCTCCAGCCACGATTTCAATGAGTTTTTTACCAAAAGATGGTAAATACAACATGTATTTACTAAAAGATGGTTGTTGCAAATTTATTTATCAAATAGTAGTAAAAGGATTGTGGTTCACATATTTTATTGGTAAGGAAATAAATAAGGTAAATGACCCCATCATACAGACAGTTTTTTTTCTTCTTTCACATGCGTTTTTATTTATCGGAAAACATAGAACCGGTGAGCCGTGATGATACTTTAAGGTGAGATCCTCTATGGACTCTAGAGGGCCGGATTTAGAATTTTATTTAGAGATATGTATTGTTTTGTTTGAATTTTTCTTAGAGGTTCGCATTTAATTTTAAGCTTTCTTATATACGATGTCTTTTTAATTTAGTTTTTGTTGCCTGAAAACAATTGTGGCCGGAAAATAAAAATGAAAAAGTGGTGGTGGCAAAGAGACAATGGCAGGTGACGGTGGGAAAATTTGGAAGACTGATTAAATATAAAAATAACGATAAAATCCATCAAAATATATTTTACTACTTTTTGGTAATAAATTTTAAAAAGACTATGATTTGGTAAATACTTTTCGAAAGTACCACTTCTAGGTACAGAACTCCGATTTCAATTGCCACTACCTCCATTTCTTTCTACCCATTACCCACTACTTGCTTTAACCGCCAACCATGCCTCTACCATCGACTCAACATGAGACTTGGTCATAATGTTCACTCGGTAACCACCTTCTAACCGCTGGCCACTACCTCTGAAATGGTCAACCTTTTCAATCGGTAACCACCCATTACCCACCAATTTGTTAACTACCAACCACTACTCCACCACCGATTTCAATTGCCACTACCTCCATTTCTTTCTACCCATTACCCACTACTTGCTTTAACAGCCAACCATGCCTCCACCACCGACTCAACATGAGACTTGGTCATAATGTTCACTCGGTAACCACCTTCCAACCGCAGGCCACTACCTCTGAAATGGTCAACCTTTTCAATCGGTAACCACCCATTACCCACCAATTTATTAACTACCAACCACCACTCCACCACAAATTAACATGATAATCGGTCAAAGTTTCGAATCAGGTAAACCACCAATGGCAATACGAATCAGTTGTCAACAATCGACAATTGATTCAATTCCAATCCGTAATATGATTTTCTAATTTCAGTCGTCTGTACAGTCGATCGATGGTACTATACATTTTGAAATTTAAGTCGGTTGCTATTATCAATTTATGCAATCCCAATAGCTAGTTGAAGTTTCAGAAGTTTTGACTCGAGCACTAATGACCAAAACCTATCATCTATCATTTCTAATAAAACAAAGTTAAATTGCCACATGACATTATTCTAATATGCCATTATTCCACGTGTCTTCGTAATATAGAATCTCAATATTTTTTCTCGCCTAAACTACTCTTCTCGATTATTTTGGTGACCTAGTTGCTATCCTTATTCACATGTACACATATTTTTAGTTCAATTGTTTTCAAAATGTGGTTTTTTAAGCACCGTACTTTCCAAACATGGTTTTTTAAATCATATAGCTCTGTAGTTATTGTACTGTTCATGATTAGTTGTGGTTATTAGCAACGTACTTCGAAAATGTGTTACTTTTGCAACGTACTTATGAAAATATGATTTTTACGAATGTACTTTCAAAACATGGTATTTAAATAATTATTGTATAGTCGTTGCATAGTTGAAAATTAGTTACGTTTTTTAGCAACATGCTATAAAAAGACGGTAATTGTTCATTTTTTTATAAACGTATTTTAACAAAATACTACACAAATAAATTTTCCCAAACATAACACAAAATGCACTAATAAATATATTTTTCATAAAAAGAAAATAAACATCATTCATCAAACAGGAATTAGTTCATCACGTCCTTTAAGATAACGAAACATAAAAAACCATTGTCAAGTGTACGCAGCGATATAAAGAAAAACATAGTAATAAGATATTAAACTAAATTCCAAACCACTCGGTAACATCATCATCATCAGATTCATCACGGAGACGGAGAACACGGTTGCGACGTTGAGTGGTAATTCGTGGAATCTTTTTGCGTGGTGTCGGTGACGTTGCCTCATCCATCAAAGCAACCTCCTGATCATTGTCTCCTAAACTTTCGAGATCAATTACTTCCTCCCATTTCCAGTTCGCAAGTGCAAAAGAACGTTTTCTTTCTTTTTCTAACCGACAAATCTGAATCAAATAATTAATTACTTCAAAACGTTTATTGATATGAAATAAGAAATTTATTACTTACATACCTCTTCCTCAAATGCCCTATCTAGTTGTGATTTGTAAGGGCTAAAAGTTTCGCCAAACTCAATAATTTCGACACTATCGGTATCAGAATCGTTACGTTGTGGGTGTAAACAGTGCTCCGTGATGCCAGAATCAATAAGGAAATCACCTTCAGTAACATTATGGACCTGTGTAAAATTAATGTTAATGAGTAGAGGTAATTGGACATCTTTCAATTTTCGAAGTTTGGTTGCTAAAAAGTTTGCATTGTACAAGTACGTTTCTATTAAAAACCATATATATAAATGTAACTTGCTAAAAGCCTTACAAACCATATTTTTTTTGTAACTATTGTACCTCACGCGGATCCTCCTTAATCGGATCACGAAGGGCAAATTCATCTTTTTCGCGGTATGCAACATCATCTTGAAAGTTCACCTTAGCATCAGCAGCAAGCAAGTTGTTATCGGAGGTCTCGACAATGGAATTGGTCTAAATGCAGACAAAACATAAACTTAATATCCAAATACAACGGGGTGGGGACAACCCATAAGGGTAAAAAATTATAAATATAAACCTTTGGGTCTTCTTTGTAAACACCCAACTCTTCAGACAAATTTTTTTTCATCTCATCAAATATTGCAGATCCGAAAACGGAATCATCTTGTAGAAATTCTCGATAGGCCCGCTCATGTTGCAAAAAATAAATCTACGCAAGTGATAAACATGCAGAAAATTAGTAACCCGATATTTACGAAATGAAAATATGTCATTACAGTTTACCTTAGCTTTGGTAGGAATCGACTGGTCATCAGAAATGTCGTTGATCGGATTCATCTACATCGGGACAAAAATGAAACTTGTCAATAAAATACAATGTTGAATTGACATACAAAATGAATTAACATCTAAATACAATGGTAAATTAACAAAGAAAAATATAATTTGGCTCACGTTACCTTCACCGTTTAGAATTTGATGTCGTTACACCTTCGATACAAAAGCAGGTTAAAGAGCAATACTTCAATAAGCTTAAACTCTGGTAAAAAATTAAATGAAAACTTTTCAGGAGGTATTTATAGAGGGAGAGAGTCGTGTACTGTTACCCATCTCAACCTCCCCCACGATCCCACTACTCCATGATTCATCTTCAACCTCCAACCACTACCTCCACTTCTTGTAACCGCCAACCTTCCACACAAGGCCACTACTTGCTGTAACCGCCATCTCAACCTCCCCCACGAGCCACTACTCCATGACTCATCTTCAACCTCCAGCCACTACCTCCACTTCTTGTTGTAACCGCCAACCTTCCACACGAGCCCACTACTTGCTGAAACCGCCATCTCAACCTCCCCCACGAGCCGACTGTGAGTGTTCTTTCATCAGTGTAATAGTATTACAGTCATGGTCCCTTAAACTCTAAGTATTACATTAATGGTCCCTTAAAGGTTTTTGCTCATATAATGTAAATTACAAATTTTCCCTGTAGCGTAATTAAACATAAACTACATCGCAATTTATTTTCATAAAATTTTGCCCATGTAGCGTAAATTACGGTTTTGCCCCTGTAGCATAATATACAATTTTGCCCCTGTAGTAATCAATTTTTTTCAAAGATTAAAGCTAAGTATTATACTAATGGTCGCTTAAAGGTTTTGATTTTTTTTTCTTCAGTTTTGATCCTTTAGACATCTTTTATTGATACAATTCTCTTATTTTTCACAAATTTAGTCATTTAGATAGATTTGAGTATTTGTTAAATAGAACGTAGCCTGAATTACAATTTTGCCCCTGTTGTTAGTTGATTTTGTACAAATATGTTCCATTATGATATTTTAAAGTACATTTACAATTTAATATTTTAAAATTGCAAATAGAATGACCGAATTTAAGATGCTGAAAAGGGTATTAGGCGTGAATAAATTCCATTAGCAACCTGGTATACTTCGTTTTTGTCTTTCATGACGTTGTTGACTTTACCTTCTGCACTAATATGTTTTTTAAGCTGCAAAGAATGAAGTTATACTTATTAAATGAATCAACTTAACAGCCATTTACATATGTGGACTCAACATTACCTGATCAATTCTCCAACGTACTTTCATATTGTGTTGACAATGTCTCACTTTTTTACAGACCAAATTTGTAATAAAAGTTATTTACCGGCCGAACCCGCACCAGCACCCCACCTGGCGACTACTCCGGCCTACCTAATTTCAATTTTTTTTCTTTGCTTTTTTGGTTTTCCCAGTCTTGCATTAATAGCAACGTACTTTTTTTCTTTCTTTTCCAGTCTTACAGTAATAATAACCTACTTTTTTGGATTTTTTTTCTTTCCCAGTCTTGCATTAATAATGGGAACGTACTTTCAATTTTAATTTTTTATCTTTTCCAGACCTGCACTAAGACCAATAATTCCCTGGAAATGTATTTTTAATTTTAACCCAAAATAACAGTAACAATAAATTGTAAATGGTAAAATTTAATATAAATTTATTATCATCAACATAAAGTTCACAAATTCCAATAACTTATCTACCCGACAAATTGGTACGAACAAAATCCGACTCAAAGGAAAATACTTTAAATGTTTTGTGAGCCCAGATGTTTCGCAATAAATCGTATCCTCTGTAAAACGAAAGTTTTATGTTGTAGAACCACAAAGAATTTGCATTTACATTTGCATCCGCTGGGGTAGTACCATACCGTAAAGGATACCATAAATCCTTTGCCACCTCAAGCGGATTACTTAAAGGTAACCGGACCCACAAGTCCTCACCCGTAAGAACCCAATGATCCCAAAATCCATTCGAATGATGACAATCAAATCCCAAGTTTCCTTCATGTTTACTAAGCATCTTGTGATCATAGTCTATAGGATCTCCTACCGGATGGGGTGACGGAAATATTCCCCATTCTTCAGAAAGTGCATCAATGTAGAAAATATTGCCAGATTCTAATAACATATACACTTTTCCTTTGCTGGTGATTAGTTCATTATCGGTAGGAGATTCAGATGTAGGCAACGTGATCGTATCAGACTCACGCCAGGACCACGATTCCGAGTCAAAAATTTCAAAAGCATACCGATCATCAAAATCATCAGAATCATCTTCGGGTGGCCTATAAAAAATGCATTCAATTAGTAGAGGGTGGGACTGTAAAAAAGTTACAAATATAAATTATAGACAGTTCAAAGATAACGTCTCAAAGATAGTCACTAACCATGTGCTAATGTATGACATGCGGAAGATCTTATACCGCAACGGATCTACACCAATGATAACAATGGCAGCCTTAGACGTTGAGTAATCAGATCCAGGATCAGGAAGTGCTTGAAACTGATTGGTTGTTGGTTTACATACATGGAAGGAAGTTAACTCGTAATTCGTTGGATGGCTAGATTCAAACACAATGAGTCCCTGTTCTGAAGTCGCAACAATTGTACACGGATAAGGTAAAATGTCATTGAGTTCAAGCGACATCGAGAAAGTTGATGGGACAAACAGCGTTGTTAGACCGCTTAAAGGTTGCCTTTGTTGCATAATATAACCCGAGGCAATAGCGTTTCGTTGCCTGAACTGATCCACAACATGTCGTTCATATGTCAACTGTTGAATTTGTTTGCTGGTACATCGTAGCTTACCAACTGTCTTGAACGAACTTCGGGAAAGTATCTCAATCACCATGTTCAGATCCATCTGTCCTTTGTCCAGTTGATTGCTAATTTTACCAATATCTATATTATTTAATAAAATAATCCTTGATTAGCAACATGTCATACGAAATTTATCAGGTGGCACAGAGGATTAGCAAAAAAAAATTGCAAAGAAGGAGTCCATCTGAATTCCATGACAACCGGTGGAACGTTCGAGTGTTGTCATGTCAAGAGATGCAGGATTCTGTCAACAGGTATAATAAAGCAACTTACTTTGATTCAATCTGTTTATAATAGCATCCTACTTTCGTTTATCTACTTTATTAATTATAGCATTGGTAAAAGTAGATAGTTGTAATAGATTAATGGATTAAAGTATAAAGTAAAATTGTGTAAAAAATGAATGGATCAAAGTACGTTGCTATTATTGATAGGTTGAGGAGCATTGAACAGGGTACAACTAAACTGAAAAATTAGGATGCGAAAAATAAAAAAAAAAACAAACTACTAATCCGAATGAATTGCAACTTACAATGCTGTAATGTTTGGTTCCCAGTTATTGCAATGTACCGATTTCGATTGTGGATGACCCTTCTCTAATCACTGAACAAACAAAGCTTTAACCCTGCAATAGAAAGCTACTGTGTGTGATTTCAATTGTGATTTGATCTATGTGTGCTCTGCCTCTCGAAGGTTGTCCATTAGCAAACAAAATCACACAACCACGAACCTTAAAAACAGGGAGCATGTATCCACGGTTTGAAGTACAAGAAGAGGGGTTTTACCTGGTCAAATTTCAACAACCAAAAAAAGACAAAAATACCCCTAAAGAAAAATTAACGGTTTTATCCCATTATCTATATATCCAGATTTTATCTTTTAATTGACATTACAGTTACCTCCACCCCTAAAAGCTGGGAACGTGAACAACCTGATATCATGCTGGATTTCAACAACCAAAAAAAGACAAAAATACCCTTAAAGAAAAATTAACGGTTTTATCCCATTATCTATATATCCATATTTTATCTTATAATTGAAATTACAGTTACCTCCACCCCTAAAAGCTGGGAACGTGAACAACCTGATATCATGCTGGAACGTGAACAACCTGATATCTCTTAATTGAACAACCCGATATCTCTTAATTGAAATTACAGTTACCTCCACAGCAAACGTCGAGTCCTCTATCTACATCCAGACGTAGCTTCAATTTCTACCAAGGTGGAGATCCATATGGTATCAGAGGGTGGTTCGTGTTCAATGGGGCCTGTACAGAATGATTTGGAGGTAGAAAGTACGGATTATGTGATTGTGTGTGACATATGTGGAGATGTAGGGCGAGAGGATCTTCTTGCCATATGTAGTACATGCAAAGACGGTGCTGAACACACTTATTGCATGAAGTTAATGATAAATGAAGTTCCTATGGGTGATTGGCAGTGTGAAGAATGCAAATCAAGTGAAGAATGCCAAATGTTTGAAGTCTTGAATGAAGGAAAGGGTCGGATACCAAAAACGCCCTCGGAGGAAGTTCAAACGAAAGAGAAACCAAAAGAATTTGCAGACGAACAAGAGACGAATTGGTGGCAGGAGTACGAGATGAATTGGTGGAAGGAGTACGGGTGTCATATGATTGTTGACAGGAACGGCTTTCTTCTCGGAGACTACAACCGACTGGATCAAGATATTTACGAGGCCATCATTTAATGGAGGTCTACATTACTGGCGAATGTTGAAGGGTAATCTAGACATTTGATAATTCTTAACTTAGTGGAAGTCAAATTTAGTTATTTTATGGTTATCAGTTATTTATTTGTGGATGTTCGGTTACTTATTATTGAAAGGCTGGAATGGTTACTTATTCTTGTTAAGAAATTGTACTTCGAAAAATCTTTTCAATTATAGCAATGTAGTTTCAAAACATTCTTATTAAGATAATATTCTTTGAAAATTTAACTCTTACGTGGTTCTTTCAAAGTAGAATGATGTAATAAGGAAAAAAATGAAAGAACTCAAAGTAGGATGTGTTTATAAAGAACTCAAGGAAAGTATGTAGCTATTTCTTGCATTTAACCCAATAATAAATAAACAAAGAACCATACTCGATTATGATATTAAAATATCCACCCTCTGTCACATCAAAATTGCAACAATATCATATGACACGTGCATTTAAAACTCTTTGTTCCATTTGATGTAGAAATTTTATTTAAAAAAGTTTAATTTATTTAGATTTGAAAACATACAGAAAGAGCAGACTTGTTGGAAACCAGTGACCCCTTTGTCGGTCCTTCCTGCAACTACAACATTGCCTTCAACTTGTAGACCTTTATCCCTCAATAATCCATCTTTTCTTTCATCAACAAACTTCCCAAGAGACTTTTCAATCAGCCTGAGTTGACCGGCCAACAAGAAGTTGTAGAAATTTACAGAGTAAGGAAAGCATAAAATTGCATGAATTGAATTAACTTTTTTTCTCCCAATTAAGTCATGTACGGGTAAATAATGATGTATGTATGGATAAAGTGTTATATACATAAGGTGTATTTGTATTCTGAATAAACCATTAAGTCACTTTTTCTGAATTAAGTCAAAAGGAAATAAGTACATACTCTTGAACAGTATTCAAGTCTGGTTGCTTTTGCCATCCAACAAAGGACCCCCCATGATATGACAACACTATCTTAAATTTCACGCGGACCCACCTTCCAACTCGTTTTTGAGACGGTGTAATAAGATATTCAGATTCATTTCTTCTCGGAGACTACAACCGACTGGATCAAGATCTTTATGAGACCGCCATTTAATCAAAGTCTACATTACCGGGGAATGTTGAAGGGTAATGTAGACAGTTGATAATTCATAAGTTAGTGGAAGTCAAATTTAGTTATTTTATGGTTATCAGTTATTTATTTCTGGAAGTTCGGTTACTTATCATTGAAAGGCTACAATGGTTATTTACATGTTTTACTTTTGTAGGTTAAATATTGTTTCTATTACTGTCTTTTTTTGGAAAAAATGGATGCTATGTATCCTATATTTGTTTGTTAGCTTGGCAATTATATAAAAAATGCATTTTATTTTAACATTATTCAGTTTGGGTTAAATTGTTGTTATTTACTTGACTAAATGCATTCAATACCGACAAGTTAATCTCGACACGTATTGAAAAAATAACTAAAACTGAAAATGTTTTAGTTTTGGACAAAACATAATAGACCTCACCGAGCACATAAACCAATTTTTTTAGTCATTTACAGTGAATTTAAAAAAGGTTTTGGTTTTTTTATAGTCTTTATTCCAAATTTGAAAAGATATTTATTTTTTACTATTAATATCATTGTATCGCCTAATAGAAATTTAATCGCTATCGAGATACTACTTGCATAAATGATAATATTAAATGTCACATACTACACACCCTTAGACAATTGGCACCGGGAATGTATTAACCAACTCTAATATTGAATTTGTATGTCTATGTTATTGTTATACATCCAATTATCTACCTGACAAATTCATAGGAACAAAATCTGACTGAAAGCCAAAAACTTGAAATGATTTGTGAACCCAAACAACCTGTAGTAAATCGTTTCCTCTGTAGAAGGAAACTTTTGTGTTGTAGAAACCAAATGTTTCATTTCCAGCCTGGGGTCCACGACGATAATATAAATAATCCCATGAATCATTTCCTACGTCACTGTGATTAATCAAACGTAACTGCATCCATGAGTCGTCAACCATAAGAACCCAATGATCCCAAAGGCCATTTGAAAGCTCACAATCAATTCCCAACTTTCCTTCATGTTTACGGAGTCTCTTGTAACTGTATACTAAATGATCTCCTGGTGTACGTGGTGATGGAAATATTCCCCATACTTCTGAAACTGCGTCAATGTTGAATATGTTCCCGGACTGTAATAACATATACACTCTGCCTCCGCTGGTGATTAGTTCACTATCGGTACGAGAGTCAGATGGAGGCAACTTGATGGTATCAACCTGACGCCAAGCCCATGATTGGGAGTCAAAAATTTCAAAAGTATACCACTCAAAATCAACAGAAAAATCTTCGGCTATCCTATAAAAAATCGTATTCAGTATGGGGTGGGAGTATATAAAAAACGTACAAACATAAATTATATAAAACTTCACACATAACGTCTCAAAGATAGTCACTAACCATGTCAGAGAGAATGACAACCGGAAGATCTTATAATGCAACGGTTGGACACCAATGATCACAATGGCAGCCTTAAACGTGTAATAATTAGATTCAGGGTTGGGAAGTACTTGTAACTGGTTGGTTGTTGGTTTACACACATGGAAGACAGGTAAGTCAGTATCTGTTGGATGGCCAGATTGAATCACAATGATTCCCTGTTCGGAACAGGCGACAATTCTAGACGGATCAGGTAAAAACTCATTGACATAAACGTGCATCGAAAAAGTTGAGGGGACAAACAACGTTTTTATAGCGAGAAAAGGTTTCCTATATTGCAGAAAAAAACCCGACACAATAGCGTTCCGCTGCCTACAGAGATCCAGTACATTTTGTTGATATGTCAAATGCTGAATTTCATTGTTCGTACATCGTAGCATGCCAATTGTCTTTAACGAACATCGTGAAATTATCTCAATCATCATGTTCTGATCCATCCGTCCTTCCATTTTCTAATTGTACGGTTAAAAGTAAAAATATATTCTTATAAATACAATCATGTTAACAGAATATACACACTATGTTAAACGCTATATTGAAGTCACAGACGAAAATTGCAAAATAATATTGATAAATAAAAAAATTGTTTTACTTTTGCAATTTTGGTCCTTAAAAGAAACTAAAAAATATTATTATATAGATTGGTGTGTGTTTATGAAATAGAATCTCATAAACCCGGTTTCAGTGAGCACGACCAAAACTCTCAAATAAATTCAAATTACATTGGTTAAATCGGTTGTAGTAAATAAATTGATAAAGCGCATAATAACAAAAAAAAATTGAAAGTAAATAGCTTAATTGACATAATGCGTTTCTGGCTATAGGTATTTGTCATTGGTTCAATTTAAATAACAGAAATTTTGACAAAAATTGCAAAAAATGTAAACTCAAGGATCAAATATCAATTTTCTTGTGCAAGTGTGTTTAGCGCAAAAGTTAGTTTTTGCAAAATTAGCATCATGGTTATCTCATTTGAAAGGTTGTACCATCATAGTTTTATCTTTGTAATTGAACCGGTTTAAGCCAAAAGGTTTGTAAATGAAGCACGTTGTGATAGCATCAACTTTTTTTGATTTTAAACGTTTTTCACACAAAGTAACATAAAATTTACATGGTTTTATCTTCTTAATCTGAGTGTATGTGAGCTGATATGTATCTTATGCCCCTTGAGTTCTGCTACAATACCCAACCGATTCACTGAGAGACAACAAAAACAAATATGCCCTTTGTTAGTTCCATTATATGGCAATTCAAAGAAGATAGACTTTAAAGTAGGATGCTGTAATCGAGAAATCAGGTAACATGTAGTAATAAACAATATATAAGTTAAATAATCTGTAGTAAAGGTAGTAAACAAAAAAGTAACAATTGATAACCAGAAGAAAGTACCTGTTTAGAATTTGATGTACTTAAAGCTTCAACACAACAGCAGCTTAAACAACAAAACATCAATACGCTTCAACTTGTTAGAAAAATTCGGGTTTCAATTGCTTAAATACAAAGAAAGGCGTGAAACACTTTCAGATTGAAGTATTTTCTGTACCTTGAAACGTATGACCAAAAACTGGATTATATACTCACAATTTCGAGAGTTATATAACTACCCGAAAAACCGCCCTTAACTACCCACTATGTCGGGAGTTATAATACCACCCAAAACCACACTTAACCACCCACTATGTTGGGATTAAAAAACCACCTTAACCACCCACTATGTCGGGAGTTATAAAACCACCATTAACCATCTACTATGTTAGGACTTAGGAGTTATAAAACCACCCTCAACCACCCACTATTTTCTGAGTTGGTTGTTGGGAATAGGAGTATGAAGCTTGCGATCAGACGGGTGGCATAAGGGTGGTTTCGGTGATGGCGGAGCCCGATTCCCACCATCGGAAAAAAATGGGCCTGCGGTAGAGTGTGAGTGTCAACTCACCGACACCTTGAAATAAGGACCAAAACTCGAAAAGGTTTAAATATTGGAATAAACTTGACAAAAAATAGAAAGCACGGGACCAAAGATATATTTTTTTAAACTTTTATATAAATTTGCTATTGCAGACTCCTCAAGCTCCAATTGTACGTGCTGCTACATACGAAAAGTATACAATTAATGACTCTCCATTATGGACAAATGCAATTGTGGCAGTAATTCCATTTATAATAAAAATGAATATGGAAAGCTATATAGTTATATTAAATTAAGTACATGCACTTCCTTTTTTGGAGGATTTTTGGTTTAAGGCAAGATTGATTGTAGTCTTATCACTTGCTTGGTATATTGCAATATTATAATCCATTTTTTAAAGAATCATATAATTTAAATGGAAAGTATTTGAGCATTCATCACTGTATAGGGTTTAGAATTGGGAGAGAAATCGATTTGTCAAGTGTGTGTTTAAAATTTTGAACTTTTAAATTAGCGATTGCAGAACCAAGTATTCAATCTGGTGCTAGGAGAGAGAGAGAGAGAGAGAGAGGGAGAGAGAGAGAGAGAGAGAGAGAGAGAGAGACTGTGGTAGTGGGGTGGGGTGGGTATTTTTTTATTACGTAAATATAACTGGTTTTTGCTCAAATAATTTCATAGTTGTCAAAAGAACCAAAACTGTCAAATAGTTTAAAATCTGTCAAAAGGACCAAAAGTGTCAAATAGTTTAAAATCTGTCAAAAGGACCAAAACTGTAAAAAAAACTTCAAGACTGTCGTAACAACCAAAACTGTAACAAATTTAAAAAGATGGCAAAAGGACAAAAAATGTCAAATACTTTCATCTGTCAACATGAAAAGTACAATGCCATTACAAACTGTTGTGATCAAAAGGATTAGACTTGAAAAGTACATTGCCATATCTGATTGCTGTTATATAAAGGTCCAAAGTATGAATCTGTCGATTGGACCAATCTGTTTTTTAGAAGGGCAAAGTACATTTCTGATTGCTGTCGTGAAAAGGTCCGAACTACAATGTCATTACATACTTGAATTGTACAATGCAATTACAAACTTAAAAGTTACGTTGCCATTACAGACTTTAAAAAGTAAAACTGCATCTTATCACTTATACAAATAGCTAAAGTTTAACTCTGAAGACAATGCATTGGAGCATAACAGACATACAAATCCAATGATCTGCTCTATTTTATCCTTTTCTGATATCAACTTGTAGATGTTAAATGCTAAGGGATTTTAAAAGTGTCATCTACAAAAGACCACAATGTTAGTTGACAAATGACCTTAACTTGACAAATGCATCATTTTTACAAGTAAAATGCCTTACAGATGAAATAAGAAAAAAAACTCAATTGGTAAGTGACCAATGGTATACTGAGTCATCAACCTGGTTTCTGATCGGTTGGTGAGGCATTTCAACTTTGGAGTATAGCATCCATATTGACCATTCTGCCCTTCTGTCAACAACCCAAGAAAATAACGCAAATGCTCCAAAACTTTTGTTTTGTTAGCCTTGTAAAAATAAGATTATAATAGAAGAAGACAATAGCAAGGGGCAGAATTGGAAAAAGAAAAAAAAAACAAACATTTGAACCATCTAAAATCAGGTTTATAATCAACAATAAGATTAATTGAAAATACTTAAATAAGGGCAAAATGACAATTTTACATGAACTTAACAGATTCACGTTAAATAAATAAAGAGAAAATAACAAATTTGGTCCCTGTGGTATTGCTTTTTCAGTTTTAGTCCAAGGGAAAAATCGTAATACTAAAAAAGTTGGGTAATAAGATTTAGAAGTAAATAAAAGTTACGATTGCTCCTGTATAGGTTTCGATTGCAATTTCGGTCCTTATTTGTGGGTTTTGTATCATTTTTAGTCCCTGTTCCAAATTTCACAGGAGGGGTTAAAGGTCCATTTACTATTAAGAAAAATACAATATATATTGGGTTAAGAACTCATCTTTTTGGAAACGCATCTACTCAATCCGTCTTCATCTTCAATTCCCAGCAAAGGATTCATAACCAAATACATTTCCATAATGGAAAACATACTATAAGTCCTACCTTTATAAGGTAACATAGAAAAAAATCACAATAAGTATACAAAAGGAAAATCATGTAATGGGATTACGGAATATGGGATATCAATAAAAATATAAAACTAATAATTAACTATGTTAACAGAACAAAACAACCAAATGTATACACAAAATAATAAGCTGGTCGGTTGACTAACATACCAAACTCCTCAACACAAAACATATCATATCAAAAAATATAAAAATTCTAACGTCTTAAAAGAAACGACACCTTAGTTTTTCCATCACAAAATAATTAATCCTTTCCCCCTTGCCATTCAAAGTCCTCCTCCCAACATCAGGTACAATCTTCATCAACGTCCAAATAACATTCTAGGAAATCCACAAAAACTTCGTCCGAGTCATTAGCTTCCAAATTGTCAACGTCAATTACTTCATCCCATTTCCAATTGGCCAAAGCATTATGACGTTTAGCTTCCATACTTTCAATGTCAATGACTTCATCCCATTTCCAATTGGCCAAAGCTAGACGACGTTTCTTTGTTTTTTCCAACCTTCGAAACTACAACAAATACACATGGGTTTCAAAGTATTATTAGTTATCAAATGGAATGCATACACATTTGTAATGCTTAAATTTATGGAATGCATACATACCTCTTCATCAATTGGTTGGTCAATCCAGCACATGTCATCAAAATCAGAAAAAACTGGTAGATGTTCTTCGTTTTCGGTTGCATTCCACTCGAAATTAGGTGCAAGTGATGAGAGTTCTTCGAAAACAAAAGAAATTGGTGTTGATTGCTGCTCAATAGTGGGTGAAATCTCTGAATTAAGTGGGTTTTCTTGGATGGGAGCACTAACTGTTTGGTCGTCCATAATTGAATTTAATGATTGCTGGATACGTACCAAGTAATTCTTCCTCTTCATCACCATAGCGTATTATATATATGTATGGAGTCAAGATTGGAGAACAAATAGGAATGTATGGAGGATGGTGTGCGGTTTGACGGTTGTTGAAGAACATGGTTCAAGCAATCGGAAGTGGAGGACGTGTGCAGGGTTAAAGAAGCAATCGTGGTATTGGCTAGGGTTTGAGAGAAGGAGGGAAGAGATAACGTGTTTAATATAGAGGGTCTTGATAAATTTGTGTTGATAAGTTTATTTTTACAGTAAATTACCATTTTGCTCCTTGTGTTTGGCACGGATTTTGGTTTAGGTCCAACTATAGGATTTTGACTTGCAAGGTCCCTGTGGTTGCCTTTTATTGCACTTTTGGTCCCTTGTAGAGTAAACGTCGATTCTTTCTATTAAGTGGGGTGTAAAAAGACCATTCTATCCCTAACTTTAACTTTTTTTTTTCATTTGTTAATTTTTAGATTGAAGGTGTAAATTGAACCACCACTTTCTAATTTCCAAAAATTCATTCTCCATTGCCCTATTAATACCAGTAGGTGTAAATATTGGGACGGAATCTGCCGGTGGTGTCCTGGTGAGGTTTCTGAGTTGGTTGTCGGGAATAGGAGTATGAAGCTTGCTATCAGACGAGTGGCATAAGGGTGGTTTCGGTGATGGCGGAGCCCGATTCCCACCACCGGAAAAAAAAATGGGCCTGCGGTAGAGTGTGAGTGTCAACTCACCGACACCTTGAAATAAGGACCAAAACTCGAAAAGGTTTAAATATTGGAATAAACTTGACAAAAAATAGAAAGCACGGTACCAAAGATATATTTTTTAAACATTTATATAAATTTGCTATTGCAGACTCCTCAAGCTCCAATTGTACGTGCTGCTACATACGAAAAGTATACAATTAATGACTCTCCATTATGGACAAATTCAATTGTGGCAGTAATTCCATTTATAATAAAAATGAATATGGAAAGCTATATAGTTATATTAAATTAAGTACATGCACTTCCTTTTTTGGAAGGATTTTTGGTTTAAGGCTAGATTGATTGTAGTCTTATCACTTGCTTGGTATATTGCAATATTATAATCCATTTTTTAAAGAATCATATAATTTAAATGGAAAGTATTTGAGCATTCATCACTGTATAGGGTTTAGAATTGGGAGAGAAATCGATTTGTCAAGTGTGTGTTTAAAATTTTGAACTTTTAAATTAGCGATTGCAGAACCAAGTATTCAATCTGGTGCTAGGAGAGAGAGAGAGAGAGGGAGAGAGAGAGAGAGAGAGAGAGAGAGAGAGAGAGACTGTGGTAGTGGGGTGGGGTGGGTATTTTTTTATTACGTAAATATAACTGGTTTTTGCTCAAATAATTTCATAGTTGTCAAAAGAACCAAAACTGTCAAATAGTTTAAAATCTGTCAAAAGGACCAAAAGTGTCAAATAGTTTAAAATCTGTCAAAAGGACCAAAACTGTAAAAAAAACTTCAAGACTGTCTTAACAACCAAAACTGTAACAAATTTAAAAAGATGGCAAAAGGACAAAAAATGTCAAATACTTTCATCTGTCAACATGAAAAGTACAATGCCATTACAAACTGTTGTGATCAAAAGGATTAGACTTGAAAAGTACATTGCCATATCTGATTGCTGTTATATAAAGGTCCAAAGTATGAATCTGTCGATTGGACCAATCTGTTTTTTAGAAGGGCAAAGTACATTTCTGATTGTTGTCGTGAAAAGGTCCGAACTACAATGTCATTACATACTTGAATTGTACAATGCAATTACAGACTTAAAAGTTACGTTGCCATTACAGACTTTAAAAAGTAAAACTGCATCTTATCACTTATACAAATAGCTAAAGTTTAACTCTGAAGACAATGCATTGGAGCATAACAGACATACAAATCCAATGATCTGCTCTATTTTATCCTTTTCTGATATCAACTTGTAGATGTTAAATGCTAAGGGATTTTAAAAGTGTCATCTACAAAAGACCACAATGTTAGTTGACAAATGACCTTAACTTGACAAATGCATCATTTTTACAAGTAAAATGCCTTACAGATGAAATAAGAAAAAAAAACTCAATTGGTAAGTGACCAATGGTATGCTGAGTCATCAACCTAGTTTCTGATTGGTTGGTGAGGCATTTCAACTTTGGAGTATAGCATCCATATTGACCATTCTGCCCTTCTGTCAACAACCCAAGAAAATAACGCAAATGCTCCAAAACTTTTGTTTTGTTAGCCTTGTAAAAATAAGATTATAATAGAAGAAGACAATAGCAAGGGGCACAATTGGAAAAAGAAAAAAAACCAAACATATGAACCATCTAATAACAACGGTAAACTCTATGTTAATCAGAACGTCATATGCAACAACTGTTGCAGCTTTACTGTAACACTGGAAAACAAAAAAAAAGTACATTGCTGTTAATGCACGTGTCGGAAAACCAAAAAACCAAAATAAAATTGAAATAAGGTAGCGGTGGAGTAATCGCCAAGTGGGGTGCGGGTTCGGCCGGTGGCGGGTTCAACTAAGTTTCTCTTGAAGTGCTTCTTATGGACCAAAACTATCAACATTTGAATGTTGATTACATTTAAGTCTCTGAACATTTTGAAATATTTATTACAACATCCTACTTTTAGAAAAAAAATATTGATTACAGAATTACTTTAAATGTCTATCAATAGGACCAAAACTGTCAACAATGTGAAATCCGTCACAAGTAAGATGTTATTACTGTAGGTTTGGAAAAGAAAAAATTCCAAAAATAAAAAGAAAGTAGCTTGCTACTACCGTAAGACTGCAAAACAATAAACCAAAAGTACGTTGCTATTCATGCAAGTATGGGAAAACCAAAAAAGCCAAAAAAAAAAAACGGAGGTTTCTCAACATATTACTCTATAAACCAAATTACAAATATTCTCTCTAGTGATCTTAAGTACTTTAACATAATAGAAAAATATCAGCTTAAAAGTTGTTTACGTCATTAAAAACTTATGTCATGACATCATCATTCTTACTTTCTTTAATGGGTATTTCTGGAACTTCAGTTGGTATGTCACCGTTAAACATTTTTGAGTACGTAAAATCATTCGATAAAATTGAACCATTTAGTGCTGAATGATTCCAACCAATTACATTAAGTTACCAATAATTGCAATATGTAACAAATAAAGTACAATGCCCATATTGGAAATAAAATGGAAGTACATTGCTATTATAGATAAACATGAAGTACATTGGTATTATGATTAAAGAAACGTAAGCACGATGCTATTATGATTAAAAAACAAAGTACATTGCCTATATCGATAGCAAGACAAAAGTACGTTCTTATTCTATGCAATTTAGGCTAACCAAGTAAGCTCTTCTACTCTGCAAACTACTAAACAAATCAAAAACTATAAAGAGCTCAACAAAAATGTATTACATCTCGCATAAACTTCTTGCAAACAGGTTGAATCTCGTTGCTTAGTGTTGCAGAAAACATCATTACTTGTTTGTCATGAGGGGTCATCTTGAATATATCCTGCACATCTTTTCTCATATATGTGGACAAGTAAAAAAGAAAAAATAATTAAAAGAGAAAGAAATGGCACACATTTAAAATTAGTGGCATGGCAGTTTTAGAAAATATATAGTAACAAATTGAGGCACACATTTAGAGTTCACCAGCAACCTGGGAACTGGATAACAGCTTTCGGTATCATGATATACTCCTATTCTGCATCTAAAAGCACTTTTTTCTTCCACCTTCGAATTAGTTGTGTATTAGAGTGATAGAGCGTTACGTATCTACTTATGTATAAAAGAACCCTTAAATGAATAGGAGAGGATAAGTACAATAACCGTATCATACGGATCAGATTTGTCTCCCCCGAACTGATAGGTACAATAACGTATCTGCATTAAAAAAATGAATTGGTCAGTTCATAACAAAACCAAAATAGTCAATACAACCAAACCTGTCAAAAGAACCAAAACAGTCAAATTTATCAAATTTGTGAACAGGATCAAAACTGTCAGAATTTTCAAACCTGACAAAATTGTCTAATATGTTGATATCTGTCTAAAGGACCAAATCCGTAAAAAAAAAATAAAGCCTGTCAAAATAGGGGGCAAGGACCAAAACAGTCAGAAGGACGAAAAGATTTTATTTTGTGTCTTTTACTTAATGTAGAAAGTCACAGAAAATATATTTTTCAATATTATGACTTAATTAACATACCCAAGTCCTTTCATGTAAACCATTTGCCCACGCCTTTTACCAAGAAGTTCAACAACCGATCCCATATGTATTTCAGGCACCTCCACTGTGGCAATCTGCAAGTATTTTTTATAACTATTAATTTTCTATAAACAAAGCATTTTAATCGAAGTGTATATGCTAAAAAGGAAAAAAATTCAAAAAATTCGTACCTCATAAGGTTCAATCAACTTATCGTTAACTCTCTTGTTAATTACTTTCGGTGGCATGTTCTACCTACCTGGGAAAAATAACCAACTTATAAGAACAAATCTAAATGCAAAAAAGAACTATTAATTTCATGAAACACAACAGCAAATTGGAAAAACAACAGCAACCTATAAGAACAAAAAAATTTGCAAAAGAAAAAATAAGAGGACCAAAATTGAAAAAAAGGTAACATTAAACAAATATGCATAATAATTTGAACAACTCACCAATAAGAGATGTTTGACATTCAACCAGGCTAATTGCTACCAGGCTTCTCATCTGAATCATGAAGATAGAAGTTGTCTCTGGTGGTAAGGTCTTGCTTTCAGCAGAACCAATGGTGAAAAGTTTACTTAAGTAACTTCTTATCATTAACACAACAGCTTCGTGATAAGACTTTTCAAAACCTAAACTTGCTATGCGAGAAACAGCATCAGGAAGCTGCACTCACTCATCAAGAAAAAGTTGAAGAAAAATGAGTGAAATTTAAAAATAAAAAAGGGAGATATATTTAAAATAGAAACATTATTTAAGATAAGTATCATACTCGCAGACATAATAAACCAGGTGTTGAAGCTTCACCCTCTTCCAAACTTTCAATGAAAAGTGGCAAAATAGTGTCAACCACTTCACTTATTTTAACTTGTACATTTAACTCTGCAAGTAACCGAATGACATTGAGCTGTACAATAGGAACTGCTGGCTTCTGTTTAGCATTATCCTGAAGTTATGTATATAGATGATAAATATACATATATATATTTCTTATCAAGAATAGAAAGAAGAATAAGATAGTATATTACTATATTAGTATATAACCAACCTCTTCTTCATAGTCATTGTGCTCACGTATCTTACTCATTACTATAAAACCATCATTTGTGATATCACCATCTTCATCCAATTGGCCTAACTTCCTTTTTAGAACCTGAAGCAGACATTTTATGTAAGTTTTCGGGCCAAAATGTTGTGGTTGTAGCAGTATTGTTTAAATTACTATAATACCCTCTCTTACCACTTGTGTCTTCTTGGTTATTGTTGTCATTCAATCCCAATTCAGTAAGTACTGCATCAAGTTCAGCAAGCTCCTTTTTCTATAGTTCCTTCTTTGAAAGAAGTTTGTCAGTGTCTTTTGGAGGCAAAACTGCTGCAGGCTTTCCATAGACCACCTCCTTTTCTGCTTCTTGTTCATGATCATTATCATCATCTTCACTTTCACTTTAGCAAGTAAACCACAATTCAAGCTTTGAGCTCAGTAATTTCTGAAAAAATCCTACCACCAAACCACTCAAATTTGACATGTAATTATCAAACTGATTATAGATTCAAGTGAGAGTATGGAGCAAATAATATGTAGAAGCAAAAGAAAGAGGGAAGATTAATAAAAATGGCAAAAGAAATTGAGAGCTCGATGAGTAATTTGATGAGATGGAGATCAAGATCGAAATAACAATTCTTATAAGTAACAAATTACTTACAAAACTCGTACACTGGGTTAAATTTTGATGAAGCTTTTCTGGTCAAAAGTCTGATTGTTCTTCAGGGTCTTGATTATTGTAGTTGTCAAAAGAAAATTTCCAACCTGAAAAATCAAATATAGAAATTAGATTTGGAGTTGGGAATATTGCTTTGCGAATTTATGGGAATCATCCGTTGATAAATGAAGAAGAATGCAGCTGTATATAACATCTTCCCAAGCCGATACACTGGAGAAGGAAAATATTGGTTTTTGACATCCTCAAGCAATTCATCAAACACCTGGTGGGCAAGGAGAAGATGTCAGTAATTTCTCGATTGATCAAATTCTTCATTTAATCTGGCGGTAGATGAAGAGGTACATGAGATCAAGAAGAGGCCTACAACATGCTATAAAATAAAAATCGATGAACAAGAACCCAAAATCAATAAACTTTCTGATTTTACAGAGCGATGTAGGCAATGGCTCTTGATTCGCATCAAGCTTCTAGGAACGGATGGCAGTTTGATTCGAATTCAATATATATAGACAATGAAGAGGTAGCGGTTTGGAGATAATGGTAGAGAACGTGGCTGTTGGCGGTTGAAGAAGAAGACATTAGTGGTGGGAAGTGGGGCGGTTCAGGTTGTGATGGGTGGAAGAAAACGTGATCCGTGGTTTTAGGTTAAGAACATAGGGGTGGGAGGTTGAACTTGTATGAACGTGGGGAGAAAAAGACGGAAGTAAAGGGATTCGGATTAGAAACCGCCATCGATTTTGTGCATAACAGGTGTTGTAACTTTTGTGTTGACTACTTTACACTTGTACCTTGGGGCAATACGTTTTATAATATAGATATATATATATATATATATATATATATATATATATATATATATATATATATATATATATATATATATATATATATATATATATATATATATATATATATATATATATATATATATATATATAATGTGTGTGTCTGTGTTGTCAAATGAGAACAACAATGGCAAAAAAAATCTGGATTTAAAAACAAAAATTTGCTAATTTCTTTTAATAAAAAACATTAGAGACGGATTCAGTGACATATTTTCTGTCACTAAATAAACCGGTATGCGTAGGTGTTGGGTCAGTAGGGTTGTATGAGTATAGTGTAGGTATCATGGTCAACCACTTTGCATCGGTATTCTGTCGGTCGCATTGGGCGTCCCTACTGTGTCACAAACTTACATGGGTGTCGCGTGGATTAAAATTTACCCATGAGGGTTTTCCGACACGGTTATTTCTATCGGTATTGCGTCGGTAAAGCTGTTTACCGATGGTACAATTTACCCATGAGGGTTTTTCCGACACGGTTATTTTTGTCGGTATTACGTTGGTTAAGCTTTTTACCGACGAATTTCCAACGCAATATTCCGTCAGTAATGGGTTTGTTTTCTAGTAGTGGTGTGATATCAGGTTCTTAATCTAGCTCCATCCCTCCGGACCGGACTCCTGGCTGCATTCCATATAGCGATATCATCATTGAACAACCTAACTGAAATGCATCTGGTGGTAGAATTGATCAGAACGATCACAAGTCTAAGTCACTGAAGCAATACAAAAAGCAGGACTGGAATCACATATAAGAACTTTCCTTCACAAACACTTGCAAACGATGCGAGTCTTTGTGCATCACTTAAGGTTGCTACTTATTAACTACATTCTTAATACGATTTCTTTGTATTTTGTGTTAAAATGCTTCTGAATAAAAGTAATGGATCATCATCATCCTTAAAAGCAATCATACATTACCAAGTATAATATACAAAACACAAACAATGCGAGGGGAACCACTAGAGAACCATACAATCTAGCTAACAATATTCTGACGACATAAATGTGAAAAAACAACAGGATCAAAGACAGATTATAGTAAGATCAATCAAAGCGTGTGGCCCTGTACGTCTGAAGTCTACTTCTTGGATGGTGGTGGAGCAAAGAAAGGAATATTGGGAAGAGTTGTTGGAAGGTTAGGGATGGAAGGCATAGAAGGCAACGGAGGCAACGAAACTTTGGGCATGTTAGGGATGGTGGGCATTTGTGGTTGTGGGAATGTGGGGATAGTGGGCATTTGTGGTTGAGGTAGTGTCGGGATCGTGGGCATTTGTGGCTGTGGAAGTGTCGGGATTGTGGGTATCTGTGGTTGTGGAAGTGTTGGGATTGTGGTTGCTTGCAGCAAATTGCGGGAAGCAAAACACATCTCGTTGCTTGTAATTGAGAATAGTGCAACAGCAAAAATGTAAAAGTAGCAGGTGGAACTCATTGTAGGATGAGTGTGAGGTGCTAAAGAAGGGGTCAAGAGTCTTTGAGATGTGAAGGCTAATGAAGTTTATTTATATTGTGAATAAGAATGCAACGAAGGCCAAGTATATATAGAGACTACACAGATTTTAATTTTAGTAGATGATAACTATAAGATGAATTAACGTCATGAGTTTTGTTAAGACATTAATTTGGTTGGTTGGAAACTATATCAACATTTGGAATTCTAAAAAAATTATATCTGGCTTTAAGATATCCTAAGGTATGTCGTTGTTAAACAACCTTCAACTCTCAAGCAACAAGAAATTATTTATAATCTTCCTATTATCGGTAAGCTATTTTGCCACCTAATATCGAAAGTGTTTTCTACCAGGAAAATAACGACAGATAAGGAAAAAGTAACAGCTACAACACACATTTAATGCGGACAAAATCTTTCGAAGATAATTAACGACCCATGATAATTGGGACTACATTAAGCTTAATCTCCTCTAATTCGGAACCATTTGACATTTTGACAATCATTTGATTTTAATGTGTAAAAAAGTAAGAAATAGAAGTAATTCGAAGTTATATTTTTATTACCGAATAACATGTACAATCACTAGTAGAAACATGTCTCGCTTCCGACTGAAAAAGCATTTAAAATCCGTCGGAAACAATGTTTGTGACACATTTCCGAGGAAAAAGTATAGTTCCGAAATCGTCTGCTAGGAAAAAGTTTCCAAGGGATTTCAGACAAACCGTCGGACACTTTTTCTGATGAACTAGATTCTGTTGGAGGTTCCAACAATGTTCGCAGACACGCCATTTTGCTTGAATTGCAATTAGAATTTCGGATGAACAACTCTTTTATGATAAATTTTTCTAGCTGATAAGGAAATCTACAACTTAAAAAATCAAAATAACATGAAAAAGAATCCATTTTTTCTGCCTCAAAATATAAAAAAAAATCTAATCAAATGCCATTTCAAGCTCATACACAAACAAAATAAACATAAATACTAATATAAAGTATCTATTACGACCCAAGTTTTAACAATCTTTTAAAGCACAAACATAATATAAATGTCTAAAAAATATGCAAGTGTTTACAACAATAACATAATGGGCATTAGGTGGATTATTGAGAGGGTTACAGAAAAGTCTCATGAAACTGACCGTTTGAGCTACAAGTTATAATTGTCTTTCGCCGTTTGGGTTTCAAGTTTGGATTGTCTTTTTTCCAACTCCCGAACCTAAATAATGTTAAATCAAACATGCATAATTTAGTTAATAAAAAATTAGTAAATCTAAGTATATATATTAACTTCTTTTTATCTATTATACAAACATATATTATAGCAGCATAATAATAGCAACCTAGTTTATTTTTTAGTGCTTATATTTTTTTTCACAATAACAACATTTTATCAAATTTATCCATAGTAGTAACATACTTTAGTTTTATCCATGATAGAAATATACTCTACTTTTTTGCGTAAACGCAACATACTTGATTTCTTATCCATAATAACAACTTAATTACTTTAATTTTCATCGATTAGCAAAGAGCATGTATTTCTACCTTTTCCGTAATAGCAATATATTTTAATTATTATCTGTCATATAAATATCCTTTCAATTTTTTATTATCTATCATGGCCAAATACACATTGTTGCCATCGCTCATAGTCTGTGAGATCAAAGAGCTCGTTCACGGTCAATATAATGTCCTCCCAACAATAAAATGTATATATATATATATATATATATATATATATATATATATGTATATATATATATATATATATATATATATATATATATATATATATATATATATATATATATATATATATATATATATATATATATATATATATATATATATATATATATATATATATATATATATATATATATATATATATATATATATATATATATATATATATATATATATATATATATATATATATATATATATATATATATATATATATATATATATATATATATATATATATATATATATATATATATATATGGTTAGGATCCGGTAGGAACCCAAAATCCGGTAGGAACCGCGAGGGCTCTTCTCGTCCAATCGTTCTCATAAGGGCAATAACGTCAAAAAGTCTTCATTTGACGTGACGCAATCATGTGCGACGCACGTCCACGGAACGAAATACGAACTCGAGGATTTAAGTGGGTTTTTTAAGTGTGTTTTTTTTCAACGTGATATATATATATATATATATATATATATATATATATATATATATATATATATATATATATATATATATATATATATATATATATATATATATATATATATATATATATATATATATATATATATATATATATATATATATATATATATATATATATATAGGGTTAGGATCCGGTAGGAACCCAAAATCCGGTAGGAACCGCGAGGGCTCTTCTCGTCCAATCGTTCTCATAAGGGCAATAACGTCAAAACGTTTTCCTTTGACGTGACGCAATCATGTGCGACGCACGTCCACGGAACGAAATACGAACTCGAGGATTTAAGTGAGTTTTTTAAGTGTGTTTTTTTTCAACGTGATTTAAGTGGGTTTTTTCTTGTTTTTTTTCCTTTTTCGTTTTTTTTTTCTTTTTTTATTTATTTATATATTATTTATTATTTATTTATTTTTTTAAAGAATTATTTTTTTCAATTTTTTTTATTTTCGATTATACACGGTTTTTAGTGTTTTATTTTATTTTATTTTTTTATTTTTTTATTTTTTATTTATTTTTATTTATTTTGAATTCTACAGTACTCGATTTTTATTTTTTTTTAGTTTTTTTTCATTTTTGATGTATATTTTTTAATTTTTAATATTTTATAATCTTAATTTTAACGTTTTTTTCGTATCTTTAATCTAATCATTTTGGATCATGATATTTTTAATCATAACGTTTTGGATAATGTATTTTTGGATTATAACATTTTGAATCATAGTTTTTTTGCATCTTGGATCATATGTTTTGAATCATTTTTGTCGTTGTATGTTTTTTAACTCGTTTTGGATCATAACGACTTTTGGATCTTGAATCATAACAAATATTACATCTTCGATCATAAGTTTTGAATCATAAAACATATTTTGGTTTTAATATTTTTGGATCATATGTATTTTTTTGCTATTTTGATGAGTTTTTTACTTAAAATATAAAAATAAACATGAAAAAAACCTTTTTTTTAAAAAATTGTTTTTGCAAACTTACTAATATAATATCTACAATGATTCATTACTTTTTTCATAATTTTTGATTTTTTTTAATTTTTGATTTTTTATAAAAATAAAAATAAAAAATATTTTTTTCAATTTTTCATGATTTTGCTTGTTTTGTAGAGAATTAAATTTTATGAACTTTGGTTTTTTCAGAACTTTTTTTTGAAGAAAAAAAAAGTTATTGCCAAAATACAAAATGGGTGGAAAATAAAATAAAGCTCAACCAATAATAGCATGACACGTGGCGCGTGACTTTGGAGGCACGTGAATGTTGAATCAGATGCGTAGAGTCTTATGCTACAATGACCATTTTGACCCTCAAGAGTTATGTTTCCCTCCCTCTTAGTTTCTCATATATACAAAAATAGTCCTTCAATTTTAAAACATAATCATTTTTTTCACATTGAATCTAATCCATTCAATTTTCAAGATTAAAGGTTCAGATTTGTCCTCACGATTCTTACCGGATTTTGGGTTCTTACACGATCCTCCTTCTATATATATATATATATATATATATATATATATATATATATATATATATATATATATATATATATATATATATATATATATATATATATATATATATATATATATATATATATATATATATATATATATATATATATATATATATATATATATATACACATATATATACAGACACACCCTCCCACACTCACACTAGCATCATTCCCTACAAACTAAGTTTGGTCCTCCCATACTTTTGAAACATTGTAGTTACATATGCCTTCTACAATTTATCAAAACAATATGATTGCTATTTTTACGCTAAAATTTAAGACAATACTTATATAAAAAATGATAAAGATGACCCAAACATGCTTCTCTCGACCAAGATGTAGAAAACTCCAACGCTCCAATGTTGGAGTACTATCTAGCCTAAAAGTTTTTCACAACCTCTTTAGTAAGGTGGGTATGAAGAAAATATGGAGTTATGCTATAATTCCCTTTCCTATATAAAACCCATAATATAATTTGTGTAATTTGTGTTAAATTAAAAACCATTACTGGAATTTATAAATATGATTAGCTTTATTAACAACCCAAATCAATCCTTATCATAATCCATCAATCGACATAATTACCAGCATCAATTGATGCTCATCATAATCCATCAAGCTGCTTATACGCCTAGTTACTCTACCGGTGCTATCCCTGCTCATACGGTTGGTCCTCTCAACCTTAGTCTTCTGCTTCTATCTATACCTATCCCGACCCTATAAAAGTGAAAATATATGTAAGATAATATGACAAGGAAATAAAATACAAATATAATAATACATTAAATCGTTTACTTTGCATAATTCTTTCCATGCGTTGTCATTGACAATACTAGAAAATAGCCTTTAATGACTTTTATTGTCACTCATTAAAGGGTTTAGATGACAGCCAAATGTCTGTCATTGAGAGCCCAGTCATAAATGAAATATGACCGATATTTGTCTGTCATAAATTCATGACACGCATTTACGACATACAATTACAACATATAATTTGTAAGTCATGAATTCAGGTGTTTAAAAATTTATATTTTTCTAGAGTTACAAATATTCTAATGAAATCACATTTAATGCCTCATAATTTTATATATATATATATATATATATATATATATATATATATATATATATATATATATATATATATATATATATATATATATATATATATAATCTATTGCACACAAAATAATCATATCAAAGAATAATTAAGAAAGATTTCAAATTAATTTATCAAAAATATCATATAGCATTACAATACTATTTCAGATTATAAAAGTCATGAATGATTCTTTCTAAATGGACTTCTTAATGGTCTGCTAATAAACCAAACCCATAATTTTTAAACCATTCCAGCCCCTTTACACCACCTACATGTATCAAGCTTTATTCCACGAGGAACAACAAACCACCTGAAATTACACGACAACAAAAATATGATCAAAACCTTAACATATTTGCCACTAAAGTTGTGATGGGCCAAAACCAATTATCTTATCCATGAAAGAAAATGAGAGTGGAACAATTATATAAGTTTCATGTCCAAGCTATCAAACTATAAATCCAGCCGAAAAAATGTGTGAAAGAAACAATGATAGATATAAAGTGTGTAGCTCTAAAAACGGAACCTTATATACCATAAAAGAAACTTTTATAAAGAGATAATGGAATTACAACCAGTATTTGGAACCTCAATATGGAATTACAACCAGTATTTGGAACCTCAATATGGAATTAAAAATTCCAAAGAGATAAAATAAGACTTACTAGATCTGTAAGATGACGACAGGGGCAGATTCTTTAAACTTGAAATCCGATCAGGTTAGGTCTAAGAAACTAAAAATCACATATTCTTCACAAGATAGCAATACCGAAATCGTTTATGCAAATATCTGATCAACAATAAATCGACAAAAGAAGGTAATTTATACATTTAAACCCACATTCATGCTTCTTTCCAAAATTAAACAAAATGGGTGAAAGGAAGGGACTTATCACTAAGAACAACACTACAATGATAAACTGCATACTGAGTGAGTGACTCAGGGAGCAGATTTTTGCATTTTGGGAAGCACTAAAATTGCAAAATTAACACAATTTTATTAATAAATAAGGAAAGCACACAGAAATCTCTTCCACTATCTGCAATATGAAATTAGGTGTGTAGAATCTGTTGGAGAGGAAGCCAAAATCAAATGATTTAATACATACGGTCATCAAAGGGTTTACGGATAGACATGGAGATTGGTCGTAGAGTCGAATGTCATCAGTAGGTGGGCTTGCGAGGATGATGTTTTTACCTTTGTGTACCTTTTACCCCAACTCCCTGATCTTTTCCACAATGTAGTCATGGTTGTCCGGTAGTCATGGCGAGGTGGAGACTGCTTGATGGTGAGGACATTAGGAGGATAAACTAACTCGTCGTTATGGATCTTCTTCACATTCTTTCCTAAGCTCCTTTATAAAAATGTGTAGTTAAAAAAATGAAATCTTTAATCAAATGAGGAGAAGATATCCAAATTATTAAATGATATATTACCGTAGAACAATCAAACATCATGCATAGTACTTTCTTGTGGAGCTTTGTATATGTTGGTTGCAATCCTTCATTAAACTAATGAAATATACGTTTAATATAACGATGGATTTCACTGCACTAAACCCTAAAATAGTGTATAGATGACACTAACAAATAACAAAATTTTAAATGTTAAAATACATACTTACTTCCGATCTGCTCGATATATGGCCTCTCGTCAGGAGCAATAGGTGTATGTGTGACATTCATGCTGTGGTACATAAGATCCTCATCGCCAGACTCACTACCATGATATATGGCATAATTGAGGGCCATCACAATCCCATGTGTACCATAATGTAGGAATTCCCTTGCCATATCATTAATATTAGACAATTATATTCCATGACCCTTGGGTTCCTAGACCCTTGGTATTCCATGACCCTTGGGTTCCTTGACCCTTGGTATTCCATGTCTCTTTGTATTCCAGGAGAGCCTCTATATAAAGGCCTCCTGTCCTCCTCATTTGTATACAACAAAATTTACTGATTTACAATACAATTACCAAGTTTATCTTGGTATCAGAGCTCTAGGTTAAAACTCTACTGCTGACCACAACCCGCTGCCGCCGACCGCCACCTCCGCCGACCTTTTAGTCGTCGGAGGTGCTTTCAATATTTCTCCATTTCTGCTTTTTTTCTCATATATAATAATACAGCCGCCGGCACCAAACATAGCTCCGTCATCGGGAAGCTTCCAATTTGCAGTCGTCATAATTTTTGTGCCACTTTGAATGTTCGTCAATCTCCCGTTCAAACTGCAAGTCAAGCCTGTCTCGACGCCTATTACCCCCATTACCAATCTCTCGTTGGGGGACAGCTCTCTCTTTGAGAACCCAATTCGGTATCGTCAAGTGGCGGGTGCTCTTCAATATGTCACTCTTTCACGACCAGATATCAGTTATGCAGTCAACAAAGTCTGTCACTTCATGCATGCTCCTATTGAGATATCACTTATGCAGTCAACAAAGTCTGCCAATTCATGCATGCTCCTACTGAGATATCACTTATACAGTCAACAAAGTCTGCCAAAACATGTTGAAGTCGACTTTCACTTTGTCAGAGAAAATGTTGCTAGAAAGAAACTATCATTTCAACATATTTCCACAGATGATCAAATTGTCGACGTGTTTACGAAACCTCTATCATCCCAGCGGTTTGAAGCCATTCGGTCCAAGCTACAGGTCGTTACCCGGCCTTAGCTTGCGGGGGAATATTAGACAATTATATTCCATGACCCTTGGGTTCCTTGACCCTTGGTATTCCATGACCCTTGGGTTCCTTGACTCTTGGTATTCCATGTCTCTTTGTATTCCAGGAGAGCCTCTATATAAAGGCCTCCTGTCCTCCTCATTTGTATACAACAAAATTTACTGATTTACAATACAATTACCAAGTTTATCAATTAACGAGACCAAATTCGCAGATACTGCCAGTGTTTCTACGACTTAAATAACTACTAATAGTAAAACTTAGCGGTGTGAGATATCCACATTGCTATGTAGGACCACAACCATGACATAAAATAAAAGAATTACTAGATTCCTATGCTTGTCTTACTGTACTGCTTTTAGAAGATGGTGAACCTTCTATATTAGGGAGTTTTCCATTGCTACCTAACATTATGTACCACGTATTTTGTAGAACAAGAATGGTTAAATAGATAATATAATATTCAAATACCTATGGTAGAAAATAATTTAAAGTGGGCATACCAATATGATAAATCCAAAATAATTGAATGTGTATAATAACAAACAATGTTCATAACAATCAGGTTCGTCTACATATGAAAAGTGGTTAGAAAAAACCATTTCATCTTCATCATTGTCTCTATCTTCTTCATCCTCAAATTGAGACAGAGGATTCAAAAATGGAGTTTGATTCATCTTCAGAGATTAAACCATATCACGAACACCTAAATTTCTTGTTTGATCGTCTGACAGAAGATGGGAGAGAAGAAGGTGTGATAAACGTAGGTATAGAAGACAAGGTTTGGTGGAGTTATCGTATAAGAAAAGAGAGAGTGAGAGAGATAAAATTAGATATAATTATTTAATTACCTAAATTAACAAACAAAATTAAAAATATGATTAATTAATAATCATATTAATTTACCATTATACCCTTATTAAAATGATTGGACCATATTTGGTCACACATTCATATAATATTTATTGTTCATATATGATCCTAACTGTGTGTGTGTGTATATATATATATATATATATATATATATATATATATATATATATATATATATATATATATATATATATATATATATATATATATATATATATAAAATATATATATATATATATATATATATATATATATATATATATATATATATATATAATATATATATATATATATATATATATATATATATATATATATGTGTGTGTGTGTGTGTGTGTTATCAGATGAGAACAACAATGGCAAAAAAAATCTGGCGTAAAAACAAAATTTTGGTAATATCTTTTAATAAAAAATATTAGTGACGGATCTATGACAGATTTTCTGTCACAAATAAACCGGTATGCGTAGGTGTTGGGTATGTAGGTTGTATGAGTATAGTGTAGGTATCATTGTCAACTGTGGTCAACCGCTTTGCGTCGGTATTGTGTCTCGCATTGGGCGTCCCTATTGTGTCACAGACATACGTGGGTGTCGCGTTGGTAACAATTTACCCACGAGGGTTTCCGACACAGATATTTCTGTCGGTATGCATCGGTAAAGCTGTTTACCAACGGTACAATTTACCCATGAGGGTTTTTCCGACACGGTTATATCTGTAGGTATTGCATTGGTAAAGCTGTTTACCGACGTATTTCGGACCCAATATCCCGTCAGTAATTGGTTTGTTTTCTAGTAGTGGTGTGATATCAGGTTCTCAATCTAGCTCCCTTCCTCCGGACCGGATTCCAGGCTGCATTCCATATAGTGATATCATCGTTGAACAACCTAACTGAAATGCATCTGGTGGCAGCATTGATCAGAACGATCACAAGTCTAACTCACTGAAGCAACATAAGAAGCAGGAGTGGAATCACATATAAGAACTTCCCTTCACAACACTTGCAAACGCTGCGAGTCTTTGTGCAACACTTAAGGTTGCTACTTGTACTTCCAATACAACATTCTTTATTATATGTTTTACACGATTATTAACTACACTCTTAATACGATTTCGTTGTATTTTGTGTTAAAATGCTTCTGAATAAAAGTAATGAGCCATTATCAACCTTAAAAGCAATCATACATTACCAAGTATAATATACAAAACACAAACAATGCGAGGGGAACCACTAGAGAACCATGCAATCTAGCTACCAATATTCTGACGACATAAATGTGAAAAAACAACAGGATCAAAGACAGATTATAAAAGCAAGATCAATCAAAGCGTGTGGCCCTGTATGTCTAAAGTCTACTTCTTGGATGGTGGTGGAGCAAAGAAAGGAATACTGGGAAGAGTTGTTGGAAGGTTAGGGATTGAAGGCATAGAAGGCAACGGAGGCAAGGACACTTTCGGCATGTTAGGGATGGTGGGCATTTGTGGTTGTGGGAATGTGGGGATACTGGGCATTTGTGGTTGAGGCAGTGTTGGGATTGTGGGCATTTGTGGTTGTGGAAGTGTTGGGATTGTGGTTGCTTGCAGCAAATTGCGGGAAGCAAAACACATCTCGTTGCTTGTAATTGAGAATAGTGCAACAGCAAAAATGTAAAAGTAGCAGGTGGAACCCATTGTAGGATGAGTGCGAGGTGCTAATTAAAGAAGGGGTCAAGAGTCTTTGAGATGTGAAGGCTAATGAAGTTTATTTATAATGTGAATAAGAATGCACAGAAGACCAGTATATATAGAGACCACACAGATTTTAATTTCAGTAAATGATAAAACTATAAGATGAATTAATATCATGAGTTTTGTTAAGACTTTAATTTGGTTGGTTGGAAACTATATCAACATTTGGAATTCTAAAAAAATGATATCTGGCTTTAAGATATCCTAGGTATGTTCGTTGTTAAACACCCTTCAACTGTCAAGCAATAAGAAATTATTTATAATCTTCCTATTATCGGTATCCTTTCCATTTTTTATTATTTATCATCGCCACATACACATTGTTGCCATCGCCATAGTCAATGAGGTCAAAGAGCTCGTTCACGGTCAAGATAATGTTCTCGCAACAATAAAAAGTAGATATAAAGATTTTCTCACGTAGATACGTCTGCCTCAACCTCAACCTTTTCTCTCTCTCTCTCTCTCTCTCTATATATATATATATATATATATATATATATATATATATATATATATATATATATATATATATATATATATATATATATATATATATATATATATATATATATATATATATATATATATATATATATATATATATATGTAGAGTCCGTTTCAAGGAAGAACCAATATTTTCCTAGGAACCGTAGGAATTTTTTGACTGAATTTTTTTTTTCAAAAAAAATGACATAATACATCTAGTCGCTTATATTTAAGACTATTTGTCAAAAAAAATTTGAAAAATAATATGTATACACGAAATGTGCATATATGCATTTTTTTCGCACATGTGTATATGATCACGTTTCGTGCATATGTGCACATTTCGTGTATATATATTATTTTTTCAATTTTTTTTACAAAAGGTCTTAAATATATACGATTAGGTGTATTATGTCATTTTTTTTGAAAAAAAAAATCAGTAAAAAAGTTCCTATGGTTCCTAAGAAAATATTGGTTCCCATTTGATATTTAGTCTATATATATATATATATATATATATATATATATATATATATATATATATATATATATATATATATATATATATATATATAAACTCTCACACACACAATAGCATCATTCCCTGCAAACTATGTTTGGTCCTCCCATACTTTTAAATCATTGTAGTCACATAAGCCTTCTATAATTTATCAAAACAACATGATTGCTATTTTTTTACTAAAATTTGAGACAATACTTATATAAAATGATAAGGATTTATTTCATAAAAAACCTTATATTTTCAACTTTTTTCTGTTTAAATCTAAAACTTTATTTTTTTTCAAAAAAGACCTAAATTTTGGAGAAACTTTTTAATTTAGACCCTTAACCGGTTTTACAGGTTATATAATTTTTTTTTCAGAAAAAACCCTAATTTCTTTTCTTTTTTCCAAAAAAAACCTTCAATTTCAGTGATTATTTCACCAAAAAAAAAAATTTCTTCGTTTTTGTAATTGACATAACTTTCATATACGATGTCCAAATTGTACGAACTTTATATCCCTGGAAAGGTCGTAAATAATACTACAACTTTGCTTTACTGACTTTTGTTTGAATATGTTCAGATATTTCGCTACACTAACTTGTTTTCTTATAATAGCTGTATCTTTTGCATACGCGCTCCGTTTTCGACGTTTTATAAGTCGACGGATTCGTAAACACGAATACATCGTGTAATGAATATTATTTAAATCAAAATATTATTTGTATGATTTATCGAATTTTACGATACTATAGTCTATTATTCGAAATTATAGCGTTTACTCGATAATTGATTCGAAATAACGTATTGTAGTATTATAATTTCCAATAATACATTAGGAAAGTTTTGAAAATTACATTTCAACGTATTATCCTAATTTGCGCTCTGGTTGATCTTTGTTGACTTTTGTTGACCAAATTTGACGGATGTCACAGACGGGGTCGCAAGAAAGCGACGACGTGGCACTTTTATGGTTGGAGTTTGAACGGTACAATTTAAACCTTCACAAGCGGATGGAATTTGAAATAAAAAGGCTTATGAAGACAAACAACGATCCCGCCATGATCGACAACGAGCCCGCGAAGAAAAACAACGACTAAAATTTGGTCAACAAAGGTCAACCAGAGTGCAAATTAGGATAATACATTGAAATGTAATTTTCAAAACTTTCCTAATGTATTATTGGAAATTATAATACTACAATACGTTATTTCAAATCAATTATCGAGTAAACGCTATAATTTCGAATAATAGACTACAATATTGTAAAATTCGATAAATCATACAAATAATATTTTGGTTTAAATAATATTCATTACACGATGTATTCGTGTTTACGAATCCGTCGACTTATAGAACGTCGAAAACGGAGCTCGTATGCAAAAGATACAACTATTATAAGAAAACAAACCAGTGTAGCGAAATATCTGAACATATTCAAACAAAAGTCAGTAAAGCAAAGTTGTAGTATTAATTACGACATTTCCAGGGATATAAAGTTCGTAGAATTTGGACATCGTATATGAAAGTTATGTCAATTACAAAAACGAAGAAAAAATTTTCTTTGTGAAAACATAACTGAAATTGAGGGTTTTTTTTTGGAAAAAATAAAAGAAATTAGGGTTTTTTCTGAAAAAAAAATATGTATAACCTGTAAAACCGGTTAATGGTCTAAATTAAAAAGTTTCTCCAAAATTTAGGTCTTTTTTGATAAAAAATAAAGTTTTAGGTTTAAACAGAAAAAAGTTGAAAATGTAAGATTTTTTATGAAATAAACCCAAATGATAAAGATGACCCAAACATTCTTCTCTCGACCAAGATGTACAAAACTCCAAAACTCCAATGTTGGAGTACTCTCTAGCCTAAAAGTTTTTCACAGCCTCTTTTGTAAGATGGGTATCAAGAAAATATGGAGTTATGCTACAATTCCCTTTCCTATATAAAACCCATAATATAATTTTTGTAATTTGTGTTAAATTAAAAACATCTACTTAGAATTTATAATTATGATTAGCTTTATTACCAACCTGAATCAATCCTCATCATAACCATCAATCGGCTTAATTACCAACATGAATCGATGATCATCTTAACCCATCAAGCCGCTTATACGCCTAGATACTCTACCGGTGCTATCACTGCTCATACGGTTGGTCCTCTCAACCTTAGACTTCTGCTTGTATCT
Organism: Cichorium intybus; assembly: GCA_023525715.1. NCBI lineage: Eukaryota > Viridiplantae > Streptophyta > Magnoliopsida > Asterales > Asteraceae > Cichorium > Cichorium intybus. The sequence goes on along the minus strand of CM042016.1, from coordinate 51,149,950 downwards.
ATACGTATCCCAACCCTATAAAAGTGAAAATATATGTAAGATAATATGACAAGGAAAAAAAATACATTAAATCGCTTACTTTGCATAATTCTTTCAATGTGTTGTCATTGACCAAAAGAGTTGATAATCACGCATTATTGAAAGATTATCTTGATCATCGAGGATAAAATATCCCGTCGTTATGGATCTTCTTTCACATTCTTTCCTAAGCTCCTTTATAAAAAATGTGAAGTTAAAAAATAAAATATTTAATCAAATGAGGAAAACATATCCAAATAATTAGATGATACATTACCTTAGAACAATCATACATTATCCCAAGTACTTTCTTGTAGAGCTTTGTATATGTTGGTTGCAATCCATCATGAAACTAATAAAATATAAGTTTAATCTAAAGATGGATTTCACTGCACTAAACCCTATAATATTGAGTATATATATGACACAAACAAACAACAAAATTTTAAATGATAAAATACATACTTATTCTCGATCTGCTCGATATATAGCCTCCGCCTAGAGCAAAAGGCGTATGTGTGACATTCAAGTTTTGGTACATAAGATCCTCATTGCCACACCATGATATATGTAATTGAGGGCAATCACAATCCCATGTGTGCCATAATATCGGAATTCCCTTTCCATTTCATCTATAGCATTAATGAGACCAACTCCGCTGATACTGCGAGTGTATCTATGACTTAAATCACTGCTAATAGTAAAACTTAGCGGTGTGAGCTATCCACATTGCTATCTAGGACCACAACCATGCGATAAAATAAAAGAAGTACTAGATTCATATGCTTGTCTTCCTGTAATGATTTTAGAAGATGCTCAACCATCTATATTACGGAGTTTTCCACTACAACCTGACATTATGTACCATGTATTTTAAAGGTCTTAAATCAATACTATGCAAGTTTGAGTAAGGAAAAGAAACAACAAGTCTACTGGGTTTTGATGTATACAGGAAGACGAGAAAAGAATACAAATTGGAACACTCTTCTCATTAAAAACACTGAAGTATACATGGTTTAAATACTAAAGAAACATCCATAAAATAATGCCACTACTCTCCAGAATATAAGCCACTATAATTTGCTCCACTACCTCTCACAAATCATTCCATAAAACACTCACTCACCACTTTACCTAACCCACTAATTAAAGCAAAGATGATAAATAATTAAATACAAATCCAATTAATCCAACAATCACCCCCTTAATTGGTTTGTTCATGTTACTCGATCACAACAACACTTGATTACGTTCATTTAGAACCATCTTGATTATTGACCTTTCTCGGACACCAAACCTCCACCTCGGTCGCGTCCAAAGTCTTCTTTAGCTCAACAAATTTTAATTGTTCACAACACTTGTAACATGTAACATGGCATACCGTTGGACACGTTCATTAACATCACAACTTTTCCCGGATCGACGGCCTCTTCCCCGGCCACACCCAAAGCCACCCGATTTGAACCGCCACCGCCATAATGTTCACACCGTGTTGTTTCTCCATTCCTTTTTACGATCACCCTTGTTCAAAGAGGCATCTCCACCGACCAAGAAAACAAAGCCACCTGCTTCTACCGTTTTCTTTCAACCTATCAAACGAACTGAATCCAAAGCCCCTGCTTTGACGGATCATTTCTGTCCATTTTTCAAGCACCTATGCCGGTCTCCACTTATCACAATCAAGCCGATCAATGACTTCTTTCAAAACAATCCCGAAATCATCACAAACGAACCGCCTTTCTTCATCACCGGTCAAGAAGACAAGGTCACCACCACCTTTACGGTCTTCTATTTCCTGCAACACGAACCGAACTCAAAGCCACCTACTTTGATTTCCTTCCGCTCGTCTTTTCCGTGCCTTTTGACAGCTTCAACCTTTTTCGGATCAAACCCGTTCCAAGAGACTTATCCCACCGACTAAAAAACAAGCTCCGAGCTTTACCGTCTTCTTGCCCCTGCAGAACGAACTAAATCCAAAGCCACCCGCTTTGATGGATCTTTTCCGTTCGTCTTTGCAACACACCTCCGCCGGTTGGTCTCTTTACAATACAAACCCTTGATCAAAAGCAGAAGCAGTTTTTTTTCGACCGCTAACAAAAAAAGATTCACACCCCCTTCAACGGAACAAAAGAAACCCGTTTCCTGCTGCGTCTACCCTGCAGCGAAGGGCTACTCCTTTTCCGACTCTCAAACCGGCCTTCTATGTCTTCCCGAGCCCTAGGCTCTGATACCAATTAAAGGTCTTAAATCAATACTATGCAAGTTTGAGTAAGGAAAAGAAACAACAAGTCTACTGAGTTTTGATGTATACAGGAAGACGAGAAAAGAATACAAATTGGAACACTCTTCTCATTAAAAACACTGAAGTATACATGGTTTAAATACTAAAGAAACATCCATAAAATAATGCCACTACTCTCCAGAATATAAGCCACTATAATTTGCTCCACTACCTCTCACAAATCATTCCATAAAACACTCACTCACCACTTTACCTAACCCACTAATTAAAGCAAAGATGATAAATAATTAAATACAAATCCAATTAATCCAACATATTTTACAGAACAAGAATAGTTAAATAGATAATATAACATTCAAATACCTATAATAGAAAATAATTTAAAATGGGCATACCAATACGATAAATCCAAAATAATTGAATGTGTATAATAACAAACAATGTTCAAAACAATCAGGTTCGTCTACATCTGAAAAGTGGTTAGAAAAAACTATTTCATCTTCATCATTGTCTGTATCTTCTTCATCCTCAAATTGAGATAGAGGATTCAAAAATGTTGTTTGATTCGTCTTCAGAGATTAAACTATATCACGAACACCTCAGTTTCTTGTTTGATCGTCTGGCAGAAGATGGGAAACAAGAAGGTGTGATAGAACGAGGGTATAGAAGACAAGGTTTTGTGGAGTTCTAGTAGAGAGAGAGAGAGAGAGAGAAAGAAAGAAAGATAAAATTGGATAAAATTATTCAATTACCTAAATTATCAAAAAAAATTAAAAATATGATCAATTAGTTATCATATTAATTTACCAGTATACATTTATTAAAATGATTGGACCATATTTGGTCACATATTCACACAATATTTATCGTTCATATACGATCATAACTCTCTCTGTTTCTCTCTCTTCATACATACATACATACATACATACATACATACATACATACATACATACATACATACATACATACATACATATATATATATATATATATATATATATATATATATATATATATATATATATATATATATATATATAGTATGTGTGTGTGTTGTGAAATGAGAACAACAATCGCAAAAATAAATCTGGATTTAAAAACAAAATTTTGGTAATTCTTTTTAATAAAAACCATAGTGACGGATCAGTGACATATTTTCTGTCAATAATAAACCGGTATGTGTAGGTGTTGGGTCAGTGGGTTGTATGAGTATAGTGTGGGTATCATGGACAACAGTGGTCAAACACTTTGCGTCGGTTGTGTCGGTCGCATTGGGCGTCGCTATTGTGTCACAAACGTACGTGGGTGTCGCGTGGATAACAATTTACCCATGAGGTTTTTCCGACACGGTTATTTCTGTCGGTATTGCGTCGGCTGTTTACCAACGGTACAATTTACCCATGTGGGTTATTCCGACACGGTGATTTCTGTCGGTATTGCGTTGGTAAAGATATTTACCGACGGATTTCCGACCCAATATTCCGTCACTAATGGGTTTGTTTTATAGTAGTGGTGTGATATCATCATTGAACAACCTAACTGAAATGCATCTGGTGGCAGAATTGATCAGAACGATCACAAGTGTAAGTCACTGAAGCAACATAAAAAGCAGGACTGGAATCCCATATAAGAACTTCCCTTCACAACACTTGCAAACGCTGCGAGTCTTTGTGCATCACTTAAGGTTGCTACTTTTACTTCCAATACAACATTCTTTAATATATGTTTTACACGATTATTAACTACATTCTTAATATGATTTCTTTGTATTTTGTGTTAAAATGCTTCTGAATAAAAGTAATGGATCATCATCAACCTTAAAAGCAATCATACATTACCAAGTATAATATACAAAACACAAACAATGCGAGGGGAACCACTAGAGAACCATGCAATCTAGCTAACAATATTCTGACGACATAAATGTGAAAAGAAACAGGATCAAAGACAGATTATAAAAGCAATATCAATCAAAGCGTGTGGCCCTGTATGTCTGAAGTCTACTTCTTGGATGGTGGTGGAGCAAAGAAAGGAATATTGGGAATAGTTGTTGGAAGGTTAGGGATGGAAGGCATAGAAGGCAACGGAGGCAAGGAAACTTTGGGCATGTTAGGGATGGTGGGCATTTGTGGTTGTGGGAGTGTGGGGATAGTGGGCATTTGTGGTTTAGGTAGTGTCGGGATTGTGGGCATTTGTGGTTGTGGAAGTGTCGGGATTGTGGGTATCTGTGGTTGTGGAAGTGTTGGGATTGTGGTTGCTTGCAGCAAATTGCGGGAAGCAAAACACATCTCGTTGCTTGTAATTGAGAATAGTGCAACAGCAAAAATGTAAAAGTAGCAGGTGGAAGCCATTGTAGGATGAGTGCGAGGTGCTAAAGAAGGGGTCAAGAGTCTTTGAGATGTGAAGGCTAATGAAGTTTATTTATATTGTGAATAAGAATGCACAGAAGACCAAGTATATATAGAGACTGCACAGATAACAATTTCAACTGATGATAACTATAAGATGCATGCCATGAGTTTTGTTAAGACTTCAACTTGGTTGGTTGGAAACTATATCTACATTTGGAATATAAATTATTGACATCTGGCGTTAATTATCCTACGCATGTAGTTGTTAAACAACTTTCAAGCAAAAAGAATTGTTTACTAATCTTCCTATTATCGGTAAGCTATTGTGCCACCGAATATCGAAAATGTTTTCTACCAGGAAAATAACGACAAATAAAAAAACGTAACAGCTACAACACACATTTAATGCGGAAAAAACCTTTCGAAGTTAATTAACGACCCATGCTATCGCAGCAAAATCTCCAAGATAAATTGGGACTACATTAAGATTAATCTCCTCTAATATCTCTTACAATTCGGAAGCATTTGACATTTTGACAATCATTTGATTTTAATATGTTTAAAAAAGTAAGAGTTAGAAGTAACTGGAAGCTATATTTTATTATTGAATAACATGTACGATCACTAGTAGAAACATGTCCCATTTCCGACGGAAAAAAACATTGAAAATCCATCAGAAACCATGTTTGCGACACTTTTCCGAGGAACAAAAATCCGTCCGAAATCATCTCCTAGGAAAAAGTTTCCAAGGAACTTTTGACAAACTGTTTGAGACTTTTTCTGATAAACTATATTCTGTTGGAAGTTCCAACAATTTTCGCAGACATGCCATTTTGCTTGTACTGCGATTGTTTTCCAAAGAATTTCGGATGAACAACTTTTTGTATGATAGTCTTTCGTGACACTTTTGGTAATAGACTTTTCTAGCCATTCACCAGGATATCTGCAACTTTAAAAAGAATCAAAATAACATGAAAAAAACCCATTTTTCCACCCAAAATATAAAAAACATCTAATCAAATGACCAAATGACTCTTCAAGCTCATACACAAACACAATAAACATAAATAAAAAAAATATCTATTACAACACAACTTTTAACAATCTTTTAAATCATAAACATAATACAAATATGTAAAAAAAACATGCAAGTGTTTACAACAATAACATAATAAGCACTAGGTGGATTGTTTAGAGGTTTACCGAAAAGTTTCTTGAAATTAACCGCTTGAGCTACAAGTTGTTATTGTCTTTCGCCATTTGGGTTTCAAGTTATAATGTCTTTCTTTCAACTCCCGAACTTAAATAATGTTAAAACAAAGATGCATAATTTAGTAAACAAAAAAATTAGTAAAACTAAGTACATATATTAACTTCTTTTAATCTATTATACCCACAGTTAGTGTGAGGTCCAAGTCAAAAATATAATCCACGTTACAATTGATTTACCTACAAAAAAATACTCATTGCTTTATTATTATTATTATTATTATTATTATTATTATTATTATAAACATTATTTGATATATTATTGTTATTCTCTGTAATAATAATAATAATAATAATAATAATAATAATAATAATAATAATAATAATAATAATAATAGTGTATTTATAATGACGATGATAATAATAATAATAACAATAACAACAACAACAATAATATATAAATAAATATAACAATAATGAAAATAATAACAGTAATAATAATAATTATTATTATTATTGTTATTATTATTATTACTATTATTATTACTATTACTATTACTATTACTATTACTATTACTATTACTATTACTATTACTATTATTATTATTATTATTATTGATGGTAGGAATTGCATGTATGACAAACCTTAAAAAATGTAGTCACATAAACCTATTTCATGCATCAAATACACAAAAACAAATTTTGGTCCTAGATAAATCCTTCGAATTTGTTAAGCATGTACAACAAGTTAGTACTAGATTTTCAACTTTGTAGGAAATTCTTTCAATCATTCAGACACATTTCCAAAAGATTTCTAACAACCAGAAACATTTTTCATTTTTCAAGGTTCAAACATTTTTTGTCATTCGATATTTTACACAACTTAATTATACATTAAATAATATTTTTTCAAAGAACTTTTATATATATATATATATATATATATATATATATATATATATATATATATATATATATATATATATATATATATATATATATATATATATTATAGACTTATGTGTGGGCATGTTTACAATCAGAATAACATGCTTTTCTCATTCTATATTTTTATATGTATATGTATGTATGTATGTATGTTTCTTAGTGTATACATACATACATACATACATACATAGCTACACACACAAAGGGATTTTTTTAAGTAATGCATTACGATGGTGACATGCACGTACATATATGTGCAATATGTATTAGGCTAAAGGGAGTGGTTGCCTACGAAACCATTGGCATCGGCTGCCACGTAGGCGCCACGTAGGATGCCTACGAAATGGTTTTTCTATGCCTATAACTTGGAATGGTTGCCTATGAAAGATGCCTATGATTATTTTTTTGTTTTTTTATTTTTTTAAAATCAATCCATAAAAATAAAAATTACATAAAAATAAATTTAAAAACGTTACATTAAAATTAAAAACGTTACATTAAAATTAAAAACGTTAAGTAAAATTAAAAACGTTACATTAAAATTAAAAACATTACATTAAAATTAAAAACGTTACCTAAAATTTAAAACGTTACATTAAAATAAAAAACATTAAAACAACATCGTCAATCGGAAAAATCCTCCGTATCGTCCACCGGAGGCATGTTAAGATCCACATGATTAACGCGATATATATGTTCCACCAAATCGGCACGTAGCTCGTGGTGTTTGGCAACATCGCGTAGCTCCCGTCTTATTGCGACGTACTCCGGAGAACCAGGAATTATTGGTGGATGACTGCTTGAAGCCGCGACTTGCTCGCTTTCCACATACTTGCATATAGCCCGTCCCTCGTCCTCTAAAATCATGTTGTGTAAAATAATACACGTATACATAATAGATGCGAGTTTCTCTTTATCACGTGGTCGTCCCGGCTTTCCTAGTATGTGCCACCGCTTCTTGAGCGCTCCAAATGCTCTCTCGATATCCTTCCTAGCCCTTTCTTGTGCGACTTTATATTTTACGCGCTTCGAATCAACGGGACATGACAAAGGCTTGACAACAACGGCATGCTCGGGGTATATACCATCAACTAGGTAATACCCGTACTTGTATGTGGTTCCGTTGACTTGAAACGGTAAATAAGGAGCCGATCCGTTGCAAACATTGTCGAATAACGGTGACATTTGATAAATGTTGATATCATTGTTGGAACCCGGGGAACCAAAGTACGCATGCCAAATCCAAAGATCCTGTGACGCGGCAGCTTCGAGTACCACAGTCGGGTGGCCTTTATCACCCCGTGTATATTGCCCGTGCCATGCAGTGGGGCAACCACCCCATTCCCAATGCATACAATCCAAACTCCCAAGCATGCCGGTAAAGCCATGAACATGTGCGTGATGAGCGTAAATGGTCTGCACGTAGCTGAATGTAGGCTTGCGCAAGTACCGTGGACCGTACATATAAACGACACACCTACAAAACTCCTCGAGGCTTTCACGTGCGGTCCTTTCGGACATTTGGAAATATTCATCCCATGAGTCCGACACACCACCGTAAGCAAGTTGACGTACGGCAACTGCAGCTTTTTGTATAGCGGTAAAACCTTCCGAACCGGCAGCATCGGGTCGTTGACGGAAATAGACGGACATATTGTTGGCATCGGTCAAAATACGTAGAAATAAATGACGCTGCATCCGAAACCGTCGGCGAAAATTGTATAGTGGGTAAACACAATCTTCGTCAAAATAATGACGCATGAGAAGGTTGTGGGCTGCGGCACGGTCTCTAAATAATGACTCGCGTACGCGGATGTGCACTTTGAACGGCATCGACCTCCTCTTCTTGTTCTTCAAGTATGTCGATAACCCGTTCCATCCCGTGCAACATCGCCAAACCAACGGGTACGATCCAGTCATCCGACATGATTTTGAGAGTAAAAACTAGAGAAAACTTTGATGTTTTTGATATGGGTTTGATGTAGGTTTTGTGAAGGGTTGTGTGTGTATTTATAGTGTGAAAATATTTTTTTTTTAATTTTTAAACCAACTAGCCGTTTGTGGGTTTATTAGACAAAAAATCTTTTTTTTTTTATTTTTTACAACTAGCCGTTGAACCCATTTTAAAAAGGAAAAAAAAATTTTTTATTAAGGATGCCGCCACATTTCGCCTACGTCCGGATACCGCCAAGCCCACGCCGCTGAGCCATGCCGCCAACTCGGTATGATGGATGCCGGCGGCATCGCCTTCCACATCAGATACCGGCGGCATCGATGCTCCCATTCCGTTTAGTCTTAGCGGGTGAACTAAAAGTATTTCATGTATAAGGAATTTGTATAAAATAAGGTACGGAAAACAATGTGTGAACATAAAAAGAGGAAAATGAATTCCGTTCCTAGGAAATTCGTAGAAATTTCCTACTCATTTCCAACGGATTAGTGATAAATTTTAAATTTTGTATGAATTTTGAATTTTGTATGAAATCCCTTAGGTGGCGTTTGGTTCACAGAAAGTTTTTAAAGGAATTGGAATCTGTCAAGGAATTGGAATCTGTCAGGAATTGGAATCCAATTCCATATTGTGTTTGGTTGGCAGGAAAAGGAATTGGAATCCAATTCCATATATGTTTGGTTGGCAGGAAATGGAATTGGAATCCATGTAATATGACTGATTTACCCTTCTTATTTTTGCTTAATTTTACTTAGATAATTGTTGGTAATAGGTGGTGGTGGTGGATGGCGGCAGCAGCGGTGGTGATGCCGGTGGCAGTTGTGATGGGTGGTGGCGGCGGTGGTGATGGTGGGTGGTGGTGGATGACGGTGGTGGTGGTGGGTAACGGCGGTGGTGGTAGTGGTGGCGATGGTGGCGGGTAGCGGCGGGTGGTGGTGGGTGGTGGGTGGTTGGTGACGGTGGTGGTGGTGGCGGTGGGTAGCGGCAATGGGTGACGATAGTGGGTGGTGGTGGTGCGTAACGGTGGTGGTGGTGGTGGCGGGTAGTGGTGGTGGTGGTGGATGGCGGAGGTGGTGGTGGATGACGGTGGTGGTGGTGGTGGCGGTGGGTAGCGGCAATGGGTGACGATAATGGGTGGTGGTGGGTAACGGTGGTGGTGGTGGTGGTGGGTGGTGGTGGATGACGGTGGTGGTGGTGGCGGTGGGTAGCGGCAATGGGTGACGATAATGGGTGGTGGTGGTGGTGGGTAACGGTGGTGGTGGTGGTGGTGGTGGATGACGGTGGTGGTGGTGGTGGCGGTGGGTAGCGGCAATAGGTGACGATAGTGGGTGGTGGTGGTGGTGGCGGGTAGTGGTGGTGGATGGCGGTGGGTAGCGGCAATGGGTGACGATAGTGGGTGGTGGTGGTGGGTAACGGTGGTGGTGGTGGTGGCGGGTAGTGGTGGTGGTGGATGGTGGTGATAGCGACAGATGGTGGGTGACGGTGGTAGGTGGTGGCAACGGTGATGGGGGTGGCGGTGGTGGGTGGTGGTGGATGGTGGTGGTGGGTGGCGGCGGCGATGGGTGGTGGTGGTGGTGGTGGGTGGTGGTAGAGGGTTTCTACAGGAAAGTTAATATAAGGGTATGATGGTAATTTTGCAAATTCCATTATCCAAGGAATTAAATTCCTTCCACATACCTAAGGAATTTCAATTCATTCATTTTAATGGAATTGGATTTAATTCCATCAACCAAAACTTGAACCAAACGCAGCATTTCGAGGGAATTGGATTCCAATTCCCTCGAATTCCTTCGAATTCCAGCGAACCAAACGCCACCTTAGAATTTTTCTACATATTCCCAATAAGTTTCCAACCAACCGATTTGGTTTTCCTTTTTCGAGGTTCAAACCTTTTGCTTGTTCCATATTTTGCATAATTTCATTATACATGAATATAATGTCCATAAAATAATGCTATTTTAATTAAAAAGTGAAATTAAATAAATAATAATAATAAAGTAAACAAATAAATTAATATTATTAAATATAAATAAATTACAATTTTGACTTATATAGTATACAGTACCTTAAATGAAATGTTTAAGCTTGAGGGGATAGAAGTCTTATTTTAGACAAAACTAGTCTTGACCTAGATTTGACTTAGTGTTGATTATTCACAGTCATCCTAGATATTTTTTACAAACTTAATCTCATTCCTAACCATATATACCTTTAATCATCATTCCAATCCCCTTATTACACAATTCCAATCGCAACATCGGAATTGAGACAAATAAACTCACTCATCACGATTTTAAGTTTGTTTCCTTGTTTTAGTTATTCAATCAGACACTTGGTAGTTTCATTTTAATATATCATTTGCTTACATCAAAATACATACATGTACAACAAGTTAGTAATAGATTTTGAATTTTGTAGGAAATTCCTTCAATCTTTCATACACGTTTCCATGAGATTTCTAACAACCAGAAATCGTTTTTCATTTTTCGAGGTTCAAACATTGTTTTGTGATTCCATATTTTATACAACTTAGTTAAAACTGTCACACCCTCAAACCGTATTGGCGGAATAGTTCAAGGGTCGATGACTTCATGAACAATATCATAACAAAGTTACACAATAGTGGAATCCAAGTACACAACCATCATTAAAATAATTGCAAATGTTATATCGTTTAAAAGTTGCGTGTTTCAATCACAATTACAAATGATTTCAAAATAATCAAAACGACGTCGTAACCTCTCTTCGAATAGCGCTGGAGAATTACCTTATCAATTTCCTGAGAATACAAGTAGTTGAAAAAAAAAATGTCAACAATTAAGTTGGTGAGTTCATAAGATTTTTGTATAGGAAAAGTCCTTTGTTTGTAAACGATAGTGTTGAAAAACCAAGAAAATCCAATATTTTATCATAAAATGTTCCAAGTCTTTAAATCCCAAAGACTAAAATGTAATATGTAAACTGTAATGTATTTTCTTTGAAATATGTGTTTCCACGTAAACAATTTATAAAAATATTAAGTTGATTATTTTTCCCATGTGAGATACCATATAACCATACTGTGACTAGTTGGCCTGCTGCGACGTTCTTCAGGCGTCGGAATGTTAGACATTTGGACACCTCAGACCTGCCGGTCAAGCTGTAGCTAGCAGCTCAGGTGCGGGGTTGTCAAGCCCCGTATAGATCTATACTCAAATATCGCGCTCTCTTACCGAGACTCTGGTTATATAAATGTTCAGGACTTATAGTAAGTACTGTGAAGATTCATCTCACAAAAATGTATGTATTCCAATCAACTTGTTTACGTACGATTTGTATATAAAAACCCTTGTAATCGTCCATTATCATTTTTCCCATGATAATATAGTATAGTAAAATAATTATATATTTTTATATAATTATTTTTGTCATGTTTAAATGTCATAGTAACCTTTTGTTCATAAACTATTCCAATAATAGTCTATTTTTAGTAATTGCGTCGTAATAACTTTATTTTACGAATGATAGCGAAATAACTTGTTCAAAGATTATAAATATTATCTTTTGAGATATTTCTCACAAAATAGTGTAATATCTTTATTATAACCATTTTTGCTAGTAAATAGTGCCTTTGTTTATAAAAACGTAGTTTTTACTAGTTTTCGTTTTTATAACGTTTTTATTCAAGATCTAGTATCTTTGTACACTTTATTTGTAGTTTAGTAACTTTTACACATCTTAATATGTCAAAGTGTTCATAATACATGGATCTACTCATATTTCATGCCAAAATCATATTTATAACATTTTTGTTCAAGATCTAACGTTTTTACACACTTTAATTATAGTCTAGTAACTTTTATACAAGCATATTATGTATCATTATGAACATCTTATAAAGATCTATCCATATTTCATGTCAAAGGTATTTTTACCCATATACTAACTTTATAAACTTGTGTAAAACATCATATATAGCATTTAAACATATATAACTTGAAATAAACAACATTTATAGTAAAGGAACTTGTATTCTCCCCCAAAAAGGTTTGAAAAGATGAAAATGTGGGGTATGAACTCACCTTGAGTATGGATCTTAAGATTTCCTTGGAAGAAGATTGAAGATTTTGGTTCTAAGACCCGGAGGACCCTTGGACAAAGCTATTATCCAATGGATTTTCGTGAGTATGTGTGTATAAAAGAGTATATGAAGGTATTTAGAACTTAAATCACTAGATGATCATAACTTACCAAGAGAGCTTGAAAGATCTTTGAAGATTGATGAAGATTGGGGCTTAAAGACCTTTGAACAAATCTAATATTCAATGGGTATTGATGGATGTTAGTGTGTGTAAAAGGTGTAAAACTTGTGTTATGTTGTTTAGAATCAAAGAGTGAAGGAAACTTACCACTTGGATTAGAGAAATGAGCTTGAAAATGGATCTTGGAGATGGTGGTGGTGGTCACGGCTTGGAAGAGAAGAAGAGAGGGAGTGTGTGGCCGAGAGTGAGAGAGGGAAGAGATGTAAGAAAAGCAATGGTCTAGTTACTTCCTAATGTGGTGCATCATGGCTTAAGATCAAAGTTGATTTTAGTGCATTATAAAATTCCTAGCCATGTCCTTTAGCCTAGATCATGAATAGTTCCATGGAGATCTTGTAGTGATGGGTTGGGTGGCTTGGGTCATGTTCCAGCCGATGGGGGGTAGGGGGGGGGGGGGGTGGGGTGGTGTGGTTTTTATAAAATAGCAATGTACTTATATAAAATGTGTGATTTTTATAAAATAGTAAGACGTTTTAGTGAATTTTTATGCGTTTTTGACGTAACGAAGTTCTAAATAGTTATTTTGTATAAAAAAATTGCCAAACATTTATTTTGATTGAATCATAACTCGTTGGGTGTCGGAATACGCGTTTAAGCGCGGTATTCTTCCGTTTTCGCGATTTTCGGCATTTTACCGGAAATTGCATTTAGCTTTAAAATTAAATACTAGATATTATTACGTTACTTATCATATGAATTGTTATTTCATATTTGATGTTTAAGGCACCTTATTTTGTATTTTGGTTCCAAACTCCGTGTACATTTATCCGTTCACAGCGGTTTAATGGTTGTAACTTTCACATACGAACTCCGTTTTTGACGATCTATATATTCACGGGTTCGTATTTACGAGTAGATCGTTTTATGAATATTATTATTCTCAAAATAATAATTGTACGATTATCAAATTTTTACGCAACAGTAGTCTGCTGTCCGTATTTTCGACTTTTAACCGATAATTGTTTTGATTTAGCATACGTAATATTATAATATTAATAATTCATCGCAAAAGTTATGGAAAATAACTTTTCAACATATAAATTAACGTATGCTTCGTTTGATTACAGTTGACTTTAGTTGACCAAAATTCACAGTTGTCACATCATCTACCCGTTAGAGAGAATTTCGTCCCGAAATTTAACTCTTGAGTGGATCCTCAAGGGTTTGGGAAGAGATGTGGGTACTTCTGTTTCATTTGGTCTTCACGCTCCCAAGTAAATTCTGGTCCGCGCTTGGCACTCCAACGGACCTTAACTATCGGTATGCGGCTCTGTTTCGTCCTCTTGATTTCTCTGTCCATGATCTCTATGGGTTCTTCCACAAAATGAAGGTTCTCGTTCACTTCGATCTCGTCGAGCGGGATGATAAGGGTTTCATCGGACAGGCATTTCTTTCAGTTGGATACGTGAAAGGTGGGATGGACGTTGCTGAGCTCCTGCGGTAATCGAAGTTTGTAGGCTACTGGGCCGATCCTAGCAAGGATCTCAAAGGGCCCAATGTATCTGGGGTTCAGCTTCCCATGCTTTCCAAAGCGTATCATTCCCTTCCATGGCGAGACCTTCAACAACACTCGGTCACCAACCTGGAATTCCAAAGGCTTGCGTCGCTTATCTGCATAGCTCTTTTGTCGGTCACGAGATGCTTTCAACCGTTCACGGATCTGAACGATTTTCTCCGTTGTCTCTCGTATGATCTCCAGACCGGTGAGGGCGCTATTAGGTACTTGGCCTCTGGCTAGTTGAGTATCTCCCACTTCAGCCCAGCACAGAGGGGATCTGCACTTGCGTCCATATAAAGCTTCAAATGGAGCGGCTTTGATGCTAGTATGATAGCTGTTGTTGTATGAAAACTCAATGAGCGGTAAGTGGGTGTCCCACGCCTTACCGAAGTCTATCACACAGGCTCTCAACATGTCTTCCAATGTTTGGATGGTTCTTTCACTTTGGCCATCCGTCTGCGGATGGTAAGCTGTGCTCATGTCGAGTCTGGTTCCCATAGCCTTTTGTAATGATTGCCAAAAGTGTGAAGTGAACCGGCTATCTCTATCCGAGATAATTGATCTTGGTACACCGTGCAATTTTACAATTTCTTTGAGGTAGAGCCTCGCCAGCTTATCCATCCTATCAGTCTCTTTGATTGGCAGGAAGTGAGCGGATTTGGTTAACCTATCGACGATTACCCATATAGAATCTAACCCACCGGTTGTCTTTAGTAATTTGGTTATGAAGTCCATTGTTATCCGCTCCCACTTCCACTCGGGTATTTCTGGTTGAATTAGTAAACCCGAGGGCTTTTGGTATTCTACTTTAACTTTGGCGCAAGTCAGGCACTTGCCCACGTAAGTAGCAATTTCTGCCTTCATGTTTGGCCACCAATACAGTTTCTTGAAGTACAGGTACATTTTGTCGGACCCAGGATAAACGGAGTATCTAGTCTTGTGAGCTTCATTCATGATAATGTCTCTGAATCCGCCGAATCTCGGTGTCCAAATTCGGCTCATGAGGTAACGAGCTCCGTCATCCTTAACTTCCAGGTTTTTATCCATCCCTCGCAAGGCTTTATTTGCGACATTTTCAGGTTTTAAGGCTTCTAGCTGTGCCTCTTTGATCTGAGTGGACAAATGGGAATGGATTGTCATTGTTAATGACTTCACTCGGCGGCCCGAGTATTCCTTTCGACTGAGGGAATCTGCCACTACGTTGGCCTTCCCTGGGTGATAACGAATTTCACATTCATAGTCACTTAGTAGCTCCATCCATCGTCGTTGCCTCATATTGAGTTCTTTTTGGTTGAGGATATGCTGGAGACTCTTATGATCGGTGTATACTGTACATTCCGTCCCGTACAGGTAGTGTCTCCAGATCTTCAATGCGAACACTACTGCTCCCAACTCGAGGTCATGTGTAGTGTAGTTGACCTCGTGAGTTTTAAGCTGTCTTGAAGCGTAAGCAATGACCTTTCCTCTCTGCATGAGTACATAGCCCAGACCTTGGTTAGATGCATCGCAATAGACCACAAAGTCTTCTGTTCCTTCTGGAAGGGACAGAATAGGAGCGCCGCACAAAGCTTTCTTTAAGGTCTGGAAGGCGGAGTCTTGTTTATCTCCCTACTTGAATGTTACACCCTTCTGTGTCAGGGTGCTGAGTGGCTTTGCAATTTTGGAGAAGTTCTGTATGAATCTTCGGTAATAGCCAGCAAGGCCCAAAAACTGGCGGATTTCTGTCGGAGTTCTTGGTGCTTCCCAGCTTTCGATGGCTTTGATTTTGGAGGGATCCACATGTATCCCTTCTTTGCTGACTACGTGGCCTAGAAAGTCCACTTTTCGAAGCCAAAATTCGCATTTCGAAAATTTCGCATACAACTTCTCTGCTCTTAATGTCTCCAAAACTTGTCGTAAATGCTGACTATGTTCCTCCTTACTTCGTGAATAGATAAGTATGTCGTCGATGAACACTATCACGAATTTATCTAGGTAAGGTCGACATACACGGTTCATCAGATCCATGAACACTGCGGGCGCATTGGTCAATCCGAAGGGCATCACAACGAATTCATAATGACCGTAGCGAGTTCTGAATGCTGTTTTGGGAACATCTTCTTCTTGAACCTTGAGTTGATGATATCTCGACCTTAGATCGATCTTTGAGAAATAACTCGATCCTTGGAGTTGATCGAACAGGTCGTCAATTCGGGGTAGCAGGTATCGGTTTTTGATAGTGAGCTTGTTCAACTCCCGATAGTCAATGCACATACGGAATGATCCATCCTTCTTCTTTACGAACAAGACCGGCGCTCCCCAAGGTGAGAAGCTCGGCCTGATGAACCCTTTACTCAGCAGTTCGTTTAGTTGGCTGGATAATTCTTGCATCTCTGCCGGGGCTAATCGGTATGGCGCTTTTGCTACTGGGGTGGCTCCTAGGATCAAATCGATTCTGAATTCGACTTGTCGTGCGGGTGGTACTCCTGGAAGGTCTTCTGGGAATACGTCGGGAAAGTTGCAGACTTCGGGGATTTCTTTGATGTTCTTTACTTCTTTCTTTTCGTCAACAACGTGAGCTAGGAAGGCATGGTATCTTTTCTGTAGGTATTTTCGAGCTTTGATGTAAGACACGATTCGGAGGCTGGTACTGGGTTTATCACCGTAGACAACAATGGTCATGTCATTCGACAGATGAAGTCGGATTCCTCGTTCGTAACACATGATGTCGGCATGATGGGGAATTAGACAATCCATACCAACAATCACGTCAAAACTTCCTATTTTAACAGGCATTAAGTCGATTTGAAAGGAGTGATCGTCCAGAGTAAGTGTACAGCCTACGTATATGTTGTTTGTGCTTTCTGTTTTGCCATTAGCCATTTCTACTATAAATGTTTCGTTGAGTGGTTGAGGTTTTTGTTTTAGTAAGTATTTAAACTCGTGGCTTACGAAACTCCTCTCCGCACCGCTATCGAATAGTACACAAGCATATGAATTATTGACGAGGAACGCACCGGTAACCACGGTAGGATCCTCCACCGCTTCCGTGCGTCCCATAGCTAGGACTCTTCCATTTCTCCCCACATTCTTGGTCTTCGGGAAATCACGCTTATAATGCCCCGTCTCGCCACAACCATAGCAAGCTTGACTCACCCCGACATTAGTGGCTTGGGTGGCTTGTGGGGTTGGCGTCCTGCAGAATCGGGCGGTGTGGCCCTTCTTGTTACAGTTCAAGCAGTGCATTTCTCTACAGGGTCCGGTATGGTGGAAATTGCACTTGTTGCACTTGGGTAGCGTCCCAATGTATTGCTTGGTGGTGGTTGGGGCATTCGGGACAGTGGCTGCACGAACTGCCACAATCTGTTGACGTTTCGCACCATCTTGATTTGGTTGGTTTCTCCCCCTGTTCCAGGGTTTCCTCTTGTTATCCTTTTCTCTTGGTTGTTCGGTCTTTTGGGTCATGGTTCCCTGGTGCACCCCGTGGTCGACCAATCGTTGGGCCAATCGTTTGGCGCTGTCAAAAGTGGCGGGACTTGCGGCTTCCACATTCCCTTGGATCTGGGATGATAGTCCCCAAATGTAACGTTCCACTTTTACAGACTCCGGTGTGGCCATGGCTGGGCAGAGGGTTGCCAGATCGTTGAATCGGTTTGTGTAAGCGTTTAGATCCGAACCTTTCATTGTGAGGTTCCACAGCTCTTGTTCCAACTTCTGGATTTCCCCTCGGGGGCAGTACTCCTTCATCAACATTGTCTTTAATTCCTCCCAGCCCATCGAGTTTGCCACTGGGAGTGTCAGTGACTTGACATGGCCCTTCCACCAAGACATAGCCGTTTCAGCGAAAGTGCAGGCAGCGAACTTTACTTTCATCTCTTCTGGACATGCAGTGATATCGAAGATCGATTCGGTTTTCTCGATCCACCTTGTGAGGGTAAGGACACCACCGGTGCCGTGGAAAGTTATCGGCTTGCAACTGACAAAATCTTTGTAAGTACACGTTCGAGAATGGTTTGATGTTTCCCCATTGGTGGAATCGTTGGTGCCGTTTCCACTTCCGTTTCCATTCATCCCGTTGGTGTTGATATGGGCGACAGCTGCGGTCACGGCTGCCGTGACAGCGGCTTGAAATGTCGCCGAGTCCATCATAGGCGCTTCAGGGGTTTCGACGGGTGTGCGTCTGTTATTTCTTCGGCGGGGTGGCATGATTCTGCCACAAGGATTTAAGATTGACGTTGGTTAGTTTTTGAAAGAATTGTTATGATTATGTCATCACTATAATGTGGTGCTAGTATTTTATTGTTATCTTGTCTCTTTTCGTTTCGTAAGTTGTAACTATGACTTAGTATCAAATATACTGTTCATTCACACATACATCATCTTATAAAGCAAACATATTCTTCATCTTCACAATAAGACTGGGTGTTACATAAGTTTTGAAATAAAAAAAATTTTGGTCTTCGCAGAGGCATACAGAGCGATAGTAATAAATGGCATAACGGCTTACAAAAAGTGTAGTCACTTGATTGTAGAGCCGTGCCTACATACAATAGTGAGCCGCACATAACGCGTACTCATAGATGTCCTAGTCTATATCAAAATTTGAGTAGTATAAGTACTACTCAAGACGAACTAGATCCCCCAACTCTGCATAGTGCGTCCACTTGCGCCCTGAGCTCAGCAGCCTCGCGCTCGGCCTCCTCGGCCCTCCGCTCTACCTCGCGAATCCTTTCCTCGGATTCGGATATTCTGACAATCGCCTCGCGCCACATCCCCAGGGCTGTCTGTACGTCCTCCTCGAGGGGGTCGACTCGTCTAAAGGTGTGGTCATGGGCCTCGTCTAAACGTCGGAGGCGTGCGGTGGTGATCTCGGTAGCAGCCTCCACATCCATGATCTGGCTGGATGTCGCCCTAATCTGCTCCTCATGGCGATTGATGCGCCCGACCACAACTGGTAATGCCCTATCCGCGGAAGTTCCATTCCCGATCTCGAAGCTCATACCATAAGGGGGAACCAGGCCCTGATCGTGGCTCCAAAGACGTATGTGTTCAGCCCATTCTGGCGTCTGATCCTGCAATGGTTCTTCAATAAGCAAGGGGCGGTGAATGGGAAGTACCCTCTTCCGAGGAGTACGCATCCAAAGTGGGCCTCCAGGATGGCGGTATACCTGAAAGCTCAATGGTAGGGGTGGTGCATTATGCTCGCGAGTCGAAAAACGCGGGTCGCTGACTTCGGACTCTGCTTCTGATTCTTCTTCTTCCATCTCCTCGCCCTCCTCCGGATCCTCTTCGGAGTCCTCTTCCGGATCCTCCTCGAAGTCCTCTTCCGGATCTCCGTTGAGCCATCCGTTATTTCCCTCGTCAGGGAAATAAGGATCTCCGGGTAAATGGAAGCCTGCCATGATGTCTGTGCGAGGAGTGGGGTATAAGAATATGTCTATAGGGATTTTAAATAAACATATATAAGTAAGTAATGCATGCAAAATACCCCTATGGTATTTTAATATTTATGTTTAGTTTCACAGCGTCTCAAAATACTCCCATAGTATTTTAGATTTTTATATTTAGCTGTTTGGTTATTGGGAAGTGTTTCGGATTTGTTGTTTGCCACGACTATCCCTAAGCACTCGTTAATTATATCTTGGACCAATAAAGTTGATCAGACTTTATTTATCCAAGACATAATCACTGAAGCACTTAGGTCTATCCGTAGTATTCAACTCATCCTAATACTTTTGTATGTTTTTGTTATGGTATCGTTCTAGTATGTGTGTAGGTACTTATACTTCTTATAAAAATTATCATTATAACTTTAAAAGTATACTTGTACGAAAATGTTTTCGAGAGTCTTAGTCCCATTGTATTTATACTTGTATATCTTTAAATTGATTGATATACTTAGTTCACTATAAACAATGCTCTGATACCAATCAGTCACACCCTCAAACCGTATTGGCGGAATAGTTCAAGGGTGGATGACTTCATGAACAATATCATAACAAAGTTACACAATAGTGGAATCCAAGTACACAACCATCATTAAAATAATTGCAAATGTTACATCGTTTAAAAGTTGCGTGTTTCAATCACAATTACAAATGATTTCAAAATAATCAAAACGACGTCGTAACGTCTCTTCGAATAGCGCTGGAGAATTACCTTATCAATTTCCTGAGAATACAAGTAGTTGAAAAAAAAATGTCAACAATTAAGTTGGTGAGTTCATAAGATTTTTGTATAGGAAAAGTCCTTTGTTTGTAAACGATAGTGTTGAAAAACCAAGAAAATCCAATATTTTCTCATAAAATGTTCCAAGTCTTTAAATCCCAAAGACTAAAATGTAATATGTAAACTGTAATGTATTTTCTTTGAAATGTGTGTTTCCACGTAAACAATTTATAAAAATATTAAGTTGATTATTTTTCCCATGTGAGATACCATATAACCATACTGTGACTAGTTGGCCTGCTACGACGTTCTTCAGGCGTCGGAATGTTAGACATTTGGACACCTCAGACCTGCCGGTCAAGCTGTAGCTAGCAGCTCAGGTGCGGGGTTGTCAAGCCCCGTATAGATCTATACTCAAATATTGCGCTCTCTTACCGAGACTCTGGTTATATAAATGTTCAGGACTTATAGTAGGTACTTATAAAAGTACTGTGAAGATTCATCTCACAAAAATGTATGTATTCCAATCAACTTGTTTACGTACGATTTGTATATAAAAAACCTTGTAATCGTCCGTTATCATTTTTCCCATGATAATATAGTATAGTAAAATAATTATATATTTTTATATAATTATTTTTGTCATGTTTAAATGTCATAGTAACCTTTTGTTCATAAACTATTCCAATAATAGTCTATTTTTAGTAATTGCGTCGTAATAACTTTATTTTACGAATGATAGCGAAATAACTTGTTCAAAGATTATAAATATTATATTTTGAGATATTTCTCACAAAATAGTGTAATATCTTGATTATAACCATTTTTGCTAGAAAATAGTGCCTTTGTTTATAAAAACGTAGTTTTTACTAGTTTTCGTTTTAATAACGTTTTTATTCAAGATCTAGTATCTTTGTACACTTTATTTGTAGTTTAGTAACTTTTACACATCTTAATATGTCAAAGTGTTCATAATACATGGATCTACTCATATTTCATGCCAAAATCATATTTATAACATTTTTGTTCAAGATCTAACGTTTTTACACACTTTAATTATAGTCTAGTAACTTTTATACAAGCATATTATGTATCATTATGAACATCTTATAAAGATCTATCCATATTTCATGTCAAATGTATTTTTACCCAAATACTAACTTTATAAACTTGTGTAAAACATCATATATAGCATTTAAACATATATAACTTGAAATAAACAACATTTATAGTAAAGGAACTTGTATTCTCCCCCAAAAAGGTTTGAAAAGATGAAAATGTGGGGTATGAACTCATCTTGAGTATGGATCTTAAGATTTCCTTGGAAGAAGATTGAAGATTTTGGTTCTAAGACCCGGAGGACCCTTGGACAAAGCTATTATCCAATAGATTTTCGTGAGTATGTGTGTATAAAAGAGTATATGAAGGTATTTAGAACTTAAATCACTAGATGATCATAACTTACCAAGAGAGCTTGAAAGATCTTTGAAGATTGATGAAGATTGGGGCTTAAAGACTTTTGAACAAATCTAATATTCAATGGGTATTGATGGATGTTAGTGTGTGTAAAAGGTGTAAAACTTGTGTTATGTTGTTTAGAATCAAAGAGTGAAGGAAACTTACCACTTGGATTAGAGAAATGAGCTTGAAAATGGATCTTGGAGATGGTGGTGGTGGTCACGGCTTGGAAGAGAAGATGAGAGGGAGTGTGTGGCCGAGAGTGAGAGATGGAAGAGATGTAGGAGAAGCAATGGTCTAGTTAGTTCCTAATGTGGTGCATCATGACTTAAGATCAAAGTTGATTTTAGTGCATTATAAAATTCCTAGCCATGTCCTTTAGCCTAGATCATGAATAGTTCCATGGAGATCTTGGTGTGATGGGTTGGGTGGCTTGGGTCATGTTCCAGCCGATGGGGGGTAGGGGGGGTGGGGTGGTGTGGTTTTTATAAAATAGCAATGTACTTATATAAAATGTGTGATTTTTATAAAATAGTAAGACGTTTTAGTGAATTTTTATGCGTTTTTGACGTAACGAAGTTCTAAATAGTTATTTTGTATAAAAAATTGCCAAACATTTATTTTGATTGAATCATAACTCGTTGGGTGTCGGAATACGCGTTTAAGCGCGGTATTCTTCCGTTTTCGTGATTTTCGGCATTTTACCGGAAATTGCATTTAGCTTTGAAATTAAATACTAGATATTATTACGTTACTTATCATATGAATTGTTATTGTATATTTGATGTTTAAAGGCACCTTATTTTGTATTTTGGTTCCAAACCCTGTGTACATTTATCCGTTCACAGTGGTTTAATGGTTGTAACTTTCACATACGAACTCCGTTTTCGACGTTCTATATATTCACGGGTTCGTATTTACGAGTAAATCGTTTTATGAATATTATTATTCTCAAAATAATAATTGTACGATTATCGAATTTTTACGCAACAGTAGTCTGCTGTCCGTATTTTCGACTTTTAACCGATAATTGTTTTGATTTAGCATACGTAATATTATAATATTAATAATTCATCGCAAAAGTTATGGAAAATAACTTTTCAACATATAAATTAACGTATGCTTCGTTTGATTACAGTTGACTTTAGTTGACCAAAATTCACAGTTGTCACAAAAACAAACATATAGATGCTACATGGCATTTTCTTAGATCCTAATTTGAAAAAATTTCGTACTTCTACATTTGCTGTGTTTTATGTTCCGACCTAAAGTCTCATGTATTCAAAACTATCTACCCCCGATTTCGCTTCATTCCCCAAATCTAGTCTCAATCTTTGAAGTTGTATCAGGAGTTTGGTATGTGATCACTACTCTTATATTTTAATTTAGGTTATGTTTTTTTCATTGAATCTATGAAACACAAACCTGTTAGAGAATGGGTAGGGTTTTAGTGGAGATCTAGATACCCCTTGGATCGTGAGAACACTTTCCGAACTGATATTTCTACCCTATGTCTGGGTTACAAGAAATTCAGCCTAGGATAATCCAAGAGGACACTCACGAATCTAGGCACAGAAAACGTGAGCTAAATTGCTATGGAGATCTGAGAGAGTTTGATGAAAAAAGAGAGCTCAAAAAGGTGTGTTCTCCTCAATGAGGAGAGCCGTATTTATAATAAACGAGTGGATTAGGGTTTCGTCTAGGGTAGCCGTCATGGGCTTTAGGGTTGCCGTCATCGGTTGCTTTGGTGACAAGTCACGAATTTATGAGGCATTTAATGGTTTCCAAAACTGACGCAATTAGTCAGTTTTACCATAAGCACCGAATTTATGAGGCATTTAATGGTTTCCAAAACTGACGCAATTAGTCAGTTTTACCATAAGCACCGAATTTATGAGGCATTTAATGGTTTCCAAAACTGACGCAATTAGTCAGTTTTACCATAAGCACCCTCAAGAAATACGATTTTCCACTATCCAAACCCCGCCAAAGGGGCGCTGCCCCTTTGGAAACCCCGAACCCAGGGGCGCTGCCCCCGGAACCCCGACTTGTCATCGAACCTGCTATTTATTCGATCTTATACATGCGTGCACTCCGCACATCCCCAAACATATATTAGAGTACAAACTAAATAGCCCTTTGCTCTCATGTTTGTTACAATTACATAAAATGACTTGGTGACACTAAAATCACCAACAATCCTCCCCCATTTTAGTGTAACCCTTGAACAAACATAACTTTATCAAAACAAACCAAACTAGTACATAAATGAAAATATCGAAACGATTGAATTTCCACTTAGTATAATACACTTACAAATACTCGAGAATCAGGATGTTCTAAGAATTAAACCCATCAACCCACTTGAATACCAGAAGGTAAAATACATACTAGTTTATTGATCTTTCTAGCAAAATACAATTTGACACTATTATAAAGCCGTGTGTTCTAATCTTCTCATGATCGTATCAAGGCCAAGTCCACAACCTCTTGAAGTGCGGCTACACTTCACAATCACGTAGGTAACTCCTTTCCATGTATCTGCACATACATTTAATCAAAGGAATTATTAAGAAGTTAAACTTTAACCTGGTCAACTGCAGAACCGAACACATTACCTGGGATGATTACTTCATGTGTTCCAATCTATAAGTGTGAGCTTTCCACATTGAATTCAGCTCCTAATGTCATATTACAAGGGAATTGGGTATCTCACCATTACAGAATTAGATGGACTTTAATCCCATCCTGACACGCGCAGAGGTCGTCGTGCGGTCAAAAATAAGAGAAAAACCTAACACACACTAGTATAGCGGTAGTCAGGGTCGATCCACAGGAGCTTCGTGGTTAGACTAGATGAGAGATTACCAACTAGTAGTGTCACAGCTACAGTCGGAGGACCTAGTTTCTATCTTCCTAATCACTAGCAAACAAAAGCAATAATCAAACACACTCAAGCCAAGCTAAGCTAAGCTCAAATCACCTAGTCACTTTCTGAAATCAGAAGTACATCTCTGAATCAGAAGCAATCAAAGGCATCCAAACTAGCAAGACCAAGCAAAGCATAAACTAGCCACTAACTAAAGTTCTACTGAACAGTTACTAGCCAAGGTTTAATTCCTACAAACTAACCTAATTAGTTACTGAATTCAGCAAAGGAAAACAGTCCCAACAAGGTCAAAATAACATTCAAACACAAACCAATAACCAAAACCAAACACAAACATCCAAAACACCGAAAAACCAATATTAAGTGTAACCGAATGATTGCATTAACCAAATTCAGATCCCAAACATAAAAATAGTAACCAAATGATCCAAAAACAGAAGCCAAAGCTAGGTATCAATGGTTGTCACACCCAAAGATACAAAACCAAGCTTAAATCCAACTATTTAATTACAAATAAAATCTAAAACTAACCAATACCAAATGAGAGTCTTCTGAAATGAAATCTTGGAGTCAAAGAGCTTCAATGTCGATTTTACACCCGGTCTTTGCTCGGGTTTTCGGCTGGAAATGCATCTATTTATACTTGCAAATTTCCCGCAGCCGTGCCGCGTAGAAGTGAAATCCGCGGCGCGCGTACTTATTGACATGCACGCAGAGGTCGTCATGCGGTCAAAAATAAGAGATAATCTAACATTCACTAGTATAGTGGAGTCAGGGTCGATCCACAGGAGCTACGTGGTTAGCCTAGATGAGAGATTACCAACTAATAGTGTCACGGCTATAGTCGGAGGAACTAATTTCTATCTTTCTACCTTGAAACAAGATTCAAACACCCAAGCCAAGCTTAGCTATGTCCAAATGACCTAGTTACTTTCTGAACTCAGAAGTACATCTTTGAATCAGAAGCAATTGAAGGCATCCAAACTAGCAAAACCAAGCATAGCATAAACTAGCTAATAACCAAAAGTTCTATGAGACAGTTAATAGCCAAAATTTAATGCTCAACCTAACCAAGTTAGCTACTGTTTTCAGCAAAGGGAAACAGTCCCAACTAAGTCACAAACAAAATCCAAACACAAACAAACAATCAAAACACAATCTAACATCCAAAATACCGAAAAACCAATGTTAACATTAACCGAATGATTTCATTCACCAAAACCAATATCCAAACATTAAATCAGTAACCAAACACTACTAAAAACAGAACCCTAAGCTGAAGATCAATGGTTGTCACACCCAAAGATTCAACTCAAAGCTTACAAATGTTTAACTAAAATGAAATAAAATCTAAAACATGAAAATACCAAATGATGGCTTCTGAAATGGAATCCTCGAGTCAAAGAGCTTCTAGGTCGATGTTTACCCCCAGTCTTTGCTCCGGTTTTCGGCTGGAAATGCCTCTATTTATAGTTGCAAATTTCCCGTGACCGCGCCGCGCATAAGTGAAATCCGCGGCGCGCGTACTTATCCGTTCCCCGTTTTTTCGTCATTCAAATGTGTTCCACCGCCTTACGCCCGCGTCGCGCAGAAGATAAATCCGCGGCGCGCGTACATCTTCTCTTGATTTTTCATTCTTTCCATACTTTTTCCTTTTTGTACACTTTTAGTCCCTGTTTCTGTTCTTTTTCTCCAGACAAGTCCTGGCACGAAAAGTGAGAATACCCATGCATATTTGATATAATTTTACCAAGAACAGGGCTCAACAACGCCTAAAATACTTGATATCACTAGGCGTTGTCAAACACCCCACACTTGTGCCTTGCTTGTCCCCAAGCAAGAGAGTTTTTAACAAATTGTAATAGAGAATCGAACAATTTTTGACTGTGTTTAGTTTCAAAGTTTATTGCTCTTCGAGTTAGAATGGAATAGTTCGTGAAGACATAATTGAGTTGTTCTTTGGAATTCATGGCTTTCTAAAGAACCCTTGATTACAAACTTTCTATCCACAATGAAGTGTACTTACTCGTTCAGATTCTAAAGGCCATTAAGGAATTGTCCATGACTTTCGATGTTGTCCGTGTAGCGAGCTTTCAGAAATACCATCCCAGACCAGACGATCTTAGGTGGTAAGGTGCATAAGGCCCACCCATTTTAGACCTACTGGCTCGAACAACAAAGGCCACTGACTGACTTTTCCTTCCTAAATTCCAATCCTAAAACGGCTCAATCTTCTAAACTTCGTAAAACTCAACTTATTTGACTAACTAATAGTATGATCACAAATAAATAGTATTTCTTGAAAAATACTAATGCTATCACAATCACAAACCATTCATTTCAAAATTGCAATTCATAAAAAATTTTGAAAAATATTGCTAAAAATCGAAAAATTGATCATTTCTGCAAAAATTTCAAAAATTTCTCTTTCGACCGTCCACACCCCACACTTAAAACCGTACAACGTCCCTGTTGTACAAAAATTAGTTCAAAGCAAGGGAGAAAGAGTTACCCCTTTTTGGACGATGCACTGCTTGGTGCTCAATATCACAGGTATAATGCGTACAAAAAGATCCCCGATTCATATGCTGGAGTTGTAGCGCTACAGTAGGACACGCCGGTGGTCAAGACAAGTGGAGGGGGCACGGTGACCCCACACTTGTCTGAGACAACTCCCTCTCAATTTGGTATATCATGCATCACTTAACAAATAAAATAAAACACACATGACCGAAAAAATAATATACAGATAGATGTGTCATAAGTTTATACATATATCCCAAAAAATAAAAAGAAAAAGAAAAAAGGTACATCAATCACTACCAGGCGGCCTGGAGGGTCCAGCCTCGTGATCGTGGGACCTGGCTGGGAATGGTCGGTGGTGTCTGCCCTGGGCTGATGCGATCTGTATAAGTACCTCCCCGATCCACTCGAGCTGGTCCTGGGTCCTCGAGAGCTGGTCCTCGATCCTCGTGACTCTAGCCTCCAGCCGGCTGAGGGCTGGTGAGTCATCCTGCTGTGACTGCGGCTGCTCTGGTGCTGCTGGCTCCTGTCTCCGGCGTCTCCTGCCGGGCTGGGCGTATGCAGGCTGGGGTGCCTCAGGAGGCTCGATCGGGGCCCGGATGTACTGCCTCGGGCGCTGCAGCTCAATGAACCGCATCCTCTCCAACGTGCGTGCTGTAGTGCGCGATGGAGGCAGAGCAGTCAAAGACGCTGCCACGGGGGCAGTAAGGATGCCATAGGAACGGGCCAGGCGAGTAATAAAATACCCCCTGGCTAGTGGACTGCTGGTGGAGGCGCCGGTAGAGTGAGTGGAGAGAGCGGTCGCTAGGGCGAAAGGGAGGTGGAGGAACCTGGATGGGTCGAGGAGGACCCACAAAAATGTCACGTCGTCCCCCGACACCTTCTCGCCTCCCTCCCGCTGCATGATGGAGGTGGAGACGATCCGGTGCATGAGGCGGTGGAGTGGATCGCGTAGGTGGCTCTCCCTCGAGGTCCCCGCCTCGTACCTAACGTTGGACAGTGGTGCCCAAACCTCCATATTGGGAGCCCTTTCTGGCTCCCCCTGAATGCAGGACCCGAGGAACCGGGTGAAATATCGGTGCTGGAGGTCCGCGGCAGTGTAGATGCCTGTGCGCCTCCCAAACTCCCGGAGGTTGCACTCCCTGTGCTCACCTCCCAAACGAAAACGTACGAGCCTGGAACGCGGGTCTCCCGCCCTGGGAGCGAAATGGATCGTAGACAGGAACTCCAGGAGAAGCTCTGTGTAGACCACATCCTCGTCAGTGGCCATGATCCGATCCCAACCTCTGCACGTGAATGACGCCTCCTCGTGGGTCCAGGTGCGATGTAAGAACGGCTCGATCGCACCCCAGAGCCCTGCGTCTCGAAGAACATCTCGATCAATGACCGTCGCCTCTAACACCCGGCGACTCCTCAAAGCATCCCTCCGCGAGGTATACTCAACAGAACTGGCCAGCTCCGCGGGGAACTGGAGGAAAGCGTGCTCCATTCTGAACATCATCTACAAAAAAAAAATATATCCACAAAACAAAATTTTTTTTTTGCAAAATCAGTCCCTTTTCTTCCCCACCGCACCGCGGCGCGGCCCAAGAGCAATGGCGCGGCGCGGCGTACACCTGTTTTGAAAACCCGGGATCAAATCCCCATTTTAACCTGCTATATCTCATTTTAATCATACCACAAGGTAGCCTAAGTTCCGACTAGCTCATCTAGGGTGTCCATTTGGCAAAACAAACACCCGATGGGCTAGCATTAGTGATTCTAAGTTTTTGAACTTTTTGGAATAAAACCCTAAAATTAACTACCTAATAACTAGTGTAAACAGCTGATAGATAGTTAAAAGAGCATACCTTGGTAGTAGAAATACAATAAGCAAGAAAAAATGCAAGAAATTTTTGATCACCAGAGCTCCGAGTCGTGTGATTTGAGTTGTGAGCCGCGGCTCGCCGTATAAGGGCAAAAACCGTCTGATCGTTTCCCGCGGCGCGCATTTCTCGTTTCCGCAACGCGCGTGTCGCCAAATCAACCCCTGCGCATCGGGTTGAGTTTCGAACCCGCGTCGCGCAATTCAAAAATCCGCGGCGCGGACTTCAAAAATTTCAAAACTTCTCAAATGACCCCACACTTATTTCAAACCACTAGTACCTGCAAAAGATTGATGTATTTTTGTATTTGGTTTTTAAGAAATATATCATAACTTATGACACGATGGGTTGCCTCCCAACAAGCGCTAAGTTTAACGTCTTCAGCCAGACGTGCTGCTCCTAAGCTGACCCTTCTTCTTCTTCTTGGCCTCTTGATGACATTTGCTGATATTCTGGCATGAAATTATTAGCCATCATTGTCATAAGGGATGTGAGTTGGGTTATCCGATCACTCACACCGCTGATCCATTGTTGTTGAGATTTCAAGAGCTCGAAAACATTCGCCTCTCGTTTTCTGGATTCTTTTTCATATTGCTGATGCCTTGCTTCCATTATCTCTATCATTTCCAGCAATTGTTCCTTGTCGATGGCGGATAACGGGTGATCTTTAGGTTCCTTTAAGATTTCCTCTGTTCCTCCCTCTCCTGTATGTGTCCATATCTTTTCTTTGCTTCTGATTCCTGGCTCCATTAGTGTTTTCCTGTTTGCTGGTTTGCCATTTTCCTCTGAAGGTAATGATATCGGGTTCCCAAACATATTCAATCTTCTTTTCCTGGTCCCGAAGAAAATATCCATATCTCCAGTCTTGCAATCGATCACTGACCCAGCGGTAGCTAAAAATGGACGCCCTAAGATGAGCGCAGGCGCATCGTCTGGGCTCTCATACTCCATGACCAGAAAATATACAGGATAGAAAAAGTCCCCAATTTTAACTATGACATTTGTCAACTTCCCCCTAGATACCTTAGTTGATTGGTCAGCCAGCTGCAGTACGACTTCCGCTGGCTCAATTTCTTCGTTCTTGTACTTGTCATATAAGTATCCTGGCAAGATGTTAACACTTGCTCCCAAATCTAAAAGAGTATTTCAAATAACCACATCTCCTACAGTTGTAGTGATCAATGGTGACCCGGGGTCCTTTTCCTTTCTGGGCAATGTTCCCAATAATGCTTCGCTAGCTCTCACAGTCAATCTCACCATTTTTGGCGTAGGTGCTTTGCGTTTCCCATTCTGTTCACACATCTCTTGCAGAATCCTGGTGTCCTCGGGAGCATCCTTAAGCTCATCCCATAAGGGCTGATTCATTAAGGGTCCCGTTGATCTGGATGCTTCCTGCTTCTTCTTTTCTTTCCTATTCTTCTTCTTTTGTTTGATCCCTGCTATTGTTGGTTGTTCTTCCTTTTGAACCTTTTTATCTATTTCTGGTTGAGTGCCATTCTCAACCGAAACTTCTCCTTCTTCACCTTCCTCGCTTTCTAGAGCCTTTCCTTCTTCCCCTGGTCTCACGTCACTCCCCACTTCGAACAAGTCCTCCAGAGTGACCTTTCGCCATCCTGATTCAACAGTATTGACTTGTTCCTTCCCTGGACGTTGATTATGCGTAGGGTTGACTTCAGTAGCACTTGGCAGCTTGCCATTATCTCTCTTTTGCTGATCTGCAGCCATTTGACCTATTTGTCTTTCCATATTTGCGATAGCTTTTGCATTCGCTTGAGATTGTTGTTGAGTCGCAGTGACCATGTCATACATTTTTGATATCATCTCTTCTTGGGTCCCTGGAGCATTGTTGGTAGCATTGGTGGGCCCCCTGTTGTTGTTGTTGTTTCCGTTGTTTGCAGGCTGCTGGTTTCTAGGCTGACTATTTGATTGATTCTGATAATTGTTCTGCCTGAAATTTTGTTGCTGTCCTTGGTTGTATGGCCTGTTGGATCGTCCATTATTGTGTTGACCTTGACCCTGGCCATAAACTTGATTAGCTTCCTGCATCTTAGGTCCTCCTTGACCTTCTTGCGACGAATTTGGCGGTCCATTTTGTAATGTTGCCATAAGCCTATCAAACTTTCTGTTCAATTCACTGATTTCCTTTTTCACTTCCTTTTTCCAATCAGCATCAACTCCTACTGCTGCCGCCGTACTTGTAGTCTTCCTGGTGGAGAAGTTTGCTTTGGAGCCATTACTCAACTGCTCCAAAAACTGCCAGGCTTCTTCTGGATCCTGCCACATAAATGTCCCACTGGAGGAGGCATTTATCATGGCCTGGTGTGTTTCGCTAACTCCCTCAAAGAATAACTTGACCAACTGCCATCTGGGAATCTCGTGATGCGGACAAGATCGCAGCAACTCCTTCAGTCTGTCGAAGGCCTCGTGAAAAGCTTCTCCAGGTTTTTGCTGAAAATCCTGGATGACCCTCCTGACTTCAGTTGTCTTGCTCGCTGGGTAAAATTCCTGCAGGAACTTTGCCTTGAGCTGATCCCACGTAGTAATACTGTTTGATGGCAACGATGTGAACCAATACTTGGCTTTGTCCTTAAGGGTGAACGGAAACAGTCTATGCCTAAAAATATTTCTATTTGTGTTTCTGGGATTATTAGCATTAGCGATCGCTAAGAATTCATATAAATGGTTATAGGGATCATCCTCCTTATATCCTCTGAATTCTGGTAATATTCCTAATAACTGAGGTCTAATCTCTACTTGCGAATCTATGTTATCAGGAATATAGATCGGCGACGAATCATCATATTCCCGCGGTTGGAAATATGATGCAACCGATTGCCGTCTCGGTTGTGCAAAATGTAAAGGTTGGGCGGGGTTACCGTAATGATGATCATTGTAGTCCCGCTGACCTGGTGGTTGGTATGGTGGTGCTCTCCTGGGAGGTCCCCGACCTCGGTTCCATTGTGGTTGGGATGTCGGTGGCATCCATCCTTCATCTTCCTCGTCGTACACTTCCTCCGTCTCTGGGTAATGATATTGCGGTTGAGGCGGTGGTTGAAAGTGTATAGGTTGTGTTGGTTGGTATGTAAGTTGAGGTTTAAAGAGGGCTGGTTGTGGTTGTGATGTTGGTGTATGCTGTCTAGGAGTTGGGGTGCCATCTCGGGTCGGCTCTCCCCAAGTCATAGCAGATGTAAAAGGATTGGTGGATTGAGGTTGTGAAGTGGGTGTAAATGATGGGATGGAAGGCGGAGTGCATGATGGTATGGGTGCAGGGGCTGAAACTGCACCACCAGAAGCACTCGTGCTTCCAAACTGAAATTCCGAAAGCGGAGGGATAGAAAACCTCCCAGTTGCCTCACCTGATGGATCCTGGGAACACTGACCGGACTACTGCTAACTTGACTATAATTCATGATGTTCAAACGCCTACGGGCACGGAGTTTGCGCGCAGTACGTTCAATCTCAGAATCAAACAGCAATGGGGATGATTGCTCTCCCCTACGGGTACGCATGCACTAGTGCAACACGCCCACAAGAATCAAAAACCAAAATGAAAATTACTCAAAAATGAAATTTCAAAAAGCAAGAAAACAAGTTCCTACTACTCACCTATTCTAAGCTCACAGCTCCCCGGTAACGGCGCCAAAATTTGACGTGCACGCAGAGGTCGTCATGCGGTCAAAAATAAAAGATAACCTAACATTCACTAGTATAGTGGAGTCAGGGTCGATCCACAGGAGCTACGTGGTTAGCCTAGATGAGAGATTACCAACTAATAGTGTCACGACTATAGTCGGAGGAACTAATTTCTATCTTTCTACCTTGAAACAAGATTCAAACACCCAAGCCAAGCTTAGCTATGTCCAAATGACCTAGTTACTTTCTGAACTCAGAAGTACATCTCTGAATCAGAAGCAATTGAAGGCATCCAAACTAGCAAAACCAAGCATAGCATAAACTAGCTAATAACCAAAAGTTCTATGAGACAGTTAATAGCCAAAATTTAATGCTCAACCTAACCAAGTTAGCTACTGTTTTCAGCAAAGGGAAACAGTCCCAACTAAGTCACAAACAAAATCCAAACACAAACAAACAATCAAAACACAATCTAACATCCAAAATACCGAAAAACCAATGTTAACATTAACCGAATGATTTCATTCACCAAAACCAATATCCAAACATTAAATCAGTAACCAAACACTACTAAAAACAGAACCCTAAGCTGAAGATCAATGGTTGTCACACCCAAAGATTCAACTCAAAGCTTACAAATGTTTAACTAAAATGAAATAAAATCTAAAACATGAAAATACCAAATGATGGCTTCTGAAATGGAATCCTCGAGTCAAAGAGCTTCTAGGTCGATGTTTACCCCCGGTCTTTGCTCCGGTTTTCGGCTGGAAATGCCTCTATTTATAGTTGCAAATTTCCCGTGACCGCGCCGCGCATAAGTGAAATCCGCGGCGCGCGTACTTATCTGTTCCCCGTTTTTTCGTCATTCAAATGTGTTCCACCGCCTTACGCCCGCGTCGCGCAGAAGATAAATCCGCGGCGCGCGTACGTCTTCTCTTGATTTTTCATTCTTTCCATACTTTTTCCTTTTTGTACACTTTTAGTCCCTGTTTCTGTTCTTTTTCTCCAGACAAGTCCTGGCATGAAAAGTGAGAATACCCATGCATATTTGATATAATTTTACCAAGAACAGGGCTCAACAACGCCTAAAATACTTGATATCACTAGGCGTTGTCACTTATCAGATCCCGTTTCTTCGGTATTTGAATGTGTTCCACCGCCTTAAGCCCGCGTCGCGCAGATGATGTATCCGCGGCGCGCGTATGAGTTTCCTTGATTTTTCATTCTTTTCAAACTTCTTCCTTTTGCACGCTTTTAGTCCCTGTTTTCATTCTTTTTCTCCAAACAAGTCCTGGCACGAAAAGTGAGAATACCCAGACATATTTGATATAATTTTATCAAGAATAGGGCTCAACAACGCCTAAAATACTTAATATCACTAGGCGTTGTCAAACACCCCACACTTGTGCCTTGCTTGTCCCCAAGCAAAAGAGTTTTTAACAAATTATAATGAAGAATCAAACAATTTTTGACTGTGTTCAGTTTCAAAGTTTATTGCTCTTTGAGTTAGAGTGGAATAGTTTGCGAAAACATAATTGAATTGTTCTTTGGAATTCATGGCTTTCTAGAGAACCCTTGATTACAAATTTTCTGTCACAATGAAGTGTACTTACTCATTCAGATTCTAAAGGCCATTAAGGAATTGTCTATGACTTTCGATGTTGTCCGTGTAACGAGCTTTCAGAAATACCATCCCAGACCAGACGATCTTAGGTGGTAAGGTGCATAAGGCCCACCCATTTTAGACCTACCGGCTCGAACAACAAAGGCCACAGATTGACTTTTCCTTCCTAAATTCCAATCCTAAAGCAGCTCAATCTTCTAAACTCGTAAAACTCAACTTATTTGACTAACTAATAGCATGATCACAAATAAACAGTATTTCTTGAAAAATACTAATGCTATCACAATCACAAACCATTCATTTCAAAATTGCAATTTATTAAAAATTTTGAAAAATATTGCTAAAACTTGAAAAATCGATCATTTCTGCAAAAATTTCAAAAAATTCTCTTTTGACCGTCCACACCCCACACTTAAAACCGTACAACGTCCCCGTTGTACAAAATTATTTCAAAACAAGGGAGAAAGAGTTACCCCTTTTGGACGATAGACTGCTTGGTGCTCAATATCACAGGTATAATTACGTATAGATGGATCCTCGATTTCGTATTTCGGAGTTGTAGCGCTACAGTGAACACGCCGGTGGTCGAGAAAAGTGGAGGGGGCACGGTGACCCCACACTTGTCTGAGACAACTCCTTCTCACATTGGTATATCATGCATAACTTAACAAACAAATTAAAAACAAACATGACAAATAAAAATATAAATAGATTTGTACAGATAGAAGTGTCATAAGTTTATACATATATCCCAAAAAATATAAAAAGAAAGAAAGAAAGAAAGAAAGAAAGTACATCATTCATCACCAGGTGGCCTGGAGGGTCCAGCCTCATGATCGTGGACCCTGGCTGGGAATGGTCAGGGGCGTCGGCCCTGCTGAGTGGCCAACTCCAAAAGTACCTCCCCGATCCACTCGAGCTGGTCCTCCATCCTCGCAACCCGGGCCTCCAACCGATAGATGGCCGCTGGGTCCTCCTGCGGCTGTGGCTGCGGCTCTGCCGGGGCTGCTGGTGCTGGCTCTGGCCTCCGGCGTCTCCTGCCGGGCTGGGCATATGCGGGCTGAGTGTTGGGTGTTGAAATATGAAATTAGATGAACTAATATAGATATGCAATCAATAGCACAATCAATCACACGATCAGAATGCAACAAAGCTAATTGAACAGAGTAATATGAATAACATGTGCCGAATGATTTGATTAGAACTTGGTTTTACAATGGGTTTTCTATCTTGGAGATGTACAATTCTCGTAAGTTAATCTCGTAATCTCACCCTCGACACGGTATGGTATCACTGATATTTATACTGAATCAGTGATACCAATAGTACATCTTTTACAGAGAATATCCTATCAGTGTACTAGCCAATAGGATAGAAGATTCATGCAACACGTATTGTACTATACGCGTGCACACAAAAGACAAGATGACAGACTGTAAGGTCTTCGGATCCTCTATGCATTGCACTTCGGAGTCTTTAGACTTCGGTGTCTTCTCTTGTTTATTCACTTCGGGGTTTTCTTCATGGGTTGGACTTCGGATGGGTCAACACTTCATCACAAAATTTGTCAACAATCTCCCCCTTTGTGTGAAGTGTATCCGAAGTCTACACTTGAAAGTTTCTTTTGTAAGCTCGCTTCAGGGTCTTTCTCACAGCAAGATACCAGTTCATATGATCTATGAAATTCTTCTTCTTCTCAGTTGAATTTGCATGGCAGGCGTTCACGTGTGAAATCATTCCTGAGATGAAGGAGGATGGATGGAGGCCTATGTAGTCAATTTCAAAGAACTTGATTGTGACTTCGGTTTCATTTCGAAGTCCTTTGAAAACTACGCCATAAGGTTCGTCTAAGATCTCTCCATTTTTGAATCTAGCAATGTTCCGAACTACGACAGGAGGAGTATTCAAGGGTTGTCTGTAGTAGGAACATAGCTCCAGGTCATGCTTTGCAAATCGGAGAATAAAATTGTTGAGGAAGCCTAAAAGATGATTTTTGATAGCAATGGTGGACATTTCAGCAAGAGCAGGACCCCCTGTTCGCAGAAGATCAAGAATCTGGATGAAGTCCATAGGATTCATGATGGGGAAGTCTGCTATTGAAAACCTGGATTCAACCTCATCTGCCCCCCTAAGCACAAGAAATTCATAATTTCTGAAGCCTAAGTATTTTTCAGCTTCCTTTATTGAAATGATTTTCTTGATCTTGTTTAGGCTCCAAACATAGCTTTGCCTCTGAATGTATTTGGCATGAAAGTTTATTTTATTTGTCCAAAAACTTGCTTTCTGATCCTCTGGCACCGAAGTGACGAATTGAAGGAAAGAAAAAGTCTTCGGATTGAATGGGATATCAAGCTGTATGTCTTCGGAGTCAACAAATGCAAAACTCCGAAGAGGAAGTCTATTAAGTACATTAGGATTTTGGAATCCAAACAGCTTGATTGTCTCAACTGTCCACTCACCATTGTTTCGAGCAAATTCATTAATTTTGATCATTAAATCGTAGTCTGCTCTTCTGGCCTTGTAGATCTCTTCCATGTGTGGTGCAATGATATTCTCTAGTGATCGGTCTGTTGAACTTCCAGCACCAGCCGATCCACTAGCACCCATGGCAGTGGTTGTGATAGTTGAGGTTGTGGGACCTGCAGTAGCTGCAGGGATCTGTCTAGGCACACCCTGTGGCCTAGACAATCTGTCGGAGAAATTTATCAGAGGCTGAAGTGCAACTCTCAATTTTGTAATCAAATCTTGTGTGAGAGCTGCATTTGTTCGTTTCAGTTCCTCTGTAAATTTGGTGACATCCAAAGTGGATTGGGCGGCAGTGAGCTCTTCAATTTTTGCTCTGGCCTCATCAAGCTGTTTTTCAAGCTTGGTACTTTGCTGGATTTCACTCCGAAGTCCTTGCAAGGTTTTCATGACTTCGGAGTTTGTTTTATCGGTTTTCTCAACAAAAGCATCAACTTTCTTGTTGATGGAGGTGACAGCGGATTCCAGCTTCTTTTCGAAGGAAGATTGGATCTTATCTTGATTATCCAAGAGCTTCTTCTCAAGACTATCTACAGACTCCTTTATTCTTTTCGATAGAGTGAACTCCAAGGACTCTATCTCTTCGGAGATATCACCAATGGTCGGCTTTGTGGGATCAAATCCTGTTTGAGCTTGAATAAGCATGTCAAGCTTGGAGTTGAGGACTTTGTATTGTTTCATTAGTACAAAGCCTTCATCTGGCATATCTTCTTCTGATGCTCCTTCAACACTCAAGGGAGCCATGTGAAAAGCTTCGAAGAGTGCTGTAGAAGTGGGGTTTTGTCTTGATGGTGATATGGGTAAATCAAATTCAGGCAAAGAGAAGTCGATACCAGTGACAGGTATTTCGGAGGATGGAGGAGCAGTTGTTGGTGGTGTTGAAAGAGGAATTGTATGTGGAGGTGTTTCAGTTCTGGTTGATTTTGGTGGTGAAGGAAGGACGGTTGTTTGTGGTGGTGTGGGTGGTTTAGTTGTTTTTGGTGGTGAAGGAGGGACAGTTGTATGTGGTTGTGATGTAGGAGAAGGAGGTTGATCAGCAAGTATTTCTTCTTCTTGTTCTTCTTCATGGACTGTGGATGGAGTCCTTTCTGAGTCCGAAGACTCATCCACAACCATGATCTTTCTTTGCCTCTTAGGCTGTTTCCTCTTCGGTGTGGTTTTAACCGAAGTCTTTCTTTTCTTCTCTTCCTTTCTAGGACCACTGGGTCCACCAGCTATTTTCCTCTTCCCTTTTTGTTTAGGGATTTCTTTCACAGATGTCTCCTTGCTTACATCACGAGTGGGATAAGGAATCACCAAGGTGTTGCGGTAAGAGCTAACTTCAATACATTCCATGGGAACCTTGGAGAGCATGGCAATAGGTATTTGTGCACAGTAGGCTGCTGGTTCATTATCCAAAGGCGATATAGTGATTGGAGTGTACCTCATTTCGGGAAGAGAGACGTCTGCCACATATCCAGTCTTTTGATAATAGGCATGAACAACAATTTCCCAGAACCTCGCATTTGAAATTTCGGTCCCTTTCAGACTATGATTGATGTGTGAACAGAAGTCAGCCCACAGAATAGAGGCGTAATCGACTTTGACATCATAGTAGATTCCGAAGAGCATGCTCTGAAACACCACACTTGCGGAATCTAATCCTGAAGTTCTTCCAGACAGACATCTGAGGAAGATGCTAAAGAAGTATCTCCACAGATCTGGCAATTGGTTCTTCTTAAATAAGCTGATCTTTTCGAGTTGGGGAAAGTACCCCATTTCATTGAACATATCGACAAGTTGCTCAGCAGAAGGAGTCACAATCTCCTTAGGATCGTAGATGGGAAGATGAAGAGCCTCAGCAAATTTCTCCTTGGTCAGTTGCACTTTCTTAGTTTTTCCCTTTAAATCTATGGTTTCGAAGAATACGGCTTTTACGTGATTGTTCGTATCGAACAGGGCATTCGAGGTGTAATGTGCCCTGTGAACAAGTGTTGCTGGAATCGATGGTGTGCAGGTTAGGGCGTAGCCAAGAATCGATCTCTTCAAGCATTCAACAAGAGCATCGATGGGCTTAGGGTAGAGTTGAAGGTTGGTGCGTAGTACTAGATTTGCTGACTGACTTTTGAGAACAGGTACTGAAATAGCTTCAGTGGTTTGAGAAGATCCTTCAGCGGCCATTGTTGGAGGTTTGATGAAGAGAATGAAGAATGTTGTGTTTGCTGAGAGAATTGGAATGTAAGGTTTGCGTAAAGAGTGTGATGGAAGAGATGGAAAGTTTATATAGTATTCGTGGTCCCAAGGCCATTTAGTGCACGTTTAAAATGGTCCAGTAGTAGGTGGACACCTCATCACCTGCTCGTCCCACTTTCTCTGCAAAAGGAGAAATATACGGCTGTCAGTTACAATGATTCAAAATTTGAACCGTTTAACTTTTTGAGACGTCATTATGAATAATGTTTTCATTTAATTTTTATTGACAGCTGTATGTAAACAGTTAAAAACTCAGGGAATGT
This sequence comes from Cichorium intybus, assembly GCA_023525715.1. NCBI lineage: Eukaryota > Viridiplantae > Streptophyta > Magnoliopsida > Asterales > Asteraceae > Cichorium > Cichorium intybus. The sequence continues at coordinate 51,110,271 of CM042016.1, read as the reverse complement.
TTGTCTCTGTTAGTTATCATAAATGTGAAAATCATTTGAACATTTAATTGACTTCGTAGTTATGAAAAATTATGACCGTTGAGATTGTGCTTCGGAGCATAAAGTTCCTCACTTCGGTGTTTTTGTTTTGGACTCCGAAGAGAGTTCTGTTACTTCGGTGATTAACAAACGATTGAAAAGTGTTCATCAGTGTTTTTGATTTTCCTTTTTACTGATGCAATATTTCGTCTAACTTTAGCTTTCATGAATATTATGAAAAGAAGTTTTAATGAATTAAAGTTCAGAGTCGTTCAAATCATGTTGGAAGTCCATTTTTCAATTGGAAGTTTGTTTGATTCAATATCAATCATGAATTTTTAAGTCTAATCACCCCATCACTTACTTGATTTCACATTAGGAAACATGTTTTGTGTTGTGCTTATTTGCTTCAAAATTTTCAAATATAGTGAAGATAACATCCTTTGTATTTGAAATTTAAATAAATTTTCATTCATGAATTGAACGTCAGAAGTGTTTCAGAAGATTTGATTGGATTGTTTTGAAGATTCATTTGAAAATTTTATTCCATTTCATCCGTTGAAGTGTTTGGATACTAAGCTCAGATGACAAGCCTTTGAGCTTCGTACACCACTCCTACTTTATCATTTAAGACAGACTACTTGAAATGTTCATATTCTTCTAAAAGGTACTCGACTATGTTATAGGAGCTCCTTGTACTGTTATTTAAAACAGAAGAATAAGCTTTTGAATGCTGATTTTCCTTTTGCATTCCATTGGTTATCTTTTGATTTTTGTTTGTCTTTGTTTCTTTTGACAAATGTTTTATATTTTTCTTTCTTGTTTTCTTTTGCGAATTTCCTTATACTAAGACATAGAGTATCACCATTTGGTTTCTTTCTTTGATGCTTTTGTTTTTGTTTTAAACAATCCCTGTGAGTGAAAATCTTCATATAGTTCAATTTTGTGTCATTTAATGAAAAGAGATTTAAATTTACTTATCAAACGATGTTGGTTCAATTTTTGATGAAAACTTCGGAGCACTTTGAATTATCCTTTGTAGTTTTGAGGCTACATGATTAATTTGGAGTTGAAGCGATTCAAGTTTCGAGGGGTGGTTAGAAATAGATATTATGTTGAGGTTATTAAAATCAAACAGGGCTTCAAAGTGTAAAATAGCCTTGACCTCATTTCGAAGTCTGTTTTCTTACCAATGTTTCAAGTCGATTCCCAAATACCTTTTAGTGCAATAAGGTATGATTTTCAGAATCTAAAATCAAAGTTTTGTCCTTTACTTGGTTAATTCATGAGAGTAAAGTTAAATTTTGTCATTTACATCAGAGTTTTCTTTTCGTTTGAGATAAGTTTTTCTTGTTTTTGAATTTTCTTAGTCTTAAAACAACTCTTTATTTTTATGAAGTTAACATTTGTTCAAGTGTTTTCCAATTTTGAAGGATTTACTTTGAAGAAGAGTTTGTTCCGCAGACCTCCGAAGTGATATTTTACTTCGGAGTACTGCGGGGAAGTGGCAAGTGTTTATGCTTGTTTTTCTCCGATGACCTCCGAAGCCAGAATTGACTTCGGGGATCTGCGGAGTCTATTTTTATTAAATTTTAGAACAGAGTAAGAGTGAACAAATCTGAGAATTATTGAAGAGTTGATCCATCTATCATTCCAAGTCCTCGAACGGTTCTTGTGAATGCTTCTTCATTTAGAGCCTTTGTGAAGATATCTGCCAATTGTTCTGTAATGTGAACAAAGTGCACCTCAATATTCCCCTCCTCAATATGACTTTTGATGAAGTGATAGCGAAGAGCTATATGCTACGTCTTGGAATGTTGAACTGGATTGTGGCATATACGAATTGCACTTTGAGAGTCACAGAACAGAGGAATTTTTCTCATATTGATGGCATAGTCTTTCAATTGACTCTGAATCCAAATGATCTGAGAAGTGCATGCAGCAGCTGCTACATATTCAGCCTCTACGGTGGAGATAGAGACACAAGTTTGTTTCTTGGATTGCTAGCTGATAAGTTTTCCATCTAAGAATTGACAACCCCCCGAAGTACTCTTGCGATCAATAGAGCATCCACCAAGATCAGAGTCTGAGTATGCTTGAATGTAGAAACCAGAATTTGCTGGATACCACAGACCATAAGCAGTAGTTCCATGAAGATATCGGAATATTGTCTTAACAGCAGCCAAGTGAGGTTCCCTTGGATCAGCCTGATATCTTGCACAATTGCAGACTGCAAACATGATGTCAGGACGACTGGCTGTAAGATAGAGCAATGATCCAATCATGCTTCGGTATTGCTGTATGTCGGTCTTTGGTTTGTCCAATGATGGATTTAACCTTGTACCTGCAGGCAAAGGAACTTTTGCTTTGGAGCAGTTAGTCATTCCAAAGCGTTCAAGCAGACTCTTCGTATATTTTTGTTGATTGATGAATATCCCCTCCTTAGATTGTTTGATTTGTAAACCAAGAAAGAAGTTTATTTTTCCCATCATACTCATTTGCAGGTTTTGGAATTAGCCTCCAGACTTTGTTTCTTTCAAATTCTTCTAATTCCAATTGCATTGCTTCAATCCAGTCTGAGTGATCAAATGCATCTTTGACGTTCTTAGGTTCTACCTTAGAGATAAAGACATTGAACATGCACAACTCTGAATTTTTGTTGAGGTCTAATTGCTTTTGGTGAAGTTGTGCACGAGTCAGTACTTTATCTCGAACATCACCAATGACAAGTGATGGAGGATGATTTTTCGTCCATTTGTCCAAAGGAGGATAGTTTGGATCAAAATCAAGAGGTCCTTCAGCATCGATGTCCTCAATGTCTGAGGGATATCCCGAAGTGGAGGGAAAATCATCCATTAGCAAGTGATTATTTGAATCTGTGTTTGTTTGTAGTGTGTGTAATTGTGAGGTTGAGTTTGATATGTGCTCCCCCTGGACATTTTTTGGAGTTGGAGAAGTTGTAGCGTTATCCGAAGCGATTGTTGTGGCTGAATTCGGAGTCGCAATTTCTGGCTCCCCCTGGATTGTTGGATACATGGATATGATATTTGAAATTGACTGGGGAGTAGAAACAAGAGTGTTGGAACCTCTTGGACTGTTGGTTGTTGTATCATTAGTCCTTAAATTTCCAGCACATCGGTTTGATGGCTCCCCCTCAATACTTACATTTTCCAAACTTTGATTAGATGACTCTTCCTCAATAGAAGATGGTCTTTGTATACTGCTTGTGGAAGAGTCATCGGGTCCGTCTGTGATCTTGGAGAGTTCAGATTCATGGTTGTCTGGTGCTCTGACTTCGGAGTCCACAGCTCTTTCAGGTTGATCAAATAAAACTGAGAAGTCTGTGTCGAATGTTGTGATTTGAGTAGCTTCTACAGCAGGGTTTGGAAAGATTGAAGACATAGGAAAAGGATGCAGAGACTTCTTGATGTAGTAGTCATCAAACCTTAGATTAAAGGTTTCTTTGATTTTGGGAGTTTTCTTGTTCATGACTCTGTAGGCTTTTGAGTCTTGAGAGTAACCAAGAAAGATGCCTTCTTCTGATTTGTTATCGAACTTGGTTAAGTGATCCTTCATGTTCAAGATAAAACACCGACAACCAAAGATGTGAAGGAATTTGACATTTGGCTTTCTTCGGTTGAGTACTTCGTATGGTGTAATATGGAATCTTTTGTGAATATAGGATCTGTTTTGAGTAAAGCATGCAGTAGAAATTGCTTCGGCCCAGAAGTACATGGGCAAATTTGCAAAGTTGAGCATTGTTCTTGCAGCTTCACACAGGGAGCGATTTCTTCTTTCTACAACACCATTTTGTTGAGGAGTGTAGGGTGCTGAGAAGTTGTGGTTAATCCCCTTTGTTTTCAAGAATCCATCAAGAGTCTGATTTTTGAACTCCGAACCGTTGTCACTGTGCATAGTTCGGACTTTCTTGTTAAGCATCAATTCGATTTTCTTTAGAAAGTTGATGATTTCTTCAGCTGCATCGGATTTGTTCCGGAGGAATATCACCCAAGTAAACCTTGAATAGTCATCGACAATAACCAGAATGTACTTCTTCTTTCCTATTGATTCTATTGCATATGGTCCACACAAATCTATGTATAGAACGGAAAGCGGTTCAGTGATTTTGGGGTTGATCACTGTAGGATGTCTTTGTTTTGTCTGCTTGCCATGTTCACATGCAGAGCAAAGAGAATCATTGTCAAATTTGAGAGCTGGCATCCCTCGAACCAGATCCATGGCCACTAACTTGTTCAGATCTTTGAAGTTCAGATGGGCAAGTCTTCGGTGCCATAACCAGCTGACATCGGAGTTGGCTTTAGAGAGAAGACATAGAGATTGCCCACCTGTTACTGGCTTCAGATTTAAGGGAAACATGGATCCCTTCCTTTCTGATTTCAGTAAGACTTCGTTTGTTGCTTCTTTGGTGATTATACTCCCTTGGTTGTTGAAAGTTACAGCGTTTCCCGTTCCAACCACCAATTGAGATATACTCACGAGATTATGTTTTAGTCCTTCAACAAATGCCACTCGGTTGATAGTGAATTGGCCATTTGTTATTTTTCCATATCCCCGAATTGGACATGTTTCATTATTACCAAAGCGTACGTTTCCAGCATCATCCAAATTCCTGTAATCTCTGAGATATTCCTTTCTCCCTGTCATATGTCTTGAGCAGCCACTGTCCATGTACCATTTTGAGTCATACCGCTCATCAGACATAACCTGTAATTAATCAAGAAGGAGTTGGTACCCAATCAATCTTGGGTCCTCAGGGTAAGCAAAGGATTCTTGAATCCATTTTTCTACGGCCTCTTCAGAAATTTCATTTGCATTTAAATTAATCAAATTCTCCGAAGCCTCATGTGATGAGCATGATTCCGAAGTGTTTGAGCAGGATTCCAAGGAGTTTGTAGCTAAAAATGAAGAGTCCGAAGTGACTGACAAAATGACAGACTTCAGAACCCATTTTTGAATGGAATATTTTGATTTAGAGGAATTGGAAGATTTTGAAGTTTTTGTTTTTGCAGTTAAGTTTTCTTTCAAGTCATTTCTTTTCCAATTTTGTTTTAGTTTTTCCGTTTTTGACTTTGTTGAAATTGAGCTGCACAACGTAGAGGTACAAAGATACTCTTCGTATGCCAATTTGAAGTCATTTAATGAGAGATTCTTATCCTTGAACATTTCCAAATTGTTGTCCAGCCATTTGTGGAATGTATCTATCAAATTGTTTCCCTTTGAAAATGTTCTCTTCGTCGGTTTTTGAAATTTAGGATTTGGAAAGTTAGGTTTCGTTGGTGTAAAAGATGGTTTTTCATTTTGATTTTTAACTTCTGAGATTTTTAAGCAAACAGGTTTTGTACCAGAAGTGGAAGCAATTGCCTCATTTTGTTTCAAATTTCTAAAAGAAGTTTTTCTTTTCACAAGATTTAGGGTTTGCTTGGATTTCGAATTTTCAACAGTGGGTTTTTGAGTTGGTTTTGAAATCACCACTGCTGAATTAGGTTTTTGTAGAACTTGTGGTCTTTTCAAAATTTGGGGTTTTTGTGTCAAAGTTTTGAAATATGAACCTTCTGATTTTGAAATTTCATTTTCGGGATTAAGTGAAAAAGGAACATTTTCACAAGACTCCATTAATTCCAATACATCCATCTTCGGAACTGTGGGTTTTTCCACAACTTGAATTTGTTTGTAGTTTCGATTAATGTAAATGTGATCGTCATTTTTGAGGTTTAGCAAGTGTGACAAATTATCAGGCACTTTCTCCTTTTCAAAACAAAGACGATTATATACGTTGTGGCCGTATAGTTCTTGTTTCCTTATATTCACTTTTACTTCCATTTTCTCATTTATTTCATTTTCAACCATTTTGGATGATGAGAAAAATCCTTCATTTGTAACTGTGGAGTTATCCTTTTCAAGAAGTTTTTGCAATTCATTATCAATTAAGGATAATCCACCGGGTGTTACGAAGATTGAGTTTTTGAAGTAAGAAACCTTAGGATAGATACAAGCCAAATGGACTAGTCTTTTTGAATTATCCTTGAGATATTGATCGTAAGAAACAGATTCATCTGTGATTTGAAGTTTAATATTTGAAGTTTCTTTGGTTTCAAGAGTTTTTGATTCACAATTCATTTTTGTTTTTCCTTTGTCCACCGAAGACTTTTGTGAGATGTCTTCGGAGGTTGATTCGGATATGGAGGATGATTTTAACAAAATCAAAGATGAACAATCAATCTCCTCCATGTCCGAATCACTTTCAGAATCTTTTTCAATTTGAGGTACAGCCTTATTCAGGATTGGAATTTCTTGAGGCAAAATTTTCAACAATTTATCAGCAGTTAGATATTTTTCCACAGATATCAGGCCATGTTTATATGATGGATTAGTAACTTCGGAGCCTGATACTATAGATTCGCATTCATAAGATATACTATCGACTTCTTTCAATTTAAACTCAATAAAAGGTAATAGTTGTCTATGTTGGATATTACAAACATCGGCTGAATGATAAATTCTCGTAATATGCGCATATAATCGTTTGGCTGTTTCACAAAATATGTTTCTCTGTCTTAAGATTACATCATGATTGTTTAAAAATTTTTCTCTATTCTCTTCTAACAAGGAGATTCTAAGATTAGATTTCTCTAATGCTAGCTTCAGGTTCTCTACTCTCCCCCTTAAGCTTAGAAGCTCCTGTTCACTGAGTATTTCCCTATTTTTGGCATCAATGAGTAATTTATGCATGACAGAACAATCACGAGTTATTTCATTTATAATGGGAGCAGATTGAGAAGTAGGAATTTTAAAAGATGAAAGAAGTTTAGATACCTGTTCTGGGATTGTCAACCGGTTGTCATTAGCCATCAAGCACACTTCCTCATCATCATCAGAGGAATCTTCATCCCAAGTCTTCGGAGTATCAGCAACAGTTATTTCCAGTCCCTCCGAAGTCACAAACCCAAGACCCGCAGTTGCTTCAATCTGCATCCACTTCTCTTCATTCAACTTCTCCGAAGTGTCTTGTAGAAAGCTCTTATCAACATCATAGGCCATGAAAGCACTATGAGATGGCTTTCTCACTTCGTCATCATCTGAATCAGAAGACCAAACTTGATATGATCCTTGACGATCTTCAGCAGCCATTAAGGCTAGGTCTTTGGTCCTCACTCTAACTTCCTCCATTTTTCTTGCGTAATAGGCTTCGTCCTTTATCTGTGGTTTCTTTTCGTTTTGCTTTCGAAGCATGCAGTCCTTTGCAAAATGATTCTTGTCATGACAATAATTGCAATCATAACCAGAATCACCTGAGATTTTCTTCTCTTCGGACTTCTCTTTAGATAACTCCGAAGCCGGTTTTTCAGATGGCTTCGGGGTTGACAGTTTCAAGTTATCCTCCTTCGGAGTGTATATTTCCGGTTTGGGCTTGGAGTTGAAGTATGATTTGTTAAAGTTTTTAACAAATGACTTTCCAGAATTGTTTTTGATGAATGGTTTCTTGAATCGTCGATTGTTGGCGTCATAGAGAGCAACAGTGTCTCCATTATCATCTACCATGTAGGCAGCAATGTCTTCATCACTTGATTCTTCCTCTTCTTTTGATACGAGAGCTAGTGGTCCAAAACTAGCCATTTCACTTCTTCGACCTACTACATCGGGTTCATGTGATTTTAATAGATTGTATAGGGCAGCCAGCTTGTATTTCTCAATGTTCTCATAGGATTTGACCATGAGCATGATTGGTCTCCATTCCTTGCGAAGACTGTAGAGAAATTTGATATTTATCTCTTGTTGGCTTCTAGTTTCTCCATATTTATCGAGTGTGTAAATCATGTTGCTCAAACGTTCATAGCAGGCTTCTAAGGACTCATTTTCCTCTTGCTTAAAGTTTCCGAAGTCTGCAAGAATCTCTTGAACTTTGCTAGTATGAAGAATTTTATCTCCTCCGAAGCGGAGTTCGAGATTGTCCCACATCTCTTTTGCAGATTTAGCATCAGCAATGTGGTGGCTGACATCGGGACCCAAGCCACTTCTCAGTTCGCGCATGGCTCTCTCGTCGTTTTCAAGCTTTTTCATATCTGCAGCATTAAGAACAACAGCTTCTTCTCCGTCAGGAACAACGAATCGACCAGCAATGTCAGTGTGTGGACCTTCAGTCACAGACCTCCATAGATCTTTGTCCAGTCCTATGAGGTAATCCTTCATTCGACCAGCCCAATAATCGTAGTAAGAAGTTACTAGAACAGGGGCTTTCGTTGCTGAACCAATGAGGTTGGCATAGTTAAGCATATTAGCATAAGTTGCTGTGGAATCAGTCATCTTGATGTATTTCAACAGGATCTTTTCAGAAAAAAAAAAACGGGTGGTAGAGATTTGCAACAGATGCGGAAGACTAAATCTGAGAATCGATTCAGATTTAGAACTGAAGCAAACGAATTTGAACTCTATCAACAAGTTTTTGAACTGACTTGCTCTGATACCACTTGTTGGGTGTTGAAATATGAAATTAGATGAACTAATATAGATATGCAATCAATAGCACAATCAATCACACGATCAGAATGCAACAAAGCTAATTGAACAGAGTAATATGAATAACATGTGCCGAATGATTTGATTAGAACTTGGTTTTACAATGGGTTTTCTATCTTGGAGATGTACAATTCTCGTAAGTTAATCTCGTAATCTCACCCTCGACACGGTATGGTATCACTGATATTTATACTGAATCAGTGATACCAATAGTACATCTTTTACAGAGAATATCCTATCAGTGTACTAGCCAATAGGATAGAAGATTCATGCAACACGTATTGTACTATACGCGTGCACACAAAAGACAAGATGACAGACTGTAAGGTCTTCGGATCCTCTATGCATTGCACTTCGGAGTCTTTAGACTTCGGTGTCTTCTCTTGTTTATTCACTTCGGGGTTTTCTTCATGGGTTGGACTTCGGATGGGTCAACACTTCATCACAAAATTTCTCAACACTGAGGTGCCTGAGGAGGCTCGGCTGGTGCCTGGATGAACTGCCTGGGGCGCTGCTGGGCATATGCGTGCTATAGTGCGCGATGGAGGCAGAGCGGTCAAGGAGGCAACCACGGGGGCAGTGAGAATACCATATGAGCGGGCCAGGCGGGTAATAAAATACCCCCTGGCTAGTGGGCTGCTGGTGGAGGCGCCGGTCGAGTGGGTGGAGAGAGCAACCGCGAGGGCGAATAGGAGCTGGAGGAATCGGGACGGGTCGAGGAGAGCCCATAGAAATGTCATGTCGTCCCCAGGCACCTTCTCGCCTCCCTCCCGCTGCATGATGGAGGTGGAGACGATACGGTGCATGAGGCCGTGAAGTGGATCACGTAGGTGGCTCTCCCTCGAGGTCCTTGCCTCGTACATGACGTTGGACAGTGGTGTCCAAATCTCCATGTTAGGAGCCCGCTCCGGCTGCCCCTGAATGCACTCACCAAAGAACTGCGTGAAGTAGCGGTGCTGAAGATCCGCTGGAGTGTAGATGCCTGTGCGCCTCCCGAACTCCCTGAGGTTGCACTCCCTCTGTGTACCTCCCAAGCGAAAACGGATGAGCCTGGATCGTGGATCCGACGCCCTGGGAGCAAAATGGATAGTAGACAGGAACTCCAGGAGAAGCTCCGTATAGACCACATCCTCGTCAGTGGCCATGATCCGGTCCCATCCTCGGCAAGTAAACAATGCCTCCTCATGGGTCCAGGTGCGATGCAAGAATGGCTCGATCGCACCCCAGAGCCCTGCATCCCTCAGAATGTCTCTGTCAATAACCGTCGCCTCGAGAACCCGGCGACCCCTCAATGCGTCCCTCCATGAAGTATACTCTGCTATACTGGCCAGTCCCTCGGGGAACTGGAGGAAAGCGTGCTCCAATCTGAACATCATCTGTAAAAAGACACGTAGCCACAAAAGACAAAAAAAATATTTGCAAAATCAGTCCTTATCTTCCCAGCCGCACCGCGGCGCAGCCCAAGAGCAAGGGCGCGGCGCGGCATGCGGCTGTTTCCAAACCCCGATCCAAATTCTCATTTTAACCTGCTACAACTCAATCTAATCACACCACAAGGTAGCCTAGGTGCCGACTAACTCATCTAGGGTCTCCATTTGGCAAAACAAACACCCTATGAGTTAGCATTAGCGATTCTAAGTTTTGAACTATTTTGGGCAAATCACTAAAATTAACTACCCAATCGCTAGTTTTAACGAGCAATGGATAGTTAGAATAGTGTACCTTGGCAGTGGGAACAAAATGAGCAAGAAAAATTGCAAGAGAATTTTGATAACCAGAGCTCCGAGTCGTGTGTGGGTTATGTGAGCCGCGGCTTACCTTATAAAGGAGAAAACCGACTGATCGTTTATCGCGTCGCGGGATTGCGCTTTGCGCGTCGCGCGTGTCACCAAATCAACCCCTGCGCATCGGGTTGGTTTACGATCCCGCGTCGCGTAATTCAAATACCCGCGGCGCGGATTTCAAAAATTTCAAAACTTCTCAAATGACCCCACACTTATTTCAAACTACTAGTACCTGCAAAGATTGATGTATTTTCCTAATTAATTTAAAGAAATATATATCCTAACTTATGACACGATGGGTTGCCTCCCAACAAGCGCTAAGTTTAACGTCTTCAGCCAGACGTACTATTCCTACTACAGCTACGGTGGATCGTATGCCATGTGTTGCTGCTGCATTTCAGTCACCACCGTCCCTTTATTGACCCACTGCTCCTCAAACTTTCCTGGGTCGAATGGCTTGTCGGTTCTCCTGCTGCTGCTGCCCGGTCGCCATCTTCTGATTGCTTCCCGCGAATGCTTGGAGGTAGGTTTGAACCTCCAAGCTCGGTCCTTCCTTCTGTATCTCTTCAAATTCAAAGGCTTGACATGAAGCTCGCCCAGTGCTGCTCCCAGTATTTGCTTTGCAGATCTCATTTTGCCAGTGTCCCACGTGCTATCTTCAGGTTGCAATTTTGGTTTGCAGTACCAATAAAATTTTTCCAATCGAATGGAATCGGAAGGCAACATATCAGGATGCTTCCATATGTCCTCATCGATAGTATTAATTACATCAAATTTTCTATTCATGAATGGATCATGAGTGGTGATAAAATCATGTTTTTTATTTTCAAATATTAACTCGCCAGCATCAATTTCTTGGTCATCGTCCAACAGGTGGATCGGAACCAAGAGTGAGTGACTTATTTGATCTGATGGTGGTACAAAATCACCCATCATCATATCCTTACTTTCAAATTTCTCAAAATTTTCAAAAATCATAGGTTCGGGGGTAACATTGTCATCTACACCCCCTTCCCCAATAGTATCAACAATTTCGGGAATCATTGGGCTGGGGTCTGTACTGTCACTTACAGCCTCCTCCACAACATCCTCCTCAACCAAATTGTCTGGTGATGGTACAGATTCACACATCACCAGATCAACATTATTAACATTTTCAAAAATATCAAAAACATCAAAAGCTGCTGAGTCAGGGGAAGTATTGTCACCTACAACCTCTTCCTCAACAACCGTTTCGACCATCTCGGTGGTCTCTTGACTTTCCCACGGTGTATGCCCTTCTATCACATCTTTAGGTGATGCAAGTTCACACACATTATTATTGGTATAAAAATCACTCGCCTCCGGTTCTGGCGAAGGTGGTGAACATTTCCAACTTTCCTCTAACCTATCCAAAGAAGCTTGCACTTTTTCAAGAGCTTCAGCCTGGTCCTTCTGCTCGTGGTAGTTGTTATACATGAATACCCAAAGTTGGGCCCAAGTTGCAGAATTCTCAGGATGAGATGACACCTCGGTCCGCCATCTATTGTCATCGGGTGATCCATTGTAGCAATCATCCTCGTAATAGGTGTCGGCCGGATTTTCATAATCTTCATAATACTGTTCCGGGTACATGTAATCACCCATTATAAGGATGTACACATACCAAAAATCAGCAAACTAAAATCAAACACAAAAAATCAGAAACTAAGTCCTACAAATCACCTAATCTAAGCGCACAGCTCCCCGGCAACGGCGCCAAAATTTGACACGCGCAGAGATTGTCGTGCGGTCAAAAATAAGAGAAAAACCTAACACACACTAGTATAGCGGTAGTCAGGGTCGATCCACAGGAGCTTCGTGGTTAGACTAGATGAGAGATTACCAACTAGTAGTGTCACAGCTACAGTCGGAGGACCTAGTTTCTATCTTCCTAATCACTAGCAAACAAAAGCAATAATCAAACACACTCAAGCCAAGCTAAGCTAAGCTTAAATCACCTAGTCACTTTCTGAAATCAGAAGTACATCTCTGAATCAGAAGCAATCAAAGGCATCCAAACTAGCAAGACCAAGCAAAGCATAAACTAGCCACTAACTAAAGTTCTACTGAACAGTTACTAGCCAAGGTTTAATGCCTACAAACTAACCTAATTAGTTACTGAATTCAGCAAAGGAAAACAGTCCCAACAAGGTCAAAATAACATTCAAACACAAACCAATAACCAAAACCAAACACAAACATCCAAAACACCGAAAAACCAATATTAAGTGTAACCGAATGATTGCATTAACCAAATTCAGATCCCAAACATAAAAAAAGTAACCAAATGATCCAAAAACAGAAGCCAAAGCTAGGTATCAATGGTTGTCACACCCAAAGATACAAAACCAAGCTTAAATCCAACTATTTAATTACAAATAAAATCTAAAACTAACCAATACCAAATGAGAGTCTTCTGAAATGAAATCTTGGAGTCAAAGAGCTTCAAGGTCGATTTTACACCCGGTCTTTGCTCGGGTTTTCGGCTGGAAATGCATCTATTTATACTTGCAAATTTCCCGCAGCCGCGCCGTGCAGAAGTGAAATCCGCGGCGTGCGTACTTATCAGATCCCGTTTCTTCGGTATTTGAATGTGTTCCACCGCCTTAAGCCTGCGTCGCGCAGATGATGTATCCGCGGCGCGCGTACGAGTTTCCTTGATTTTTCATTCTTTTCAAACTTCTTCCTTTTGCACGCTTTTAGTCCCTGTTTTCATTCTTTTTCTCCAAACAAGTCCTGGCACGAAAAGTGAGAATACCCAGACATATTTGATATAATTTTATCAAGAACAGGGCTCAACAACGCCTAAAATACTTAATATCACTAGGCGTTGTCACATCCCAATCGCAGACTTGTGCACTAAGTCTCTTGGCAAACCCTTAGTTAAATGATCAGCCAAATTGTGTTGTGATTTCACATACTCAATAGAAATTACACCATTCATGATTAGATCTCTAACCATACTATGTCGGACACCTAAGTGTCGACACTTGTCATTACACACTTGAGTATAAGCCCTGCCTAGAGCGGCAACATTATCACAACGAATAGAAATAGGTGCTATGGGTATAGACCACAAAGTAATCTCATAGACCAAGTTCCTTAACCATTCAGCTTCTTTACCAGCAGAACTTAATGCAATAAACTCAGATTCCATAGTTGAGTTTGCAATGCAAGTTTGCTTCTTAGAAGCCCAGGAGATAGCACCTCCCCCAAGCAAGAATACCCAACCAGTTGTTGAGGAATGATCCTCCATGTTGGTTATCCAACTTGCATCTGAATGTCCTTCCAAGATTGAAGGATATCCCAAGTAACTCAATCCATAATCCATGGTTCCCTTGAGATACTTAAATACTCTATTCACTGCTTGCCAATGTTGAGCATTAGGGTTCTTAGTGTACCTGCTCAACTTTGCCACAACAAAAGCAATATCAGGCCTGGTACTTGTCATAGCATACATCAAGCTACCAATGGCATTAGAGTATTCTAATTGTGAAATTGGAGTTCCTTTGTTCTCCATCAATTTCACGCTTGGATCCATGGGAGTGCTTACCGATGAACAATCGGCAAAATTAAACTGCTTGAGAATTTTCTCAATATAATGACTTTGAGTCATTACCAATCTTTTGTTCATCCTCTTAATTCTTATTCCAAGAATCACATCAGCCTCTCCCAAATCTTTCATGGAAAACTTAGATGACAACAGTTTCTTTGTTTCATCTACTTGATTTTGGTCAGTACCGAAAATCAACATGTCATCTACATACAAGCAAATGATCACTCCAGCACCAGTAGCATCATCGAATCTACTATAAACACATTTGTCACTTTGGTTTAACTTAAAACCAGAGGACAAAATCACCTAATTAAACTTTTGATGCCATTGCTTGGGCGCTTGTTTCAGCCCGTACAAAGATTTCACACGTTTACATACCATATGCTATTTACCGGGCATAACGAAACCTTTCGGTTGTTTCATGTAAACTTCCTCATCGAGTTCTCCATTCAAAAAGGCTCTTTTCACATCCATTTGATGAATTATCAGATTGTGTATGCTTGTCAAAGCAATCAACAATCTAGTAGTAGAGATACGTGCAACCGGAGCATACGTATCAAAATAGTCAACTTCGAGTTTTTGCCTAAAAACTTGAATGACTAACCGGGCTTTGAACTTGTCAATAGTCCCATTAACATTCATTTTCTTTTTGAAAATCCATTTGCAACCAAGTGGTTTAGAACCTGGAGGCAAATCAGCTAACACCCACGTGTTATTCTCAAGAATTGATGACATTTCGTCATCAATTGCTTCCTTCCAAAAAATTACATCTCGAGACTGCATGGCCTCTTGATATGTCTTTGGATCATCCTCAATACTATATCAATACGAGTATTGAAGAACCTCATTGTCCCTTGTTCCTCCACCAAATACATTTGGAAATCGGAACCGAAATTTTTCGGGATTTTTCCTCTTTTGCTCGTTCGAAGCTCTCGTGTTTCTAGTTCAAGAAAACCGTTTACACCATCTGAACTTTCTGGATTTTGCACCTCATTAGTGCAAAAAGTCAGATCCTTAGGCCTTTGAATAGATGAGAATCGCATCTCATCAAAGATCGCATCTCGTGACTCGATAATGGTGTGAACCGATACCGAATCATTAGGATCAATCACATAGAACCTATATGCATTGGAATGTTCCGCATATCCAATGAATATACAATCTATTCCATGTTCCCCCAAAGTTGTCCTTTTGGGCTCAGTTAGTTATACAACTGCCCGACATCCCCAAACCCGAAAATAACTCAAATTCGGCTTTTTCTTGAACCAAAGTTCATATGGGACTGTTTTGTTCTTTTTATTTTGGAACCTATTTAATAAATAGCAGGCCGTTAACATGGCCTCTCCCTAGAATCCATTACTCAATCCCGAGTATGACAACATCGAGTTTACCATTTCCTTTAAAACTCGATTTTTGCGTTCAGCAATTCCATTCTGTAGAGGCAAGTAAGGTGCTGTGGTCTCATGAATGATACCTACTGATTGGAAGTATATGGGATCCATATATTCGCCGCCCTTATCGGTCCGAAGACGCTGAACCAAATTGCCCAATTGCAATTCCACCTCGGTTTTGTATATTTTGAACTTTTCCAATGCTTCACTTTTAGCATTAAGCAAATACACATAGCAAAACCGGGTACAGTCATCAATGAATGTGACGACATATCGTTTACCACCCAAGGAAGGAGTAGAGTGAAAATCACACAGGTCACTGTGTACAAGTTCCAAAACAGTCGAAGTTCTAGTAACACTAGGAAATGGCTGTTTTGTCACTTTTGTGAGCATACATGTTTTACATTTATCAGAAGTCATGTCAAAGGCTGGAATTAATCCATCTTTTAACATCTCATGCATCCTTCTAAAATTGACATGACCTAATCTTGCATGCCAAAGCATAGATTTGTCAACATTAGAAGCAGAAGATACAAATGCAGAATTTTGAACAGGTAATAATTTGTCAACAAGATTTAAACGAAACATTCTATTATTCAAATATCCAAAACCGATAAACATTCCACCCCGAGAAAACATAAACTTATTTGACTCAATAACTTGTTTAAAACCATCAGAATTCAAACAACTAGAACTAACAAGATTCTTTCGAATCTTAGGAACAAACAAAACATCAAAGAGCTTAATAGTCTTTCTAGAAGTAAATTCAAGACACACGACACCAAAACCACAAATAGGAATAAAAGAATCGTCTCCCATCCTTAGCACCGATCCATCATCAAGCGGAGTTAGTGTTTCAAACATCCGTTTATCCTTGCATACATGGCTCGTTGCCCCGGAGTCGATCCACCAAGCAACATCATCATCCTGTACATAGAAGGATTCAGGAATAAGTGAAACATAATAAACATAATTCTTATTAGAATTATCAAAGTTAGTCAAAGACTGACCTCCTTTAACTTGGCCCGAAGACCTGTTCACACTTCCACTGGCTCCACTGTTTCCAGCACCATTATTGTTACTTAAGTTCACACGACAATCACGTTTGCAATGTCCCACCTTATGACACCTCCAACAAACCAGATCCTTTTTCTTTTTGTTGGAGTTGTTTGGGACATTTTCCTGCTTACGTTTGCCATGTCCTTTGTTGTTCGGGTTCCTTGTTTTGTTTTCAACCATATGAACAGAGGGCAGTCTAGGTTCAACCTTCCCTTTAGTTTTGTCAACATCCTTCGCCCGAAGAGATTCTTCAATGCGAATATAACTAGCAAGTTGAACCAATGACAGTTCCTCCTTTTGATGTTTCAAGTTATGTTTGAAATCCTTCCAGGATGGTGGAAGTTTGTCAATCACACTTGACACAGCAATGGATTCGTCCATATTCATTTTGTGCAGTTTAAATTGACCATAAATACCAAGAAGTTCATTGAATTGTTCAGTGACAGACCTTGAATCAAGCATTTTATAATTATTAAAGTCACTAACCAGGAACTTCTTACTAGAAGCGTCCTCCATGATGTATTTCAATTCAAGGGTGTCCCACAATTCCTTGGCAGTTAAAGCATCACCATGGATATCGAATAGAGCATCAGACATACCGTTCAAAATGTGACCTTTGCAGATGTAGTCATCGTTGTCCCACTTCTGTCTCTTCCTGGTCTCTTCAAGGGATTCCTCAGCACCTTCCTCAGGCATGGCTGGTCTTGGAGTAGTCAGCACGTATGCTGCTTTCAGAGTGGTCAGCATAAAATGCATCTTCTTCTTCCAGCGCCTGAAATCAACGCCTTCAAACTTTTCCAGTTTTGCGAACTTGGTGGTCATCTCGCGGATTGTTTCAGCCATCTCCAGAAACAGGAATATTAGTTCGATTGTTAGAGAATGGGTAGGGTTTTAGTGGAGATCTGGATACCCCTTGGATCGTGAGAACACTTTCCGAACTGATATTTCTACCCTATGCCCGGGTTACAAGAAATTCAGCCTAGGATAAACCAAGAGGACACTCACGAATCTAGGCACAGAAAATGTGAGCCAAATTGCTATGGATATCTGAGAGAGTTTGATGAAAAACGAGAGCTCAAAAAGGTGAGTTCTCCTCAATGAGGAGAGCCGTATTTATAATAAACGAGTGGATTATGGTTTCGTCTAGGGTAGCCGTCACGGACTTTAGGGTTGCCGTCATCGGTTGCTTTGGTGACAAGTCACGAATTTATGGGGCATTTAATGGTTTCCAAAACTGACGCAATTAGTCAGTTTTACCATAAGCACCGAATTTATGAGGCATTTAATGGTTTCCAAAACTGACGCTATTAGTCAGTTTTACCATAAACACCCTCAAGAAATAAGATTTTCCACTATCCAAACCCCGCCAAAGGGGCGCTGCCCCTTTGGAAACCCCAAACCAAGGGGCGCTGCCCCCGGACCCCCGACTTGTCGTCGAACCGGCTATTTGTTCGATCTTATACATGCGTGCACTCCGCACATCGCCGAACATATATTAGAGTACAAACTAAATAGCCTTTAGCTCTCATGTTTGTTCCAATTACATAAAGACACTAAAATCACCAACAAAACCCAGTTTGACTTCGCCTTCAAAAATTCCCACACAGAAATTGAATGACGCAGGCTCCTCATCCCATATCTTTGATTACCTTGAACGGGTAGTCTCCCTGGTGTTGTAATCATCCTCTAAGAAAAAGGGTAAACAGACCAACTTTGATCGCTCGTAACTCTTTTCTCCTCTTTCCCCTTCTTAAACCCGAAAAGTTACTTTTATAACTTTAATTTTGATTTTTGATCTAATTGACATAAATGGAGTAGATATTTTTTGTTGTGGCAATAGTTTTATGTATAACTCTAGCCATCGTGAATGCAATTAGAACTTATCGAGTAAGCAGGTTTGCTTGATTTAACACTACTATAAGTCATTTGCTTGCTTTCATTTGTTTTAGATATTTCTATTAAACCATGGAACGATTGCACGCTAGGTGTTGGGATGTTACCAGGAACGAAACTTCACTCAGATTCTTCAAATTTGTAGTGCACACCAACTGTTCGATGGATTTCCAAGGTAAAGTAATCTTCTATAGCTAAGGTAAACTAATTTTCTACAGCCAATTGCGTTATGACATTCTTATTTTGTTTTCATTTTAGTCAATAATATTCAAGTATAGGTGTTGGTTGGAAAAGAGTCTTTGATTTTCTATTATTTTGATGTTGCAGCAAATTACTATGAAGGCTAAACTAAAGTTGACACAACTCTTGAACGAGGTCTCACAACAATTGTTGGTTCCTTTGAATTGTCGGTAGGTTTTACATGAAGTTTAAACAAGTAATAAATGTTTGTCCTTTGTCAAAAATTTGTGTGTTATTTGAAAAGTGGAACTGTTCTTCAGGATGCAAAAAAGAATAGTGCCCACCAATGAATATTATTGATGTCTTCCTTTGAACGGTGAAATGGATGTAGTTGAGATTGTTGTAGCCGTTTGGTCAATGTCATCGACGTTGTAAAATTTAATATTAATAATCATTTTTGTGAACATACAATGTAGATAATTAGATAATATGGCTTTTAAAATTAGATTTGAAAAACATAAATTAATCGAAATGTGCTTTTCCTTATAATTCGTGGTTTATTTACAAGAAAATGTTATTCTTTATAATTTGTGTTACTACAAATCGAAAGAAGGAAAATGAAAAAAATACTCATGTGTCTTCGTTTTTAATATTCATAGATGACTAGGTAATACAACTACAAAATTTTTTTATATGGTTAAGGAGTATATGTATTTGTAGCTTATCGTTTAAAAGAATGGGTGGTAAACGATGTTTGATCTAATAAATTTTGAGACTACTAAAAACAAATGAATTTGGGATTTGATCGCAAACTGAAATATTAGATATTTAAAGTTTGAAATCTAGTTTTTCAGGAAAATCCACATGAGATAGTTGATTACATTTACTAAATATATTTCAAACTTTATTTATTTACTTAATGAATTTTTTTGGTTAACTTTTATTTAATGTTTATTACCTTCCTACAAACATTAGAGAGTAGCCCATATGGTGAAAATGGTGATAATGGGGATGTTAACAGGCACAAAGTCAGCTCATATACCATATAGGGACTCAAAGTTAGCTAGATTTCTTCAATCTTCAATAAGTGGACATGGAAGAGTATCAGTAAGTCTTGCATATAAATTTCAAATTCACCATATCTTTATTAAATTTAAACCATAATAATTAATACATGAATCTTATTTTTTTTTTAGCTTATTTGCATTGTTACTCCTTTTTACCAATATATGGAATGTAACTTTGTTTTTTAATCCATGATAGCAATGTAATTGCATTTTCTTTACCCTTAATATCAACATACTTCCATTTTTTTTACCAATTATAACAATGTGTAATTTCATATCTCACAATAAAGGTTATTGTGCGTTAAATGCAAGAAAGAAAGACATAGTTTCATCATTTGTGTATTATAGCATCTTATATCTATTTCTTCTCGATTACAACATTCTACTTTATTAAATTGCATTTGACAGTTTGCAAAAAGTAGGAATAATAAACAAATAATCTAAAGTACGTTCTTGTTTATTTCAATTGACCGTTTGAAGACATGCTTAAGAAGCAAAATCAAGAAGCAAAATTAAGACCAGATATGGAAAGAGGCTTCATTATTTTAATCTTTAACGGGAACTGTAAAGGCATGTTCGTTATGTTATATGTTAAGATACCTCATTAATTAAACTTATAAACAAAAGAACGTCGTTTTGATTTTTTTGGACAAAACTTTCTGGACAAAACTTTCTGGACCAAGCATAGAACAAACCATGCTAATAACCAACCTACTTTGTAAAAAATGCTATTTTTAGAAACCTACTTTGTAGCACAAAAAAATCAAATTTCCAGAAATGACCACTATAAAGTTTTTAGCAACCTACTATCTAAATAAGGTTGTAACTGACATATAACCGCATTTATGTTATTTCCAAACCACTATCTTTAGTAACATACTTTCTAATTTATTATAGTTTTAGCCACCTACTTTGTAGACTAAAAAACCAATTATAGTTTTATATAAGTTTTTTTTTAGTTATCAACCGTGTAACACGTTTGTAAACTAGTATTACACTATAAGTGTAATATTCTATTAAAACGTGACAAAAACGCTAAATTTTTTTTTTTTTATTTGAATAAAAAAATGACGAAAATTATAAATAAATATTTTTTTTGTTTACACCCAAAATGATTACTTAGACATTGTAAATTGATTACCTAGACATAGCATGCATTTCGCTTGAAAGATATCTATGGATGGTGTTCATAAACTCTTTAAGGAGGATTATGTCTAGTAGCAATATACAAAAGAGATGAAAATGTTGCTCTATAAAAATTGTATATATTGTTTTACATTAATTAATAAAATAATCAAAACATAAAAATACTTTTAAATTTTAATGTTTTGTGGGGCCAAGAAGGACCTAAATAAGGTGCACGTTGGGAATGACAAAGGCAAAACGACAATTGTGGATAGAGATATTGATGATGACTTTGAAGTTGAGGATGATGAAGGAGATGAAATTGTACTCCATGAAACAACAACTGTTGATCTCAATAGAGATGAACATGAAGACGATGCGATGACCACTTTTAAGTTTGGACCTAATTTCTAGTTTATGATCTTATCAAGGGTTTTACCATTTGATTTATTATTTGCACACTAGTTATGTTGTTTTCGGATAGCATTTTTATCTGAATTTTGAACTAGTCACATGTATGTGGTGACTAATTGTGTCTTACCAAACCTGTAATATTTTAGTGAATGCGCACTAATATTTAGCAAATGTTATATCTTTATATGTGCATTATATATTTATATACAATAGTTTTAATACATGAATCTTACGAGTCGAGCCACGAGTTGAAAATTTATATATTAAAGTCACACGATATAAGTTGACACATATGGTAACAACAATTTCAGTGTTTGGTACGCCTAAGTGACACTCTCCTCACTAACTTTACGCTTTGTATCTCTCAAATTCCAATTACTAGCTTGATCATCAAAGTGTATATTTTGGTACTTTTAGCAAATATCTTAATGTGATATCAAGTTCTCAATCCAGTTGCTTTCCTCCGGAGCATACTCTGGGCTACCTTGATATCATCACGGAACAACTTGACTGAAATATATCTGGTGGCAAAATTGATCTGAATGATCACAAGTCTAAGCCATTGAACTTCCAATATAAGAACTTCCCTTCACAGCCAGGCCTTAGTAGTAAAGTTGTGTGACGATCCCGCATATTGCAGATCCCCTACATTTGAGTCCTTGTGATTCATTTTCTAGGTTTGATAAAGAAAATTTGTTGAAGTTAAGTGATATATACCAAAATGATTTTAATGGATCAGAATGGGTTCATCATGCCGGTCAACTTGATATTTATTATCACTCTTTGCTACATGATGAAAAATTTGCTCAATTGAAGGGAATTACGGACCTTTCTCGTTTGATGGTGGAAACAGTGAAACATCATTCTTTTCGTTTCGTCTATAGGTCGTTAAAGCTAACTTTGGTTTTTTCCGTAGCAACCGCAACGGTTGAAAGATGTTTTTCCGCAATGAAACGTGTGAAGACTAATATACGTAATAGAATGAGTGACGATTTGTTGAATGATGCTTTGGTTTGTAGTGTAGAAACAGAAGCACTTATGTATGCGAAAACATAAAATATGATCAGTTGCTTCCGGAAAATGAAAAGAGGTTATCTTTAGAATGTATTTTGTACATTAGTTTGGCACAGTCATTCTATCATACTTAACGAAATATTAATTTCTAATTTTTATCTTATCATATAATATATGGAAAAATTATGCTACTAACTTTTGGTCTAGGTCCGCCACTAATCACAGCACGTGCAATAGCTGCCGAGTCTTTGTGCACCAATTAAGGTCGCTACCTTTACTTTCCAATATAACATTCTTTAATATAAGTTTTGCATGATTATTAACTACTTTCTCAATACTATTTCTTTATATTTTGTGTTAAAATGCTGCTCTAAAAAAGTTATCGATCATCATAAACCTTAAAAGCAATAATATATTACAAAATATATTGAATTACACAAAACACAAACAATCCGACGGAACCACTAGAAAACCATGCAATCTAGCTACCAAACACATATTATAAAAGCAAGATCAAACGAAGCGTGTGGCCCTGTATAGTCTACTTCTTGGATGGTGGTGGAGCAAAGAAAGGAATATTGGGAAGAGTTGTTGGAAGGTTAGGGATGGAAGGCATAGAAGGCAACGGAGGCAAGGAAACTTTGGGCATGTTAGGGATGGTGGGCATTTGTGGTTGTGGGAGTGTGGGAATAGTGGGCATTTGTGGTTGTGGAAGCGTTGGGATTGTGGGCATTTGTGGTTGTGGCAGTGTCGGGATAGTGGGTATCTGTGGTTGTGGAAGTGTTGGGATTGTGGTTGCCTGCAGCAAATTGCGGGAAGCGAAACACATCTCGTTGCTTGTAATTGAGAATAGTGCAACAGCAAAAACGTAAAAGTAGCAGGTGGAAGCCATTGTAGGATGAGTGCGAGGTGCTAAAGAAGGGGTCAAAGAGTCTTTGAGATGTGAAGGCTATTGAAGTTGATTTATATTGTGAATAAGAATGCACAGAAGACCAAGTATATATAGAGACTGCACAGATAATAATTTCAACTGATGATAACTATAAGATGCATGTCATGAGTTTTGTTAAGACTTTAATTTGGTTGGTTGGAAACTATATCTACATTTGGAATATAAATTATTTACATTTGGCGTTAAATATCGTACGCATGTAGTTGTTAAACAACCTTCAAGCAAAAAAGAATTGTTTATTAATCTTCTTACTATCGGTAAGCTATTTGCCACCGAATATCGAAAGTGTTTTCTACCAGGAAAATAACGACAGATAATGTACACACATTTAATGCGGAAAAAAACCTTTCGAAGTTAATTAACGACCCATGCTATCGCAGCAAAATCCTCATGATAATTTGGGACTACATTAAGATTAATCCCCTCTGATATCTCTTATAATTCGGAAGCATTTGATTTCAATATGTTTAAAAAAGTAAGAGATAGATGTAACTGGAAGTTATATTTTATTATTGAATAACATGTACAATCAATAGTAGAAACATATCCCGTTTCCGACGGAAAAAACATTGGAAATCCATCAGAAACCATGTTTGCGACACATTTCCGAGGAAAAAATTCTGTCGGAAATAATCTCCTAGGAAAAAGTTTCCAAGGGATTTTTGACAAACCATCTGAGACTTTTTCTGATGAACTATATTCTGTTGGAAGTTCCAACAATTTTCGCAGACATGCCATTTTGCTTGAACTACGATTGTTTTCCAAAGAATTCCGGATGAACAACTTTTTTATGATAGATTCGCGACACTTTGGTAACAGATTTTTCTAGCCATCCATGACGATATCTACAACTTTTAAAAAAAATCTAAATAACATGAAAACAATGCTCCCCCAAAATATTAAAAAAAATCTAATCAAATTACCAAATGTCTTTTTAAGCTCATACACAAACACAATAAACATAAATAAAGAAACATGATTTTCATGATATGATTTACTTTTACAGAACATGATTTTCATGATATGATCTATGTCAAGTTTGTTACTTTCTTGGAATTCAACGTTTCATGCAAGAAGATTGTAAGAAACTTTACTACTATGAGCTAACAAAACCCCTCTATAAAGGCCTTCGCCCTATTCCAAATGATATTGATTACGCAACTTTTATTTTAATGCGTACGGTACTGATGGGAAAATATCAATGTATGTACATCATATTGGTGATGGATTAGATGAACGATTTGATTCTTAGAAAGAAACTGAAGAACATGATTCATGTATTGTGGGTGGGGAAAATGAAGTTGATACATCTAATCTTAGGGAGGTTTCCTTGGATTATATTGACGAATGAATCAATATGAACAGAACCTTAGTAAACTGTATACTCAAGAGGAGGAGGACAACAACATTGGTGAAGACAACAACATTGGTAAAGATGTGTTCCTTAGTAAACTGTGTACTCAAGAGGAGGAGGACAACAACATTGGTGAAGATGATGAGGGGGAAACTGAAGAAACAATCCAAGAGAATGCCATTTTTAATGATTCTTTATACTAGAAAAAGCAAAAACCCATACTTGGTATGAGATTAAAGAACCCTACCCAACTAAAAAACATCTTGTGCAACTATGTTGTGGCTAATGGGTACCAACTATGCTTTGAAAAAAATGATACTAAAAGGCTCTTGGTCAGATGTTGTAAGGATGAATGTACATTCAGTATTGGGCCTCTTGGATGACTGAAGAGGGAAGTTTCCAGATAAACTCTTTGAAGGCAGACCACAATTGTGCAAGAAATTTTAATTTAGGGTCACTAGTAACATATGAATGGATAGGGATTCACTATACCAAGGAGATTATACATAGGCAGAAGATGAGTGTAAGAAAATTGAGAGTTGAAGTTATGAAGAAACTTGGTATTCATGTGAGTCTTGGCCAATGCAGAAGAGCAAAAACTTATGCACTACAACTTATAGAAGGAAATCTTGTTGATCACTATGTGAAGCTATGGCCATATGGTCAGGAGATAATGAGATCAAATCCTAGGTCTAATGTGAAGATTAATGTAAACTGCATGCCAGATGGGAAGAACTACTTCAGCAAGTTGTATGTTTGTTTTGATGGAGTGAAAAAGGGATGGCTAGAAGGTTGTTGAAGGGTCATAGGTCTTGATGGTTGCTTTTTAGAAGGTATTTGTAAATGAGAATCGCTAAGTGTTGTGGGCAGGGATGCTAATAACCAGTTGTTCCGTATTGCATGGGCAGTTGTTAATGTGGAGGACAAAGAAAATTGGAAATGGTTTATGGACAATCTAATTGATGATCTTGATTTATTATTAGGAACTAACCTTGCCTTAATTTTAGATCAACACAAGGTATTCATTTTAGTTTAATCTTATTTTTTCTTTGAAATGCTATATATCCTTGCTAAAATTATATCTTATAAGGGTTTGATTGAGGCAGTTAAAGAGATGTTGCCATATGCAGATCACAGACAATGTACTACGCATATTTGTTCTAACTTGAAGAAAATATATAGTGGAGCCGACTATAAAACCTTGTTTTGGAGAGCTGCCAAATCTTCCACTAAACAAGCCTTTAACGCTACAATGAAAGAGGTTCATTTGTTGAACCCAAATGCTCATAAGTACCTTATGGATAGAGACCCAAAGACTTGGTGTAAAGAATTTTTCCAACCATGAAGATGTGATTATATTAAGAATGGGATGTCTGAGAGCTTCAATGCAATACTTGTGGAAGCTAGGAAAAAACCAATAATCATAATGTTGGAGGAGATAAGGTTGTACATGATGGATAGACTATACAACTTGAAGCTTAAGGGACAGACATGGGGTAATCATGTATGCACAGCGATAAGGAACAAACTCAATGAACTTAAAATTCATCAGAGGCATTGGCATGTTCTACCCAATGGTTTAAACCATTTTGAGGTTAGAGGAAGATCTGATGCATTTGAGGTTGATCTTGAAAGGAAACATGTTCTTGCAGAATTTAGCAACTTAATGGATATGGGTGTGTCCATTCTGTAGCTTGTATTTTTATCTTAACAGGGATGTGGAATCCTATGTGGAAAAAATGTTTACAAGCATGACATACATGAAATCATACAGTATAGAAGTAACATGTGGCCTGACACATCATATATACCACCTTTACCACCTGTGGCTAGAAGGATTACTAGAAGGTCAACTACTAAACGTAAGAGAGATGCTACAGAAGACCAAATTAGGAATACAATGTCTAATGTAGGTAAAAAAGTGAAATACAGTATTATAGGGAGCTAGGTCACAACAAATCCATTTGTTCCAAGGGGGAGGGCAGAAAAACTAAACATAAGAAAGGTACAAAACATAGTCGTAGTGAACAGGTGGTTGAGAATGAAGGAGGTAATGATGGGAATGAAGGAGGGGTTGTTGGGAATGAAGGAGGGCCTACTAATGTTGATGTAAGTATATGTAACTTAAAGTATTTTTTCAATAATACCATCTAAGTAATCTAACTTTTTCTAAGTTGCAGATTACTGGGAATCGAGGGGTTATTGTTAAAGTTCAACTTGGTCAGCAGTTTGATGAGATGGACCTAACTCCTACATGGATGCACCCAGTTGGTGACGAGGAGGATCATATGAACCTAACTGATGTGCAACTATGTGAGGAGGTGTGACCATTAACACCTATTGGACACATATTGCAGAAGATAAGACGCAGAAAATCAGAAAGGATTGTCACGAGGAATTTAAGTAGGGCGGTTCGTGGGCCTGATGCACCTGGAGTTACATTGGAGAAGGCAGTTAACTTACATTAGCTTTATGATTTGAGTGTTATTAGATAATGTACTTTTAATTGCATGTTTTTGTAACCTATGTTTGTTGGGTTAGTTATGTTATTAGACAATATACTTTTAAAATGCATGGTTTGCATGTAACAAACTTAAAGCCTTTTTGGCAACTTTTGGAATGTAATATAAGATAATCATGTTTACATGCGTGTAAATGACTCACATGGTACCTTATGTTGGTGTTTTAATGATTATATTGCATGTGACTGAAATTATTCAAGGCCTAGTGTGAATGTGCTTGTGGTCCACAGTGTCCTTTTAAGCACTCAATGGGTTTTGTTTTGGTTCAGATTTGTGGGACAAAAGATGTCTAATATGTGTGGTCCACACATAGATGTTATAAACAATGCACCAAATTAGTAACATGTGGTCCAACAAAGACTTAAGTATATCACATTGGTTATTTTACCAAGGAATAAAGCAATACATGTGTTTGTGCTTTCTAGACATGGTTTGTTGTTATGTATAGCATGTACTTCAACATAAAGACACGCTTAAAGAACTTCCAAATATGGTCGGCCAAATCCATATTCACACACATGATAGTTATGTCCACCAATGCCCTAATTTGGACACACATGACACACACTCACATGAGACACATTCACTTTCCAATTTTAGTAGGCCAAAGCCATATACACACACATGAGATGAATACACTTTCTTCTAGATAAACTATTTTTACCCAACAATTACACACATGATACACACTCACTTTCCAAAACACATTCACTATCAAGATAAACTTTTTCTGCATATTATTATATAAGTTATAGGGTTATATTACAAAATGCCCCTTGTAAGGGGTCAATGCAGTGTTTTGCCACCTGCAATGAATTGCACAAAATCATATAGGCATACAAACTACCATCCCCAACCAACCAGCCTTACCTAGCCTTACCTAACCAAACTACCATTGTTATCACTAACACCTTGATTACCAAAAGATGGTTGGAATCATTATCCATCTACCATTAGGCAACAATCACCAACATACCAAATACCACCATATGAACCCTAAAATCTATCCAGCAAACCAAAACCCACCCAGCATACCAAAAACCCACCCACCTATCGGATTCAGAGTTTCACTCTAACATACGTACCAGCATAAGCACACTCAAACAAAGAGCAACCTTCTTCAACCTCCAAACCATACCCTTGAGCTTCATTATTTCCTGATCATGTTCAGCCTGCTGCATCGCAATCTCCTCGTCATGTTTCAACATCTCATTCGTATATTCTTCTTTTTGCTTTGAAACCAACGACTCCAGATCTCTAATTCTCCTCCGAGAATTACCAATCACCATATGATCCTCCCACCCATCGGCCCTCCTCTTCGTCGAGTACAACAGAATCTTATAATAGCCATCCTCTTGTTCGTCATCTTTCCATTCGAAGTAGCTTTAGCTTTTCTTATGCGTTTGATGAAATTACACAAATCATAATTAATTTACGATTTTCCGTCACACCATTTCTGTTTCGGAATCGAGTGACTTTCTGCATAATATAAACCGATTACAATAAAAGAAAAAAGGAATAAACCCTTACGAGCGAGGTTTGGCAGTTCCAAAACCTTCTTCCTAGGTTTGCGGGACTCCACAATGTTCGCTCTATCGGTTTCCATGGGGACTTACAGAAGCACTACAACGGCTCCCCCAACTCGTTGTACCTTTGACGAAAACCTTGAGGTCGACCTTCATTTCTTGAGCTTGAAGAGGACGACGACATCGCGAGCAAAGCTTTAAGGGTTTCTTGGGATGTAAAAACGGGAATAACAAATATGGGGTTCTTTCATTTAAGGGAGTGAGTATTTTATCACCGAGTTATTATTCAGCTGATGTAGAGCTGAGTCACTGAGTGGGATTTGACGTGGTCCCTCTCTCTCCACATCATCAAGCCACATCAACAGAAACCGGTTAAACCCTTAACAAATGAACCCGTTACCCAATTGAACACGTTTTTTACAATTCTAATAGTCTATTGCGCAAAAAAAATAACTTCAAGGACCAATTCGGGAAAAATACGAAAGTTTGTGGTGCTACAGTGACAATAACCCGTCATTTTACCATATTTAATGAAATATTAATTTCTAATTTTTATCTTATCATATAATATATGATACGCGGAAAAAACTGTGCTACCACTGAACTTTTGGTATAGGTCCGCCACTATTCACTGTACTTGAAAAAGCTGCCGTATCTTTGTGCACCAATTAAGGTCGCTACCTTTACTTTCCAATATACCATTCTTTAATATATGTTTTGTATTATTATTAACTACTTTCTGAATACTATTTCTTTATATTTTGTGTTAAAATGCTACTCTAAAAAAGTAATCGATCATCATAAACCTTAAAAGCAATAATATATTACAAAATATATTGAGTTACACAAAACACAAACAATCCGAGGGAACCACTAGAACCATGCATGCAATCTAGCTACCAAAGACAGATTATAAAAGCAAGATCAAACGAAGCGTGTGGCCCTGTATAGTCTACTTCTTGGATGGTGGTGGAGCAAAGAAAGGAATATTGGGAAGAGTTGTTGGAAGGTTAGGGATGGAAGGCATAGAAGGCAACGGAGGAAAGGAAACTTTGGGCATGTTAGGGATGGTGGGCATTTGTGGTTGTGGGAGTGTGGGGATAGTGGGCATTTGTGGTTGAGGTAGTGTCGGGATTGTGGGCATTTGTGGTTGTGGCAGTGTCGGGATTGTGGGTATCTGTGGTTGTGGAAGTGTTGGGATTGTGGTTGCTTGCAGCAAATTGCGGGAAGCAAAACACATCTCGTTGCTTGTAATTGAGAATAATGCAACAGCAAAAATGTAAAAGTAGCAGGTGGACGTCATTGTAGGATGAGTGCGAGGTGCTAGGGGTCAAGAGTCTTTGAGATGTGAAGGCTAATGAAGTTTATTTATCTTGTGAATAAGAATGCACAGAAGACCAAGTATATATAGAGACTGCACAGATGACAATTTCAACTGATGATAACTATAAGATGAATGTAATGTGTTTTGTTAAGACTTTAATTTGGTTGGTTGGAAACTCTATCAACATTTGGAATTTTAAAAAAGTGACATCTAGCCTTAAGATATCTTAGGCATGTAGTTGTTAAACAACCTTCAACTCTCAAGCAACAAGAAATTTATTATTAATCTTCCTATTTCCGGTAAGCTATTTTGCCAACTAATATCGAAAGTGGTTTATGTTAAGAAAATAACGCAGACAACACAAAAGTAACAGCTACAACACACATTTAATGCAGAAATAACCTGTCGAAGATAATTAAGGACACATTCTTAAATATATTTCCAGCAAAAAAAACTCCATGATAAGTACCTCATCCTTCCGGTAATTTGGCACTACATTAAGATTTATCTCCTCTAAAATCACTTGAAATCCAGAAGTATTGACATTTTGACAATCATTTGACTTTGAGATGTGTAAAATAGTAAGAGAAAATTAATTTGGAACTTATATTTTGTTACTGAATAACATGTACAATTACTATTAGATTTTAGATATGCGCGCCTCGTTCTTGACGGAAAAAATATCAAAAATCTGTCGAAACATTGTTCTGCGACAGATTTCCGAGGAAAATAATATCCTTAAGAAGTCATCGTCTAGGAGAAAGTTTCTGAGGATTATCCGACAAACTATCCGAGACTTTTCCGAGGAAATGTATTTTGTCAAAAGTTCCAACACTTTTCGCACACATGCTATTTTGCTTGAATTTATCTTGTTTTCTAAGGAATTTCGGAGCAACAACTCTTTTATGATTGTTTTCACGACACTTTTGGTGGCAG
The DNA here is from genome assembly GCA_023525715.1 of Cichorium intybus. NCBI lineage: Eukaryota > Viridiplantae > Streptophyta > Magnoliopsida > Asterales > Asteraceae > Cichorium > Cichorium intybus. The sequence continues at coordinate 51,079,600 of CM042016.1, read as the reverse complement.
ATTTTTCTAGGAATTTCTGTCAAAATTAGCAGCTTCCAAAAATCAAAACAACATGAAAAATTCCATACTTTTTCTGCTTAAAATGCTGAAAAAATCTAACACAACTAGCCAATGCCGTTTCAAGCTCATACACAAACACAATAAACATAGATCTAAAAATCATCCATTACAATACAAGTTTTAACAATCTTCTAACTCACAAACATAATATAAATGTCTAAAAACATAATATAAATGTTTAAAACACATATAAGTGTTTTACAACACAAGTTTTAACAATCTTCCAACTCCATCTTTGGAACCATCATTCAAATGCTCATAAGTTCTATAAGATGCTTTGGATCAATCCAATCATTATTAAACTAATCACATACTTCTTAAGCCTAGGATTATTATTTTACTTCCAAATTCACAACACTAAACTTTTGTTCTCGGTTATAAATACTACTGTACAATCAAATCACCAAATGAGGTTCCCATTCCTCATTTTTATCATATGAGATATAATCAATCACTTCGATGGTTCTTATGGTGTTCAAACTCAACGAATAATATGGGATATTATTTGAACACAAATTGATAGTTAATGAAATGGGGATTTTATGTAACCAAAGACACTGGGACACTTGTTTGAGATGATGGTTACCCACTCGTTTAATTGGTATAGCTCTTGGTTTAGGGGGTCTATTAATTGGGTTGGATGGCTTCAAAGCCCTAATTACTTCTTAGTTGTCTGTTGTGTACTTTTTGAGGCTCATTTCTTACTAGTTCTCTTTCTATTTTATAAAATCTTTTGCCTTTCAAAAAAAATATAATGAAATTTTATTTTTCGAATCAAGTAAAAGATATCATTCTCATTGGATGCATATAATCTACATGATACATTAATGTTTTTCAAAACCAGAATTGAAAAAACATACAAACCCCTTTTGAATATTCAAATATATGTCATTATTTTGATAAACACTCATGTATTATTTGAATGATTCTTGTTGGATAAGGGATACCTTACCACTTGAATTTGACTTATGTTAAATGAGGTGATTTTTCCTTACTAATGGATTAAGGGATACCTTATCATTGATTTTGGTCAAGATCACATGTTTGTCAAGTAGGACAATTTGATTGCGAATCTCTTGTAATAAATTATACCAAAGCAAAGAAACTTAAGGCATACATGAGATCAAACATGCCAAACCAAACAATTGTTGTTTAAAAGGATCTCGTAATTATATAAGTTGGATTAGATGTAACTGATAAATGTTATCCACCAACTTGAATAAGGTAATCCGAAAAATTCTACCTAACAATTATTTTGTTGAAACATGGGTTCTACACTTTAATAATCAATGTTGGAAACATAAAAGGGTATTGGTTATTAAATATTTGATATCAACAATGCTAAATGAATTTTTTTGAAATTTTGTAGATGGCCTAAGATGCTAATCGCCCATCACTATTCTCTTATCCTTTAGGAATGGAAATGAGACTACAAAACATCCCTACTTGGATTCAGACCTTGAGAAAGGTTCTCAATCATGAAAGGGTGAAATATGTACTTTTCAAATAGATTCCTGAAGAACATCATGTCTTCTCCATAAAGGCGTATCATGTGTTGTTGAACATGTGGATGCTTCAACCAAGGTGTCACATTTTCTAATAGAAAACATGGCTTCATATTTCCAAATTTTCTTGGAAGAATACCAAGCCTCAGCATATCACGTGATAAATCAGTTGCATGATTTATACTATGAGTATAACAGGGATGAAATCGTTTGGGCACTACATGAAACTAAACTGGAGGAAGGGCAATAGATAAACATCCATATATTTGAGACAATGTCACGTAGACTATCTCAAAATTATTGGTCACCCCGTCGCCAATGACAATGACATAATCTAATCTTCAACTCCTTACCAAGACCATATTTTAGTCACGTTATGGGAATGAGGATTTTCCCTAGGAGGACTATGGTCTCGGAGTTGCATGAGATGTTGTTATCCATTGAAACAGACCTTTACATGAAAAATCCTACATGTGAGATATTTGGGGCTATAAGTCATTCGAACATTAAATGTAATATACGTCAAGAAAAGATGGATTTGAAGAGGCTTATGAAGCACTTCGGTATCCATATGATAAAACCTTCTTCCTTCATCTACAATAATCAAGTATTTGATACTAAGAATGAATCTAATTATATTTGTAAATGTGTTACTCAAGTTTAACTAAATTTTCTTGTGTTTCTTGCATGTCCTTGTAAGACTTCACTTAAGCGTATATTAGAACGGTTACATTCATATTCAAAATGTTAAAATCCCACTATGAGGTTTAAGTCTCTTGAGTGGAATTATAAAGTAAATCTCAGAGACATGCTAATAATAAGTTCTTTTCATAACAAATACACCATATATAATTCAAATACGATTTGAATATGGCTAAACAAGATAAACATATGAATGCGTACCATAAATATGGTACTTTAGGGTAAAATGAAATGATTTATTAATGCAAATCCTTGTATATATAGAAGGATTGAACTTGTTTTCTTCAAGAAGAAAATGAAGCAAATCCTTTTTGTTAAAAGCAATACACAGGTACGTGTATTCTCTCCAAACATATGGTGATAGATACCACTTTAGACTTTGTATTGATTATTATGTTTTGAAACATAGACTATGAATAATACTCCTCAGTCTAATCTTTGTAATAGCCTTGATGATATTAACAAGATAGTCTTGAAATGAAAGAAATATTAACCTATCACTAGTGACTATTTGTAAGACCATGCGTTGTTCAAAAAGGAAAACAATCTAAAGGTTAAGATTATTTCATGGTAAAGTCAAGAAAACAATTAAAAGGTGAAAAGATGAATGTATTTATATTATTAAAGGAGGGGCAATATATAAGAAAGGGTTCTTAAAATATCCTAGTGATTATGGGTTAGACCCACAACCTATGATGTATAAGCAGTGAAAAGGGGTGTTATGTGTTAATAAGAGATATGGACCTTGTTGGATATGGTTAATATATAGTACATGATTGAATATATCTTATACTTATACTTTGATTTAATGTTATCTATGCTTTTGAAGATTGATCAACCAAAAGAGAAAGTAGATGTCTTATGATACTTCATATACATACTATATGGAAATGTTGAGTTTTGAATACTTATGTGAGACACAGAGCTTAAAGGAAAACTCAAAGCAAAGTCTACTAGAAGCATACTAATCGAATGTTCTAATGGTGTTTACAATAATGATTCTACAGTCCTACTAATGAAGATATCTATTAGATAAACCAAAGTTCTTGGAAAGGGTTTCTTATGATACTTCATAGAAACTTGAAAAATATCAAGAATCACTAATGCTACATTGGTTGAAACTAGTATTCAGTAAGAGGGGTAGTTAAACTGAAGATGATTTGTTTGATATCACGTAAACTTAAGAAAAACACTAAGTGTTTGCAAGTTTTGTAGATTCGAGGAATTTTTCTCATGGATCAATAAGAGATGTTATTTGATAAATTACGTGGAATTAATCAAAACACCAAAATGCTATGTCAGGTTCTGAATTCGAAAAAACGGAACAAGAGGCATGAACATTGCGGTGTTCTGTAATATTATGTGGATAAGTATGTATTTGACATACTTATCTTTAACAACGCTTACGACTCGGGAAATATTTCCTTATGAAAGATTTTAGAAAATATAACTTTATTCTTAAAGTTAAAGAACTATGAATATAGAGCAGATTGACGTATAGTTTTAAGTCAAGGTATATTTGTGTATATGTGTTATAAGGATCTTGAAGGGGTTTAAGATACAAGACTCTAATAGTAGTCAAAGTGTATACGTGTATATATGTATATGTCTTGCTGACACCTTTTCTATATGTGGTGTATGATCTCACGAATGGAGACATGCAACCTGCCTTCCATGATCGCGAACTACTTTTATAAGATGCTCTCAAAACCGAAGGAGGTCCATATTTTGGGTGGCGGCCATTTCATCACCCGCCTATCTAACTCTTCCAAGATTTTTGATTCCTGAAATCTTAACCACTTTGACATGTTTTGAGCCTAGGAACTCTAGCACGCATCACGATGATCAGTGACAGTATTTTCTTATTTTTCTTTTCTTTTTAGTTTCTTAGTTTTTAATTTCTATAATTTTGTTTAAATCTCTAAAACGTAATTTTTGGTACAAGGTGATATTTTGATTACCAAACTTGTGATATGAATGTGTTCTATAATTGTGGAGTAAGATTGCCCAACTTTTGGAGACTGTCATCAGCGCAAGTGAGGGGTTTGAGCACCCCCATACTATGGTTATGCTTGGCGTGTTTACTGTTGCGTCTGAGTCTCTGGACAGCTATCAACACAAATGCAAGTACATGGATCAGCCTTGAAATGCATTCAAATTCCATACCTCAAGTAATTCTTCATCTAAAGGGTACACTCTTTTTCTCCCTTGTTTTAATTTTCTTTAAACAATGGGGACATTGTATTATTTAAGTGTGGGATGGGACGGTCGAAAAAGTCAACGTTTTTATAAAAAAATTAAAATTTTTACGATTTTCAAAATTTTTTAGAAAACGAATCCTAGAAAATAAACATTTTTGAAAATTTTAGCAAAGTTGGTATTCTTCGAAAATACTATTTAGTTGTTTTCATGCTATACTCGGTTAAAAACAAGTTGAGTCAAATTCTAGAACTATAAAAAACATGTTATTTTTGACTTAGGGAATATCATAGGATTGGGATTCATGAAAGAAATTTTCAATTAGTGGCCTATGATGTTCTAGCCGGTAAACTCGAAAAGGTTGGCCCTAGGGCATTTATGCACCTCAATACCTAAGATCAACTGATCTGAGATAATGTTGTTGAAAGCTTGGTACATGGACATCATAGAAAGTGATGGAAGTTTATTTGGCAGTCTTTAGAATTTGAATGATTATGTTTACACGGTTGTGAACTGAAAGTTTGTAATCAGGAGTTCTATAGAAAGTCGTGAATTCCAAAGGTATTCTAGTCACGCTTTAAATTGATTTAAGTATAATTTTGGGAATTGACAATAAACTTTGAAACTAAGGAATTTTCAAGGATGTATGATTTTATGGGATACAAAGCCCCTAAAAGCTATGTTTGCTTGGGCACAAGCAAAGACCAAATGTAGGGTATTTAATAACGCGCTTTTATATTAGTTTATTTATGTGTTTTTGCCATGTTTTAGTTAGTTTATGTTTATAAAAGGACTAGATATGCTCACTTTGTTGGAGGTTGCTTTGTATTGGAAAAGCGCTAAAATGCAGAGTTTAAAGTGGAAATTGAACAATGATAGAGATGGAAACGAAGGGATAATAATTCGAGAAGCTCGCGACGCATAAAGTTAGAGGTCGCGACGCTAAGAAGGGATGAAATTGTAATCTGAATTTGACTTGAATTTCAAAGTGCGAGATATCTGGGATAAGTCATGTTGGCGACGCGAAATCCTGATGTTGGCGACACAAACTCTTTGATTTTTCAACTATAGATAGAGGCATTCAGAAGACATTCTACAGCAATCTATCGAGAATTCTCTGGATCTCTTTGCTCATCTTTATCATTTTGCAGTTTCCATAGCATAGTTTGGTTAGAATCACTAGTTTTAGCTTGTTAGCTTGATTATTCGGTTTTGTATCAATTCTCAATGCTAAGGGTATCCTGCATTCATCAATTTCTCTGATCATTTGAGGTTGAGTTTCAGACTCATGAGTAATCATTCCGCTACTGTAGTTGGTTGGTAATTGGAACCATTTTTTTTTTCAATTTTTATGAAAGAAGTTATTTTTTGTTCATGAGTGTTTTTGATCTATATTGCTTGATGCACAGATCTAATTTGGTTCAATTAATTGATGTTTTTGAGTTTCGATTTGAGTTTCAACTGTTAGTAATCTTCCTACTATAGAGTGACCTGCGCATTCGTTGATGCGGTAAAAACCAAGTGAAAAACGTCACTACTCTAATAGCTAGGGTTAGTAAGGGTCAAACCAAAGAGTTCGTGGTTGGCACTGCGCGTCGATGAAAAAATGACTATTTTATATCTCCCATGATTCCAATTACTAGCTTGATCATCAAAGTGTATATTCCGGTACTTTTACTCGATATCTTCTATGTGTGATATCAAGTTCTCAATTCAGTTTCTTTGCACGGGAGCGGACTCTGGGCTTCCTTCCATATACTGATATCATTAAGGAACAACTTAACTGAAATATATCTGGTGGCAAAATGGATCAGAACGATCACAAGTCAAAGCCACTGAAGTTCACTACCTTTACATCTAGTATAAGAACTTCCCTTCATAGCACTTGCAAACATTGTCGAGTCTTTGTGCACCAATTAAGGTCGCTACCTTTACTTCCAATATAACATTCTTTGATATATGTTTTGCATGATTATTAACTACTTTCTAAATACAATTTCTTTATATTTTGTGTTAAATTGCTACTTAAAATAAGTAATCAATCATCATCAACCTTTAAAGCAATAATATATTACAACATATATTGAATTACACAAAAAATACGAGGGAACCACTAGAGAACCATGCAATCTAGCTACCAAAGACAGATTATAATAGCAAGATCATTCGAAGTGTGTCGCCCTGTATAGTCTACTTCTTAGTTAGCATATTGACGCTATTGACACGTCCCAGTCGTTGATGCAGTCAAAGTCAAAGATAAATACCTTACAGTCCACTAGTAGCGGTAAGTAAGGGTCGAATCGTGGAGTTCGTGGTTGGCACTTTGTGTCGATAAATAAACCAACTATAGTGTCACTCTATAGCTGGCACATCAAGAACACGAGGGAACAAACCAAAACTCAAACAAAATCAAAATAAACAAACTCAGATCTGATTGCAAATCGACAACAGCATAAAAACAAAACACTTTATTTATAAAATCGAAAACCAAACAATCATTCAACTACACTATCCAGGTCTAACCAAAGAACTACACGAGTCGAATGATTCTCCTGAGTCTAAACAAAACATGAAGTAACCGAGAAAATTCCTAAATGCGGAATACCTTGATACCGAGTTATATAAACTAACAAAAAATAAATATCTAACCAAACTATCAATTGGAACCGAAAAAGAGACGAAAGTAGACTATCGGATCCCCTCTTGATACCACGGGATGCTCTGAAAGTCGTTTGGGAGTCCGGTATTTATAGTGGTGAAATCTGGCGTGTTCGAGCCACAGACAAGGGTAATCCATGCCGCAGACTACCTGGATCCCCGATATCTCGCTAATTTGAATTTTAAATTAAATCAGGATTATGACCTTTTCTGATAAATAACGACGCTGTCTTTCACCGATAGAGGCGCTAGCTTTGGAACTTAGCAACGCTACCTTTCACTGATAGAGGCGCTATCTTTGGAACTTAGCGACGCTATCTTTCACTAATAGAGGCGCTATCTTCTTCAGCATCTTTATCTTTTCAGTTTGAGCTCTATCTTGTTGTGTTTTTCGCTATGGATTGCGATTTTATCCCATTTCCCGCGTCGCGAAGAGCTCTTTGCCGCGTCCTGAGTGTCTCTTTGTCTTTATCCTCGTTTTTCATCTCTAACTTCACCTAATTTGCATTTTCAACCCTGCATTTACACTAAAAACACGAACAATGCACTTGGCACTAAAGTGAGCGATATTATTCTTTTTATAATAATAAATCAACTAAAACTCGGTCCAATAATGCGTAAAATTTCTAACATTACTAAGCGTTATCAAACACTCCACACTTGTGCTTTGCTTGTCCCTAAGCAAATAGATCATTTAAGAACTTCTAATAACAACTCAAACCTTTTTGAAAATCCCTAGTTTCAAAGTTTATTGTTATCTAAAATCTTAGGTAAAAATAATTTTTCAGAAAAATGACCAAATTATCCTTTGGGAATCACGACTTTCCAAAGAACCCTTATTTACAAACTTTCTGTTTACAACTGTGTCAACTTATTCATTCAGATTCTAAAGGTCGTTAAGAAGATTTCCATGACTTTCTTTGTCGTCCGTGTAGCGAGCTTTCAACAACATTATATCAGACCAATTGATCTTAGGTAATGAGGTGCATAAATGCCCTAAGGCCACCCGTTTCAGGTTTACCTGCTCAAACAACATAGGCCACTGATTGGAATTCCCTTCCTGTATCTCAATCTTAAGATATTTCTATACCATTATTTTCTAACTTGTCAGACCACTCAACTTATTTTAACGAAACTAGCATATCACAACTAAACATTATTCCTTGAAAAATACCATAATGCTAAAGAGATTCAAAACATATTCGTTTTAAAGTTACAATTTCTTAAAAAAATTTAAAATGCTTGTAAAATTTGGAATTTTTCGCAAAAATTTCTAACACTACGCAACTGTCTTTTTCGACTGTCACAACACCCCACACTTAAAACCATACAATGTCATATTTTTTTTGGGTTGATTTTAAAAAAGAAGCATTTGCTTTCATGGTTTTCTAGATCTACAGTTAGATCTTTTTATTTTGGTTTTATTTGAGTTTTGGTTGTTCCCACGTGTTCTTGATATTCACCGACTATAGAGTGACACTATAGCATAGTTTTATTTATTGACCCAAAGTGCCAACCATGAACTCCTTGGTTCGACCATTACTTATCATATCTATTGGATAGTAAGGTTTTTATCTATGACTTTGACCGCAACAACGACAATGATGTCTCAAATTTTGGCAACGACGCCAAAATTTGAGACGTCGCAGTCGCTGATGCGGTCAAAGTCAAACATAAATACCTTACAGTCCACTAGTAGCAATAAGTAAGTGTCTAATCATGGATTTCGTGGTTGAAACTTTGTGTCGAAAATAAACCAACTATATTGTCACTCTATAGCTGGAAAATCAAGAACACATGGGAACAAACCAAAACTCAAATAAAATCAAAATAAATAAACTCAGGTCTAATTACATATTGAAAATCGAAAACACTTTCTTTAGAAACAAAACACTTTCTTTAGAAAATTGAAAACCAAACAATCGTTCAACTACACTATCTAGGTCAAACCAAAGAACTAAAGAAGTCGAGTGATTCTCCTGAGTCTAAACAGAACATCAAGTAACCGAGGAAATTCCTAAATGTGGAATACCTCGATACCGAGTTGATATAAACTAACAAAAACCAAATATCTAACCAAACTATCAATTGGAACTGAAAAATGAGACGAAAGTAGACTATCGTATCCCCTCTCGATACCTCGGGATGCTTCAAACGTCGGACTGGAGGCCGCTATTTATACGGTGAAAATCTGACCATAGCATCACTAAATTAGGATGTTAGCATCGCTAACCTATCAATCGTGCCTAGTCCTCGCGAATTTGAATTTTGAAATTTGAATCTGAATATTTTATCCTTATCTCAACTTAGCGTCGCTATCCATGAAAGATAGTGTCGCTATCCATGAAAGATAGCGTCGCTAACAAGGCATGATCCACCATTTTGGTCTCTTTTGCTCCTTAACTTGTTCCAAATTGCAATTTAACCTTGTATTTACACTAAAAACACATTCAAACACTTGCCACTAAAAGTGAGCGATATTAGTCAATTAATGAAGATAAACTAACTAAAACCTGTCTCAATAATGCATATAATGTCTAGCATTACTAGGCGTTATCAGCTATCTACTGACCATAGCAGTGCTAATTACCCTAATTTTGACTCTATAAATATCCAAGTTCTAGACGGCCAGAGGAACACACACAACAATGTTAGTGGGCACAGGTTACAACTAAGCGTGAGAGATAGCTGCAAAGAAGTGTAGGGTCTCTATTCTGCCAACCCCTACACAACGCACGTCAAAATGTCATCTTTGGCCGCATTTCTCTCAATGCTCGGAACAACAGAGTCAGTGTACCCCATCAAAACGAGACAAGTAACCCGAGAACTCGCCAAACTTTAAATAGGGGAGTCTATTCATTTTTCCCTTTTCTTTTGTTTGTAGTTTCTTACGGTACAATGAAGGAATTGTACTACTCATGTGTGGGGTAAGGGGTCGAAAAAGTACACGACAAGAAGCTAGGTTTATTTAGCCAAAATTAAATTTTTAGTTTAGCGGTTTTTCCTAGAATTGTACAAATGATGTAAATATACTTAGGATAATGGATAAGAATAGGAATCGAGGCTACATTTAGTTGTCATAGATAGTATATGTGGTTGTTCATTGTCCCAATTGAGATCTTGACATGTAAGTTAGCATGTACCTAGTGTAAGAGTCACAACATGGTTTTGCATTATTGACGAATATACCCCTCGAAATTGTTATGAGCATATGGTATTTTTCAAAGAATATCATCTTAAGTAGTAAACATTGATAATTCTTAACAAAAATAGGTTGAGTTAGGTTTCCAAAGTTACAAACGTATGGATTTTATGTTGATACTGATATGAGGAAAAGTCTCAATGTAATTGTGCGTAAATGAGAATAATCTAAATAAAATTAAAGTACTTATATGTCAAATGCCAAAAGGCAAAACACCATAAGATTGGAGCTCAGGAGGGAAATTTCAATCATTTGCCTATGGTATTTGAGTTGGTAGACTCGAAAAGGGTGGCACAAGTGCACTAATACACCTCATTACCTAATATCGTTTGGTATGGGATAATGTTGTCCAAAGTTCGTTACATGGTACCGTAGAAAGTCATGGAACTTCCTTAGTAGCCTTTGGAATCTGAATGAGTAGACTCTTTACAGTCTTGAGTCAAATATTTGTAATCAAGAGTTCCATAGAAAGTCAAGAGTCCCAAAGGTGAGAGAAAGTTCAAGCCAAAGGTAATACTCAGTGCGGCATAACTAACTTACACACGACTTTTCTAAGTTTGCATAAACTATGCAAGTAAAGTAAACTCATAAGAAATAACAACAAAATTCTTAAGGTAAATCAATTCAAGGAAAGTATGCAATGTTTGTAGAAATGTGTGAGTACAAAGGTAACTTTGGGAACGTAGTAATAAGCCTTGAAGTTAAGGACTTCTTGCAGGGTATGGTTCTAGGGGATGCAAAAATGTGTGACTAGCACACTAGAGACTTGTTGCTTACGGAGGGGGATGTCACTTGGGGTACGAATAGTTAAAATGGACATGTATACATATATGTATATGACTCTGGCCTAGATTTAGATTTTGCTTGTGTTTATTATTATGAGTATCGGGTAATATGTGTGGAAGTTTGCTAAAATAATGATTTTAACGGCTAGAAAACTAATATGTGTGGACGTTTGCTAAAATAATGATTTTAATGGCTAGAAAATTCTGGTTTGGTTGGGGACAAGCAAAGTCCAAGTGTGAGAGAGTTGATATCGTTGTATTAATGCAACCATTGTGTGCGATATTTGTGTACTCTTAAAATGATATATTACTTAATTGGTCTTAATATACTCTGTTTACTTAGAAATGTACTTTTACAGAATTAGCGGATTACCGAGTGGAAAAAAGGAAAGATGGAGCGGAATTAAAGCGAAAGAAGAAATAAATGAAGAATGAGGATAGTTGATTGGTTTTGATAAACTAAAATGAACATTTTGTGTAAAACAATTTTAAGCGGCAAACGGAAGCGATTTTACAATAACAATTATTTTAAGATCATTTTAACAAAACCACCAAGACGATCCAATTACACAATATAGAAAGATCATTTGACAACCATAGGATGAAAGAAAACAACCTCTGAAGAATTTGATCCCACTCGGTTTTGGGGAGTTGATGAAGATGGCAAGAGAACTCCAAGTAGAGTTCCTCTATAATGTATCCACCAACAAGATTGAGGCACTAGGAATGCTAGTTCCCTTTTGTATTTGTGACTTCTTAAGCCTTTAAGTGCTTAACACAATTAGGCACTAGGAATGCTAGTTCCCTTTTGTATTTCTTTAATCACTTCGAATGTGGGTGGTTAGTTCGGGATCTATCTCCAGTGAGCGGGTCCAAACCCTAAGTGTGGGAGAACCGTTGGGTTTATGGATGAAGAATTGTGGTTGTGTGTTTTATTGGGTTTTGAGCGTCTTGTTGGGATCTTCTGATTTACAGATCGTCGGGGTTAGACTTCGTTGTCGGCAGAGGCAGTTTTTGACGTTAAGATAAGGATGTTCTCTAAGCGGTTGCAAGGTGTGGATGTTCGGTGTAGAGTAAAATAGAAGCTCTTCCAGGTCGGGTGTGATACGAAATGTTGACAGGGTGTCACGTTTCTGTATGCAGCAGAAATGGGTATGTGCACTTCATCATCATCATTCAAGGGTTGTTGGGAGTTCAATGCCTGTTGGTTCTGAGGGTTGAATCAAGCTTTGCGTGGTTGCTTATGGATGGTCGTTAGGTGTGGAGTTCCTAGATAAGACTGACAACGCCTAGTAATATCAAGTATTTTAGTCGTTGTTAGGCCTATTCTTGGTGAAAATATATCATATATGCATTCGTATTTCTCACTTTTTGTGCTAGTGCTTGTTTGCAAAGAAAAGTTATAAACAAGCATTAAAAGCGGACAAATTAAAGAAGTTTGAAGATAAAGTCAAAAACAGTCGTCTGAACACGCGCGCCGCGGGAGTGTATGTGTGCGCGACGCGCCACGTCAAAAGCTAAGGCGGTGGAAGAAATTCAAACCGCGAGAAAACGGGGATAAGGCTCTACGCGCGATGCGGTTATAAGCTCTGCGCGTCGCGACTTCTAATTTTCCACAACTATAAATAAAGGCCGTTAGGTCGAATTCCGGAGGCGAAGATCAGACCCTAAGGTGGACTTACGGCGACTTTGACTCAAGTTTCGAGATTTCAGCAACCCTTTGTGGTATTTTTATGTTTTCACTTTGTTTTCAATATTATTTTAGTAGTTTTTAGCCTTTAGCTTGGTGTTTCTGGATAGTGACAACCAGTAGCAGTAGGTTAAAGCTTCTTAATTTCGTATTTTACTGTTTTGGATCTTCTGGATTGGAGTTTAATATAGTTAATCATTCGGTTCATGTTTTATTGCACTTTTTACCTTTTATTGTCTTTGAATGCTTTGGATGCTTTTGGGATTGTCTTTATTGTTTCTGATTCTGAGTTTTCTTTCTGATTCCAGTAAGCAAACTTAGTTTAGAAATTGGTTTAGTTTAGTTTAGTGAATGTTAGATTTGGTTTTTAGCAATTGTTTGGATATTTTGTTTTTGGATTGTTTTGGGAAAGTGGAAGTTAGTCCCTCTGGCTGTAGCGTAACACTACAGTTGGTAAGCTATCGTCTTGTCTTGACCACGAAACTCCTGTGGATCGACCCTAACTACCATTGTACTAGTGTGAGTGAGGTTATTTTTCTTATTTTTGACCGCACGACGACCTAGGTGTGTCAAAGATCGAGGGTCTTTGGCAAGGTTTAGAAGTTGTTATGCGGAGTAAGAGGATTACGTCATCGGTTGAGCCGGTCAGAGTAGTTGCGCTTTCGTTATCGTGTACGTTCCGCTGGGCAACATTGTTCGTGTTCTGTTCGGTGATGTCTTCGAATGATGCGTTAGAGGTGATTTCCTATTGTTCTGTTGTCAGATTGTCGGTTAAGTGTGCTTGTGCGAGTTAGGATTGTTTGGAATTGTCTGAAGTTTTGGCTGGATTTGTGTCAACGTTGTGGTGTCGCCGGGAGGTTGTTCGTCATGTTTATATTCTTGGATGCAGGTATTCGTTAAAAGATAAATTTCAGGTCAATGTTGGTTTAGACACTGGACTTCCGTTAAAATTGATAGGGTAAGAGCGTGGGTGATCGTTGGTAAACTCTTTGGAGTGGTAGTGTTCAAGTTCTGTTCGTCTGTCCCCGTTCGGGTTGAGTAGTAGCAGTGGCGCATGCGGTAGAACAACTAGGAAGGTGTGAGAAAGAGATGGTTATTTGTGTGCTCGTTCGTTGGCGGTAAGAGCACATCGGTTCTTCAGCATTGGAAATGCTAGGCCCGGGTATTTGGTTTTCTTTTGAATGATGGATCAGTTGTATATGAAGCGCTAGGTTAATGGAGGTTTGTTGGGCTGTTGAACATCAGCTGATCATCAGCATCAGCAGATTAGTTAACAGCACGTTTTGAATCTGATGATTATCAAAAGGAGGATTATTCGCTGCTACTGATAAAGTTCTCCTTGGCTTAAACAGTAGCAGTAGATTGTAATTCTTATCGTATTTTTGTAGTTTATCTAGTTTCCTTTGTTATCACATTTATAGTTAGAAGTTCCCTGAATTGTGGGGATACTCTAAATATACGTAGCTTAATCATTGTATAAATACATAGCTAGGGTTTCTGTATAACTTAACTTGGTGATTATTAAAAAGGATCTCTGTGTGAGATCAAAGGTTTTCTGTGTTGAATCTATTGCCTTGTTCTTACTGTTATTCTTGTTTGATCGATCCTTGTATTCCAACAACTGGTTAGAGCAGTTTCTTTATCATTCAAGAATGTCTTCCTCGTTTTCTTCTACTTCCAGCAACAAGATTCCACCTTTCGATGCCAATAACTTTGGCATGTGGAAAAAGCAAAGCCCTTATGGTTCTTGAAACCATGGACTATCACATGCCAGATATTTTGAAAAATGGAACTTATATTCCTCACTTTACTGTCACTAAAGATGGAGTTCCTGGTGAAAAAAATGCCACTCCTTCTCACGAATTCACTGAAGAAGACAAGCGTCTTATTAACCTTGATGCTCGAGCCAGAGCTGCTACTCGTAATTCTCTTCCAAACGAGATCTACCATCTGGTTCAAAACTGTCTTACTGCCAAAGAGAGGCTGAGCACTCTCACTGTTGCCTTCGAAGGCACTGCTGAAGTGTTAGCTGCCCAGGAGAATATTCTGAATCGAAAGTACGAACATTTTTTTGCGTACAAAAATGAAACCATCACCCAGACTTTCAATCGCTTTAATTGTCTGGGTAATGATATGAGAAGATTCAACATTGTCAAACTTGACTCTGTCCTTGTCCTTAAATTCCTCGATTCTCTGGATGACAAATGGGAGCACCATGTAGATGTTTTAAAGAACAGTGAAAAAATTCATACCATGGATCTTCAAAGTTTGTTTGGCAATCTCCGCAGTCATGAGGAGATCAAGGCACAGAGGAAAGAGATCATGTGAGAGATAGTCAACGTGAAAGATCCGCTGCCTTATTCTCAAAGAATCAGGAGAAAACTGACTCTGAGGATGCTGCTGATGAAGATTTAGATGCTAAAGATGAAGAATTCAAGCACATGGCAGACCTTGCATCGCAAGCGGCAATGATTGTGAAGCAGTTTAGTCAGTACAAGGACAGCAGACGAAATGGAGCTCCACGATCCTCTGGTGGATCGAAACCAAATTTCTCTTCTTTCAGGAAGTCAATCAGCGACAGTACTAAATCTACTGGTGAAAAGAGGAGTGATGGAAAATGCTTCAACTGTGGAAGCACTGAGCACTTTGCTAAGGAGTGTAATGTGAAGAAAGGAGATCCAAAGGATGAGTTGTAACGACCGTTTTTTTTCAAAAAAAAAAAAAAAAAACGTTGTGAATAGTAACTCCGGCGTGAATAGTACTCCGGCGTGAATAGTACTCCGGCGTGAATAGTACCCGAGAAATGAAGTAAGCGCTTACCTCGTGATGACGTCGACGATAATGTCGTGATGACCTCGTGATGACGTCGACGATGATGTCGTGATGACCTCGTGATGACGTCGACGATGATGTCGTGATGACGTCGTGAATAGTGTTTTCAAGCCCTATAAATAGAGGCCTAACTTCTTCATTTCAACCCACAACAAACACCAAACAACCTTACGATATCGAGGAGTGTTCTGGTGAGGAAAATAGGTCGGGAGGAGTTAGGAGCGAGCGGTAGCTGGTAACGAGGTGCTCGGGAAGTGTTGGAAGAGCGGAACGGGAAACGTGCCAAGGCTTTGCGAAAACGCCAATCTTAAGTGAGTAATCACTATCGTATTTCTCTAGTAGTTTATAAGTGTTAAACTATAATATGTAGAGGTTATACTATTCGTAATTCCAAAAATAATACCGAGTGATTTACTTACGAGGATGGTGTCTAGGCCGATTACTTGGGATCTGGTTGTTGGATTTTCCGAAAGGCTAAAATGCTGAAAGGATCCTTCCACCCCAACTAATCTTCTATCTGGCTATCCTTTACTTGATAAATCACGAGGTATAATGTTGGAATTATGGAAGGGTTTAGTAATGCAACTATGGTATAGTTAAGGAGTAAAGAGTGATAAATGTCTTACGGTGTTAACAGTTAAAGAGGGAATACGAAGCAGAGATAAACGCTGTAGTCGACTATAATCAGGTGAGTTTCTCACTACATTGTATGGACGTTATATGTCCTTTACTGTATTTTGTGTGCTTATAAGATGTTTATAAGATGTTGGTAAATGGTACCAAGTTGTGTGTATATTATTGATATATATCTTTCTGTTATAATTGTATGGGTTGGGTTATGGTGTGTGTGGGCTCGACGTACTGAGTAATATAGAGATACGTGCAAAATACACTGAGTAGATACGCATGACTCGACGTACAGGGTATGCACGACTTTAAGTGCTGAGCGGGGGAATTAGATTTACTGAGCAGATACGTATAGGAGGTTATAATCCAATATACTGGGTAGAGTAGATTATGTGACGTGTGGTTGTATTTTTTTTTTGTAAGGGGTAAAGTATGTGTAACTGATATGCTGTGTAGTTGTTGGAGCTCACTAAGCCGTGTGCTTATCCTTCTCTATTAAATTACCATTTCAGGTTGTACAGGTGGAAATGACGGCCAGGCATGACGAGTACACACTGATGCTACTTATGTGGAGATTTATGCGGTGAATTGATGTTTAAAATGATTTTTTTAAATATCTTCAAAATGTTAATTATTGAATAAATTGATATTTATTTAAATGAAGATGTTTTATTAAAAACCGGGTGTTAAGAACTTGCGCGTCTCCGATTCCTAACTTTTAAGTGTTAAGAACTTGTAGTATATATTTTAATAAATGCTCATTAGTATTCAGCATATGTTATGTCTTTCTATGTGCATTATATACTTATATACATTTCTTATAAATATCATCTTTCTTAAGAGTCAAGCCATGATGATCAAAAACTTATATTTCCGAGTAACGAGTAGCCAACTATCGTAAAACAACTTCACTATTTGGTATGCCTAAGGCACACTCCCCTCTCTGACTCACGCTTTATATCTCTCAAATTTCAATTACTAGCATGAATATCAAAGTGTATATTACGGTACTTTTAGCCGATATCCTATTTGCTTGATATTAGGTTCTCAATCCAGCTCCATCCATGGGGACCAGAGCCCTGGCTGCCTTCCATAGTATAATATATACTGATATCATCACAGAACAACTTAACTGAAATGAATTTGGTGACAGAATTGATCAGAACGATCACAAGTCTATGCCAGTGAACCAACATCAAAAAAACGACTGAAATTGTTAGTGATTAGGGTTAATACACATTAAGGTTTAGGTTAGGCCAAAATCCTATTTTGTATCCCTATTTATATAAGGTTAAACCCTCGTTATTATTATCAAGCAATACTATATTGTAACATGGTATCAGAGCTTTAGGTTAAAACCCTACTGCTGACCGCAACCCGCCGGCGCAGACGTCCACCTCCGGCGACCTTCTAGTCGTCGGAGGTGTCTTCAATATTTTCCCTTTCCTCTTTTTTTCTCATAAATAATAATACAGCAACCGGCACCAAACTAGAGCTTCATCATCAGCTTCTTCTTCTACTGCCTCGTCTGCTACGGCCCCTCTCCTTGGATGACCTCTTCTTCAACATTCTTCGTCGGGCAGTCTTTGATTTGCAGTCATCTCTCCCACCCTCTATCAACAATG
The DNA here is from genome assembly GCA_023525715.1 of Cichorium intybus. Lineage (NCBI taxonomy): Eukaryota > Viridiplantae > Streptophyta > Magnoliopsida > Asterales > Asteraceae > Cichorium > Cichorium intybus. The sequence continues at coordinate 51,061,715 of CM042016.1, read as the reverse complement.
TATTCGTCAATCTCGTCGGCATTGGCTCCGTTTGCCGTAGCTCTCTGCCTTTTTCTTTGCTCTCTGCCTTTCTCCGGACTCCTCTGTTGTCGGCTCCATGATCGTTGTCATGACTCTCTCTTCTTCTTCTTCAATGGAACCGCCTCTGGCCGCCACTACTCCTCTCTTCTTTTCCGACGAGCGGTCATTGTTAGCCGCCATCGTCAGAGCTTTGCCACTGCTGCTGCCGCTGTTTGTCAGTTATGTTTTTTTATGTTTTGTTTATTTTTCCCGTTTAATCGTCTCCTCCCGATCAAACTGCGGGAGGATGGTAGTGATTAGAGTTAATACCCATTAAGGTTTAGGTTAAACCAAAAGCCCATGTTGTATCTCTATTTATATGAGGTTAAACCCTCAATATTATTATTAAGCAATACTATATTATAACAGAAATCACATACATAAGAACTTCCTTTCACAACACTTACAAACGCTATCGAGTCTTTGTGCACCAATTAAGGTCGCAACTGTTACATCTAATAATTATCAACTACTTTCTTAGTACGATTTCTTTATATTTTGTGTAAAAATGCTTTTGAAAAAAAGTAATGGATCATCATCAACCTTAAAAGCGATAATATATTACAACGTATATTGAATTACACAAAACACAAACAATGCGAGGGAACCACTAGAGAACCATGCAATCTAGCTACTAGTATTCAGACAACCTAAATGAGAAAAAACAACACGATCAAAGACAGATTATAAAAGCAAGATCAATCGAAGCGAGTGGCCCTGTATTCTCTGAAGTCTACTTCTTGGATGGTGGTGGAGCAAAGAAGGGAATATTGGGAAGAGTTGTTGGAAGGTTAGGGATTGTAGGCATAGAAGGCATCGGAGGTAAGGAAAGTTTGGGCATGTTAGGGATGGTGGGTATTTGTAGTTGTGGGAGTGTGGGGATAGTGGGTATTTGTGGTTGAGGTAGTGTCGGGATTGCTGGCATTTGTGGTTGAGGTAGTGTCGGGATTGTGGGCATTTGTGGTTGTGGCAGTGTCGGGATTGTGGGTATCTGTGGTTGTGGAAGAGTTGGGGTTGCTTGCAGCAAATTTCGAGAAGCAAAGCACATCTCGTTGCTTGAAATTGAGAATAATGCAACAGCAAAAATGTAAAAGTAGCATGTGGAAGCCATTGTAGGATGAGTGCAAGGTGCTAAAGGAGTCAAGAGCCTTTGAGAGGTGAAGGCTAATGAAATAAACTTTTATTGTGAATAATAATGCACAAAGGACAAGTATATATAATAGTTTCAATAGATGATAACTATAAGATGCATCTCATGAGTTTTGTTAAGACTTTAATTTCGTGGGTTGGATACTATATCAACATTTGGAATATAAAAAAATGACATCTAGTGTAAAGAACCTTTACGACATGTAGTTGTTAAACAACCTTAAACAACAAGAAACAGTTTATCATTCTAGCTTCCTATTAATTTTAGGTGATTCTAGGTGAGCTATTTTGCCAAATATCGAAAGTGTTTGCTTTTTAGAAATTAACGACAAACAACAAAAAGTAACAGCTAGAATACACATTTAATATGAAAAAAGCATGTCTAAGATAATTAACAACCCATGCTTAAATGTATTCGCTATGAAAACTCCATGATAAATGCCTCAGCCTACCAGTAAATTGGGACTATTATTGAAGTTGAATTTCCTATTCTAAGGGTTTGTTTGAATGCAATGAATAGTGAGGGGATGGACATGAACAACATAATGGAATAAGACATTACATTACAATATAATGTGTGATTGGCGAGAATGAATAAATAAGTCATTTAAACATGTTGTTTGTTATTAGTAGTAGAAATCTAAATAAAATAAAATTCATAAATAAGGAAAATTTGTTATTTTGTAAAAATAAACTACAATGGTATAATGATGATCATGAATAAAATTGCAAATAAGCATATTTCATTTCATTCAAAATACATGCTATAGATTTTATAAATAATTAAAAACAACCATCTAACATCTAATAAAAGTTTTAAAAAAAGAACTAGATATAGTGAAATACTAAAATATTATATATATATATATAAATATATATATATATATATATATATATATATATATATATATATATATATATATATATATATATATATATATATATATATATATATATATATATATATATATATATATATATATATATATATATATTAGATAAATAAAATTAATACATAATTATAATATATATCATTCCATCCCCAGAATGATTGAAAGAAAAATGTCCCTCATTCATGGATTGAGAATTGGCCCATGATAACGACTCGCATTCTAAGAGGAATCCTACATTTGATTCATTTTTGAGAAACAAACATAATTTTTCTTCATTGTGTGTTAGTTCTCCATTCCCCCTCTGATTACTCTGAATCTAGAAGCATTAAGATTTTGACAATTATTTGATTTTTATGTGTAAATAGTAAAATATGGAAGTAATTCTAAAGTTAATATCTTATTACTAATATACCATGTACAATATATAGCTATAAAAGGGCTCTAGATAAGGAAAGACTCTCATGATTGTACCTAATTGATCTCCTATAAATCCACCAGTTATAACTATCTCTACAACTGTGAACGTGACTACGTCCATAGCAACATTCATAGCAACTAGTGATTACATGTCAGGTGGTCGGGTATACTTGAATGGTTTAATGTCAAACTAAATCCTTCAATTTGTATACTTTTATGTGGCCGAATGCATCACATATATCCAAAAAAAAAGTTAAACTAATATTACAACATTACAGCTGAATCAATCACTTTCAAATCTATTATCAAACTAACTTTCGCTGGTCGGGTGGGTAGATGAGAAAATAGGCATTTAGAGTATATGAGCATATAGTCTATATCTTAACAGTACTCCCGGCATATAACTTCTATCTTGACCAAGCTTCATCATGATCCTTTTCCAATTATAACATCATACTTTCATTTTTTTCCTATTAGGACATTATGCTTTCAAAATTATTTGCATTTGGATTACATTAATATGATAAATTTGAATATCACAAGTACAAGGTTGGAAAATTCCAACGTAAATTTTCAAACGCTGCCTTGAACGGGTAGATGTGACGGTTGATGATCCACAATCACCTCAACCATGATAATTAACATTAAAAATTAACCATTTAAAGGTTAAATCTTATTTAAATGCTTTAAAATGTCCCATAAAAACCACATTAATAAAAACACAAATAAGCAACAAAAGCAGTTATAATTAACATTAAAAATAAAGGGAAACATATATTCCCCAATGAGAAAGTCTTATAATTAATTCTTGACCCATCATTCTAGCATAAGAGACAAAATGAAAATCTCTTGAATATTATAGGATAAAGAACTTGTTCGCCTAGCAAAAGTCGCTTCTCACTTGTCGTCATTGGGACGCCACTGTTAGTCGCTAATGCTCACCGCTAAGGAAATGGCATTGATACCAACTATAGGACAAGATACAAAGGAGTCAAGGAAGCTCCCTTTAGATTGTGTATTGTTGGTTTGTGACTTAGACATGTATATGGGAACATTGGAAGGAAAGAATCACGATTTAGGGTACATTCTTCCTTCTAACACAAGCGATTGAGTTACTTTCCTTTTGAAGTTTGACTTGGTCAAGTTATGTTCTGAAAGGAAAATTCATTTTTACAAGTTTCACATAAAGTGTCCAAATCAAGTTTGGTTTTCGTGCCAAATTTTTAACCAAAATTGTTCTTTATTTTTAATGTAAAAGATAATATAATTTAATTGGAAAATCATGACTAAATAAATTCAATATCCACCATAGTGAAATGTATCTAAAACCATAACATAAAAATCATCATAAAATGTCATAATAAAATGTCCAATACATGCGATGCGCTGCCGTCAGACCTTGCCCTTCCCTTTGTCAACCGAAGTACCTGAAAACATTTTAAAAGCAATGGGTAAGCGAAAAGCTTAGTAAGTTCCCCAAATACTATACATGCAACACACGTTCAACAACCGGTCATCAGGACGCGATATGGTCCTACCCGTGATACAACACCGACAGACACCCATGATACAACACATATGGGACTCGGGATCAGTCCTACCCATGATACAACACCTATGAGTTCTCAGTATCTGCCTTACCCATGATACAACACCTATGGGACGAGGATGTAGTCCTACCCATGATACAACATCGATGAGCAGACACGCATCAGTACTGAGCTACCAACATATATCAAATCACAATTATAAGAACAAATCAAATAACTGTAAATAATGCTTAGATTACCTACTTACCTAAGCATGCAGCATCATATAGTAAGGCGAGGACACTCACATGTCTGGAACACGTGTGAGTAACTGCTAATATCTCGACCTAAGCTCGTCGTATCACCTAAATTTCAAACACACAACCATATCAACTCACAATCCTACATTCCTCGCTCGTTTGACCATAAGGTATACCTAGCCCACCCAATTCTATATTCAAAAGGTCAACACAACCAAAATTCCTTAACAGAGCCGATATTGGCGCTACCAGGCTCACGTAGCGTCGCTATCGCAAGGTCTGGTTTTCGAATCCAGCAGGAGGTAGCGACGCTATCTCAGGTAGCGGCGCTATCTCCAAACAATATGTATTCTCCAATAAGCACTTAACCAGTTCAGTCGTCGGTCAAAGCTTTACAATACTCGATCTAGGGACCAGAGACATGTCTAATTCACACCTTCAAACGGACACGCATGTCCTCAATCCAAACCTTAGATTCTAAACAAGAATATCTTCATCAATCCATTGCATGATCTGAATGGGGACCAAGTATGACCTAATCACCACTCAAGGACAAGAGGGAAGTGTCCAAGGTCGGATCTTGATGTCTGGAATCCTTCCAACGTGAAACTGAAAATATTCAAGGCTAGAAATGCTTAACAAGGCTCTGAAATCACATAGGAAATCAACACAAATGATGGGTGTACCCTTCTCACGCCCAAATCTCCTTCCTTCTTTCAAAGACCTTCCAAAAAGCAAGAAAATTTTGAAAAAAGAAAGATCCAGCCATCTAGGGTCGGCCAAGCACTCAGGAGTTTGCCAAAATGCGAACCTTACAGGCGGGAGCCTTTAAATATGTGCCAAACACCCAAAAATAGGGTTTTCATTCAGCGGCGCACAGCGTAGCTAGCTTATGAAAGGAGCAGCGATATTTCCAGCCAACCCGCATTCCGCCCTTAGCAGCACATAGTGTCGCTACCCTCATGTGATAGCGCCGCCATATCTTTTAAAATAGAAATTAACTTAAATTGGAATAATACATGGGAAAGGGTCTTACATTTCGCCTACGCTCTTCTATGGTTGTATGGATGATATTTATGGATTATAGACTATCACCGTTAAGAACTTAATAAGTGACTTAATGAAGTTCGAATGGATTATAGTTTGGTTTACGGGCTTCTATAGGTGATCATTAAGTACCCCCCAAGTGTTTAGAAGTGATGGAGGCTTGTTCTAGTGTTTGAGGTGAGTAAACTATATGAGTACATGTACCTAAACCCTACTCTTGACAAATATGAGTTTACACTATGTCCTAATCATATGTGTACTCTGTTACTACATGATCAATGTGTTGTATTTATAAATTTGACTTTTGGAAATGTTTTCTCGGAGATTTGTTATTTGGTTATAATTTGTTTTGGAAGCATCCTTCATGTGCATACATAGAGGATGGGTTAACTTGTGTGATTCCCACGAATTTATTGGCATTTATTCTCATTTGATATTGGTGGTTTAAAATGACATAACCAATGGCAGCAGATTAGAGTTTGATGCTCAATATGATGTTAGAGCCAATATAAGCACAAATGCTTAGGGGTGGATTTTGTAAACCCATTCCATGGACTCATGTGTGATAGTCACTTGTTTATTAAATGTTGACCTTTGTGGTCATGTTAGGAAATGTATTTGGAAATAATACTCGTTTTGGATTGTTAGCAATTGACAATCGGGATCCTAATGTGAAATGGACTACAATGATAGTAGATGACTTAGGGTTGGGTTTAGATTCGTATGAATTACATTCATATTTTTGAGTTGTTTGCGAAATGATTACTTTTGTTGCTCCTTGTCTTCATTCAATTAAAAGTACAAATGAATTTTGGAAGTATTTTGGTATAAATGACTTCAAAAACATTTTGGGAAATTGACTATGGAGTAAGATTGTTGTCTTTATCCAATTTCATCTAAAAGTTAAATCTTCGGGTTTACTCACTAGACTCCCCAAGTCTAACTTTATTTTTTGGCATGTACTCGCAGTGGATGATTACCGGAAGAATTAGAGGCGACCATTGAAGGATTTAGCATGGTACTTTTAAAAGACTTTTATTTAAGTATTATGGATGTACTTGGTTTATTTAAAATTTTGTTCTTGATTCGCTTGTGACACTCTTATTGGACTTCACTAATCTAAAGACTTGAAGGGTTTTATCTTTTGGGATCAATCTTTTTCCGCACATATATTTTCTAAAAGACCAGTGGTTTTGGTGAAATATAACTTAATGGTTTAGAACTTGATTGTAATATATATAAATTTTAGGCATAATTCCTACAATGTTTGGCTTTGGGATCATACTTCCACAATATTTTTCTACTTTTTATTCTTTATAAAACTATGTCAAATCCCTAAAAATTTAGTCCAATTAAGGGATGTTACAGTTGGTATAAAAGTTTAGTTGAAGTGAACTAGGTGCTTAGTTTACTACTTGGACTTAAACTTGGTTGCTCATTTAGGATAAGTTAGAACATAATATAAATTGTGTGTGTCTAAATTTTAAATGTTTATTATTATTTAGGATTAATACGTGGGATTCCTAGAAGGGTGACTTGGAACACAAAATCAGCATTAGTTTACGGTTTAGAATCTTAACTTTAGTATCTCCGACTTGCATCTCTTAGGATAGAAAGGTTGTCCTTAGCACGTGACATTATTTAGTAATTAGAGAATATTTGCTTAATCAAAGTTGAAAACAGTTTTCATCATTATGCTTTAGACTCTAGGAGTTAGCTTTTATATATCACTAAATAAATGTAATATGAAAACTAGAAAGGCAATAAGTAATTAAGATCTATATAAAGAATTTAAAAGTATGGTGATTTGTATAATCAAAGTTAAGTTCACCTTATTAAGTATTGTTAGAATATTTAACTGAATAAAATAATATTGTTAGAAATTTTGATTTATTGATAGAATAGAAAATAAGATTAAGAAGGGAAAAACTGAAAATATTAGGATAATCCCTTTGGTATTATTAATTAATTGTGAGCTTAACCATTAGGAATCTATGTGTCTTGATTTAGAATTTAGTATTATTATAATCGGTAAGTGAGAAATCTTGAAAAATTATAAAATTATGTACATAAGAGAGAATTTTAATAAAAGGTAATAAAGTATTAATCAGCATCTAATGTTGGAGTTAAGATAAGAACTTGGGTGTGGACTAAACGGATGAAATTCGAAATTTACTATATTATTATGAGTCAAGTCTCTTCAAAATATAATGAAATTTTGTGTAAGGATTTTGTAATCCCAATAAGTAGTATTTTGAAATAATTGTTTCGAATAAATGAGAATTGAACTCTATTTTAGTTTCATGACTTCAACTATTTCTTTATAAGTTTTAACTAATTTTCTTGAAAATTCTCCAATAAAACGCAAGACATACTTTATGAAAGAATGGAAGAGATTTTGAAATTACATTATCTCATAATTTAAAATACTTATAATGAAAGACATATATTTTGATAGATGGTAATTTTGATGTTTTCGAAAGGATAGTTTATAAAATATGTATAAATATATGATAACAACAAAAGAATATTTAGCTAGGGACTTAAACCTTAAGTGAAAGATGACCTAATTTTTTGGAATATGGAAATTTTCAAAGGAAGCATAAAACATTTGGAAAGTTGTTTGAATACGTGTAGTTGAAGTGTATATAAATTTTTTGAATAAAAGGGTTTTTCGTTACTTGAATACTATAAAAGATTAATTTAAGGGGAGTTTTGAAAATTTCAGTTGGGAAGATAGATATTATTTTGGAAAAATAAGTATATTTGGTAATAAAACCAATGAATTGACTTTTAATTTAAGGTAAAATGTAAATTAGCATTTCCACAATTTAGAGAAGACTTTTGAGTATGATTGGTGAAGACTTAGATATACCTTGGTATTGGAGTGTCATTTTATTAAACGTAAGGCATCCAAGAACCAATGAAATACTATGACATAAAGGCTTTAATAATTTTGACTTTTGCGAAAAAAGACAACATCGAGATCAAATTTGCGAACATGTAGTTAGTATTAAGTGTGTGTGTGTGTATGCGTATGTGTGTCAATACCATAAATTTATACGAATATATTTTCTACACACTTAATTCTTATGGACCGGATTGTTAGACCATTAGAAGACCACCCTTAAGATATGATTCTAACTAGAGGACAAAATGGATTTATGAAAAGTTTAAGTATATAAATAACCTTATGAAAATATATATTAAGAGGATTGATATTTGTTTTATAAGTTAGTTGGTAACGTAGTTGACATAGACCTTGGGATAGGATGCAATTGAGGGACGACTTAGAAAACCTATATTTCAAATCAAAGTGTAAATGTAGAAAAGTATATTGTAATTATAAGTTGAAACATCACTATTTAGCCTTTATCACCAAGAATTAGTGTGGATTAAATATGTGAAGAACCATAAATAGACTTATAGCTGGTAAAGTTATGACATTTATTCTTCGGTGTCATTTCGGAGACGGAATCGTTCTTAAGAGGAGGATAATTGTAAGTTTGTAACACACCCATTTTAGGGCTTCGTAGTTTTGACCCTTTGGTAGAAAAAATAAATTTTGGAAAATAAATTAAATTAAATTAAATAGATAGAATAAACCTTGGATATAAATAAAAGAAGTTAGAATAGAAGTGTAAAGTCGTTTAGAAGTTTAAAATGTTGGATGAAATGGATAGAAAGGAAAATTCATGAGAGTAAATACTAAAAATTTAAGACACTTGTAAAACCATGTTTGGACTAGATTTAAAAACCTAAATGTTGATAAATAAACATTTGAACCTATACGATGAGACCCATAAGTTGGAACTAGAGTTTCAAACCATTTGGAGAAATTTTGGGATGAGGGACTAATATCGTCAAATTCTTGAAACTAAACATTTGGCACAAAATAGACAAAGACTAATAATATTAAGAATAGTTAATTTAAGGTTAATGATGAGATTCCAAAGTTAGGAGTTTGTGTTGGCATCTTTTTGGGACAAATATTAAAATAGTCACTAAAAGTGTCAGATTGGCCAAAGTGGACACAAGATTCTTATTAAAAACATGTTGAATCATGTTTTTCCAATTGTTAATCATGTCATACGACTCAAGATTCTTATGAGTGTTCTGAAGGTTTGAGGTCATACTTGAGACCATAAAGCATGTATCTCATATTTATCATCGAATTTGGTGAACCATTTATTTCAATCATAAGTGGATGAGTCATTAGAAGGTGCATCATGTAGAGGGATTAGACTGACATGCAACTTCCTTTCTTGTTTTAAGACAATCCTTAAATTTTGATAACAGTCAATGAAGTTTATGCCATTGAGCTTATCTTTCTCTAAATAGAACTAAGGGAACTTTTGTTAACGGATGATGTGGTCGTCTACAAAAGAAAAGTGTAGTTTTCGTATTCTTCAACATTTAAAACCTTTATAAATTAATTAATCATCAATTTTTTTTATTAAATTCAATTAATAATGGTTATGGTTTGTTTTGAATGATTATTGATATGCTATGTTGATCATACATGCAATAATGAGTTCAAGTGGTAGGTAACATTTACCAATTGTCTACACATACAACTCTTAGGGTGTGTTTGGTATACAGAATTAGAAGTATAAAAAGGAATTTAGTCTATTTCTTTTGTTTGTGTAATGTTGAAAATAAGGAAAAGAGTATAAACAGATTACTTTACCACCTAATTATTCCTTTTTATTGGGAAAATGAGAGAAATATAAAAATAAAAGGCACTGAGAAATAACTAAAAAGCAGAGAGTTATAAAACATACTTGCTAAAACCTAATTATAAACATAAAAATGCATATTTGTCAAATTAAAATGTACATCATAATGACCTACTATAAGAATGTTGTTTGAAAAAAATGACCATCGTAAAAAACTCATTTCCATTTCATTTCTTAATCCAAACAAACTAGAGAAATGATTATCAGGAACATTTATCTCGTGAATTCTGTGATGTACCAATAGTAGAATAAATTCTCTTTCCCTAGTTTACTTCTCTTTATCTACATTTCTATTCTCTATCGCAATTCTATTTCTTCGTACCAAACATGCCCTTAGATTCATTCTCTTTCCCTAGTTTACTTCTCTTTATCTACATCTCTATTCTCTGCCGCAATTCTCTTTCTTTGTACCAAACATGCCCTTCGATTCCTATAGGACTCTGTAACACCGTGTTCCCTTTTTGTAAGTGTTATTGCGTTAATCATAGTGTAATTAAGATTAACTATGTTGTTATACGTGTTAGGGTGGTTAGAAACCCTTTTGGATGAAGTTTTAACTTGAAAAATGCCAAAAAAAAGGTTACACAGGTCGTGTAAAATGGATGCAGAAACTGATCTGAAACCCTTCCAGACCCACACGGGTTCGAATTACATTTGGGGAAAGCAGAGGGTTCACACGGGGCATGTAAAACGACACGGGGCGTGCAGCCTCAGTTAGCTACTGAGGCATTAGCAACGTTAATGTCACAGATGCCCTTTTTTAAAAGTAGGTTTTTGGGTCATTTAATGGAAAAACTATTTCATGAAAACCTCTCCAAAAACCCTAGAAACTCCATGGATTGAATTGGAGCTCATGAGCTTGAAGGATTGAAGTATGATGTGATACCTTGCTTCTTGAAGATAAGATTCCATGTTCTAGCTCAATTGGATGGTTGGTTTGCTTGGGAAGGTTTTGTCTCAGGTGGTGTTGATAACTCACCTGTAACTAATGAAGTTGTAGCGAGATGAATTGCATGTGTATTTGGGTTGTGACTCAAACCCTAAACTTGCTATAAGTTATGATTGAGTGATTAGAGCTATTATATAGTAAATACAAGGTATTTACATATATGTGGTGTATGTGGTATGCTGTCAGTGTTGAAAGTGAGGAGATTATACTTTGGCCTACCAATTGTACCATCTGGAACACTGTAAAGCTACTATATCCAGGTGAGTAACTCTACCTGAATATGTTAGTTGTAACGTGTTGTATGTGTTGTGTGTGCTTATTTCTTGATAATACATGTAGTAGAATATATGTAAACTATGTTGACACATAAAGAATCATTTGTGATTATATGTGTTAGAGGTTTGTGGTTATGATGTGTAGTAACGGGTATTAAGACGAGGATCTCGTGTCCACTTGAGGCAAGGTTCACATATCGTATAACGAGTGCTTTACGATTATGTATAACTGAGATAGTAGCGGTTTGCTTAGCGAATATGTAGCAGCCATGGAGTGGGAGTGTGCATAATAAGTATATATGGTGAAATATATGTACTATGATCTTGTGTGTGTGTATAGTGCTTGTTATTTCACACGTATGTCGAGATTACTGTGTACGAGTATTATGTAGTCCAGGGGTAACAAGTATGGAAATGACTTGTTATTAGAGGTGAGTTTTGTAGTTATATGCGAGTTAATACTATGTACTTAAGTGGGTGTATAACGAGTACTTTACATGCCACCTGAAGTAAATCGAACATTTACGCGGTAAACGTCTTTGTGATTATGTGTTAGTGTGTAGAGAAGTATGTATTTAGAAGTGTCAGGAGTTGTTGTACGACTGTATAACGAGTACCTTACAGTCATATACGGCCTTTGTGGCTAGGCGATTGGGTTTAATTACCCGATATATTGTAGGAACCTTTGTGCTTCATATACGGACTTTGTGGCTAGGCGATTGGGTTTAATTACCCGATATATTGTAGGAACCTTTGTGGTTCATATATGGCGTTTGTGGCTAGGCGATTGGGTTTAATTACCCGATATATTGTAGGAACCTTTGTGGTTCACATACGACGTTTGTGGCTAGGAGATTGGGTTTAATTACCCGACATATTGTAGGAACCTTTGTTCATATACGTCCTTTGTGGCTAGACGATTGGGTTTAATTACCCGATATTTTGTAGGAACCTTTGTGGTTCATATACGGCCTTTGTGGCTAGGCGATTAGGTTTAATTACCCGATATAATGTAGGAACCTTTGTGGTTTATATACGGTATTTGTAGCTAGGAGATTGGGCTTGATTGTCCAACATATATGGCCTTTGTGGTTAGGAGATTGGGCTTGACTGTCTAACATGTGTGGTTAGAGCTTTTATGCTCATACTACAGTACGGATAACGGTGAGTCTTAGTAACTCGAGATCGTGGATGTTGAGGAGGAGACGGATATGAAGCCTTTGTGGCTTACGACTGCGGGGGTCGTAGTGTGGAAGAATATGTATTGTGTGTGGGTGTAACAGAGTACCGTGTAGTGGTATAGAGTAATGATTATTTGTGTGCTTACGTTTCATGTAATAAACTTTGTTTATTCATTGAAGTGGCTTAGGTTTCGGGGATACCTGTGGGACTACATAAAGAGTACCTTGTAGTCATTGAAAGTGAATTATAGATGGTCTGATATGCTTATATGAATCGGTACTTATAAGTTGTTGCAGGGATTTGCTGCACCCACGTGTTGGGTGATGTATTATATTGTAAATAAGTTATTTTATGTAGTTATAGCGTTGCTCACTAAGCTTTGTAGCTTACATGTGTGTGTATGTGTTGTGCTGTGTTGTGTGCAGGTTAGCAGTTGTAGCGTCCGGGTCGGATAGTGGGACAATTCTCGATGATAACTTCTTGTAGTATCCAGAGCACACGAGTATCCAATTGTATTATTTATGTTATAAACGCGAAAATGTTTTTGGTATACTTTGTGTTGAAACTGGGCGTTACAGACTCTTAACATACAACAAATGTCTATCTATAATTTTTAATCCCATTTTGGTCTTTGTTTAGGTTTGACGATGACCCCGGTTGTCCAAATTGGAACATATGAATTTCTTTGTTAAGTCTAAGTAAGCCTAGAAATTCACCTTGGGTTGGCATATTCTTAGGTCTGACCATCTCAAAAATAAACCTATAAGTTGTTCCATATATATATATATATATATATATATATATATATATATATATATATATATATATATATATATATATATATATATATATATATATATATATATATATATATATATATATGTATGTATGTATGTATGTATGTATGTATGTATGTATGTATGTATGTATGTATGTATGTATGTATGTATGTATGTATGTATGTATGTATGTATGTATGTATAACATAAAAGGCACAAAATATCTAACCCAAAGTTAAATTACAATCCAATGACAGCAACAAGAATCATAAGCAACCAAAAATTTGTCCAATATGCGATAACAATGCTTGAACAACTAAGAACATCCTATGAAAAATAACATTGATAATCAAGCCCAGCCCACACGGTGGGCTATAAGGGCAACTACCCAGTGTCCATCTTTCTAAGAGGACCTAAATGTTTTATAAGCTATATAATATTAATATATAGTATGTTGTGTAAAATTATCATTGTTCATCATAAGGTGACCATTTGTGATAAAAAAAAAGATAGAAACTGGATAGACGAATCGTTAACATTTGACCTATGAAGCAACCAAGTAGCGGCCGAATCGATTAGCAAATTAGGTCATCTCAACTCTCAGGTCTTAAAGATTATAAATTTAGAATTGTATAAATGGTTGAATCATGCTCAAAGTTTGAAAATATGAGATTCATACTTGTAAGCCGAATTTCACTCTTTTTATTTTTGTTTTGTTTATTGCCTAATTGTTTTATACGGTTACATCTCAATCTAATTACTATTCTTACTTATATTTTTCTTCTATTCTTCTATTATTAGTTCTTTTATTTTCTAACTTTTTCCCTTTATACAGTATAGATATCATTATTTATTTACTCTTTTGCAGCGCCGTTTAGTGTGTGGCCCTGTAGGTTCACATACAATCATCGGTATAGTTTATTCTTTGCTCTTTGCATGTTATTTTTCAATAGTTACGAGACTTGAGGAAAGAGGGGAAAGGCTTTCCATGGGTGATAATGTCAACAGTGTTATGATAAGAAGAAGAGTGTTATGATAAGAAGAAGTAATGTCTAAGAATTAACATCACAATTTTAATTTCAATGATAGAGAGCCTACAATGTGTAAAGCACCAAAAAGAGTTTTAGGGTATGGCTATAGTCGATAATTGATAATTGATAGGGCACATTTTTGTATTTATAAGGTATCTTGTAAATGTGAGGCACAAGACATTTTACTTTTTAGAAGAAAAAAAAATTATCGGTTTATCCCAAAGATCATTGGTTGCAAGTTTCACTAGTGATAATTTTGGCATCATATGTATCATAAAACCAAGTTTTAACATGAGAGTCAATCAAATACTAGTCATCATCATCTCCAATTAGAGGTTTCAATGTCTCAAGTGAGATGAGCAAGAACTTTAGCACTTATATAGATAATGTAGGCCTTAGCCATAAATAGATCATTTGTAACTAAAACATTGGTAGACATTAGTGCTTGGACAAAAAAAATGTACGCAGAGAGGTAAAGGAGTTAGTGGCATATGAAGACATGGTAATGATGATATATGTAATTACAAAAATAAATTTAAATCGGAAAAGAACAACAAATGGAAGTACGAGAGAAAATGATAAAAGTAAGAAATATCTAAGGCCAAGAAGGGGCGGTATTTTAAGGCTCGGTGGTGGCCCGCTGTCAGCAACGACAATGGGTATGTATCTTTTTGACTAGATAAAAACTATCAATGGATGGATCAACAGCAATGTTGTTGAATGGTGGCGATGACAAATCAGTCCTGACACAAATGGTGGGCGATAGGGCAGGCGCCACGGCCCATCTTTCTAAGAGGCTCTAAAAAATTTATTGACTATATAATATTAATATAAGCATTAATTAGTCCATATTTATCAAAATATAGGATAAATTACTTGAATCGTATAAGCACCAATTCAGGGGCCTAAATTATACTCCCTCCGTTTCAAAATGATAGTCCACAGACAAAAAACACACAGATTAAGAAAACATTAAATGCATCTTACTTTTTCCCACAAAATGGCTGTTTTACCCTTTCTTTGCATTTAATGCCGGCACTAGATGTGTTGGCTGTTACAATTACAGTTAGGGGTATTTTGGTAAAGATGTCATTTATATTTAGAATTGGACTAACATTTTGGGATAAATTAAAAAAGAAACATGGACTATCATTTTGGGACGGAGGGAGTATACATTATTGGAGTGGGAGGAAGCAACAATGTGTTGTGTATGATTATCATCGTTCATCACAAGGTGAGCATGTGTGATCAAAAAGGATGGAAACTGAATTGATGAATCGTTAACATGTGATTTATGAAGCAATCAAGTAACAATCGAATAGATTAGCTAATTAGGTAATCTCAACTCTAAATTCTTAACGGTTAGAAATTTGAAATTGTAAAATGTTTGAATCATGCTCAAATTTTGAAAATATAAGTTTCATATCATACTAGGAAGCCGAAGGCGAATTTCCCTTTTCTGATTTTTGTTTGTTTACTATTTAATTGTTTTATATGATTACATATCAATCTAATTACTATAATTAATTATATTTTTCTTCTATTCTTAATTCATCCATTTTCTAACTTTTCCCTTCATCAATTTCAAACAAGAAGTTCATTTGGAAAATGTGATTGGAATTCTATGAATGATTATTTGACATTAATTTATCCAAAGCAACAAATGAGATATTAGAGAACTCAGATAACACCGTCTACGAGACCAAGAACATATCAAGTTTACTCAATTTATCTCTGTTTATATTAGTTCTTGTGTAAATATACTTACCCAACGTAATATCACATAAAACCTCTTCTCGGAGTATTAAAAGCCTTTTCTCGGATAAAAGTATTAAAAGCCTTTTCTCGGATAAAAGTATTAAGTTGATCGGAAGAATTTTAGCAAAAAAATTGTACCAAGTATCTCTGAAGAATCAAGAACGTGATACTAATTTTGAATGAAAATGATATAAATCTAAATGAACCCTTACATAGAAGTATTTTTCTTTAAATTAGTGGATTTTTGTAAATAGTTTGGCTATATTTGTGTCTTTGATGATATTATTAATTATTTTGCATATACAAAACGAAAAGACATATTATTTTAACTTAGTGCATTTTTTTCTAAATTGTTTGGTTGTAGTTGTGTTATGAGAGACTGTCTACTTATTCTCTCCTCAAGCCCAAAATATGTTTGAATCGACTATGCCGGTTAGCAACATCAATGACAGAATGTGTGTACATTGGGGAGGACTATGTGGCAATCTTTTGTGGTGTAGATAGGTCATTGCCCAATGTCGATAACAGTAGGCAGAGATAATGGCTGGCAGTAGAGAGTGGCGCCGACAGGCGACAGTAATAATAAGTAAAAAACGAAGAAAAAAGTAATGTTTATTTTTAGGTTAGACGTGAAGTAAGACTAAGTGGCATGGTAACACCACTGGTCGCGGTGTTTCACGTTGCACGAAGACCCCGAGCAGGTACACCTCCCAAGCAAGTCATCGCGGTCCACACCACCACGAGGGGTTCGATCACCACACACACTACACCTTGAACACCTACTAGTCGTTATTTTTTGAATGTTGGAAAAAATTTCTTTTCTTAATTACAATTTTTAACCTATAAATACCATTCCAAATCCAACTCTTTAGACCACAACTCAAATATCTATACTTCTATACAGTTAATCTCAAATTTAACTTCAAAATGTCATCTTCTACGTCCTCGAATGTGGGTACGCTAAATGATATGACATTTATTGGCAAAATGATGCAAGCCGTCATCAACCATTTACAAAATGATGTCGAAAGTTCTCGTGTGAGGACAATAAGTGGTTCTTTACAGAGACAATGTGAAGTCGGCCACAACTGTAGGTGATGTCGTGTATGCTGTAAAGTTTCAACGGCGGTTCCGAATAAGCAAATGATTATTCCTACGCAGAGTTGACGATTTGAAGTCAAGGTTCCATTATTTCGATCAGCAATAGGACGCAATAGGTGTCAAAGGCTTTTCTCTGATATAAAAATGCACAGCAGCAGTTCGTCAGCTATCATTTGGTTTGAGAGGTGACGCATGAGAGGAGTACATAAGGATGTCTAAGCGGATGGCATGGGACACGCTTTACAATTTTTGTAAAGCTATTATCTTGGTTTACCGTAAACGATATTTACATAAGCTTACTATTAGGGACACCCACTAGTTGTGTACAGCACATGAAAACAAGCATGAGTTTTCAATAATGTTAGGTAGCATAGATTCTATGTACTCGTCAATGTGCCGAAATGCATGTTGCGGTCAATATATGTTTGATGATCACAAAGAGCCGACGATAATTTTAAAAACGGTAGCATCAGATCTTTGGTTTTGACATGCACTTTTTTGGTGCCAAGGATGAATCACCAATGTTTAACGATATTTTTCAAAGAAAGGATTATGATGTACATTTTGGTTTTGGCATGCATTTTTTCCCCTATCTCTCTTTCTCTCCTAATTCCTTTTTTTAATTAAGATTGCTTTTTTCTTTATCATTTCAATATGTATCGGACACTAACAATTAATATGAAACGCACAAACAAACTCAAAAATCATAAAAAGTCTGGAACTCAATCCAAAAACACAAACAGAACAAGTTCGAAATTGTTTAAGATATGTACATAGGAGCTACATATGGATTTTCAAACATTCTGAAAAAAGAAAAAAGAAAGTCCGAAGTTTCAAACTACGTTCAGAAAGAATAAAAAAACGAACTTGTTTTTTATTAGAAAAAAAAACAGTTAGAAAATTGTTAATCTTTCAACGTCTCTGTCATTTGAGCGTTCTGAAAATACTTTGTTAAATATGTAATATCTTGTTATAAGATGTGGTTATTAGGGTGAATATCCTTCTGATTATTTTGTGTCGGAATTTGATTTCGGCCTATCAACGGTCTATTTTATTGACGAAACTCAACCTCAACGATTATTTCAATTCATATAATAACCCGTCTTTTTAACTTAAAATCTTCGATCAAAACATCTCAACATTCTTAAAAAAAAAATCCAACTAGCGATGACCTGGCATCACTTTATCCTAAAAAGACATAACCGTCCCCACTTACCTTTTACAAACCGGGAATCGGGAACTGAGTAGTCAACTCCTCGACCCTCTTTCGCAAATCCGAAACTTTATCATTAAACCCGAAATCCGAAGAACTTACATACTTCATGAAATCTTGAAGCTTTGACCCTTTGACCGCCTGTTTTATCTCGCGTGTCAATTGCACCCCTTCGTTAATAAACTCAGCAATATAAACAAATTCCTTTTCAGTGAACCCACGTGTCGTCATAGCTGGCGACCCGATCCGTATGCCACCTGGCACCAGCGCGCTTTTGTCACCTACCACATCCAAATTGAGACCGCGTTAGTACGAGACTTACAACGGGGGTTGTTTTTGTAATTAGGAGAAAGATGGAGGGGGGAAAGTGAAATGTAGTACCGGGTACGGAGTTTTTGTTTAGTGTGATGGAAGCCATGTCTAGAATTTTCTCGACTCTTGCACCATCAAGACCCTAAAAGAGAGAGAAAAAGTTGGTGAAGAAATAGCAATGTACTTTACTTTCGATTTAAAAATAAATAAAAAAAGAATTTATTTACCAATGGCCGGAGGTCTACAAGGACTAAGTGGTTATCACTGCCACCAGAAACCAATGTGTAACCTAACTCGGTTAATTTTTTAGCAAGTGCGCGACAATTTGAAACAACCTGAAATAATGAAAATGTAAAATGTTTTTATATTTTAGAAAATTGTGGTATTAAAAAAATAAAAAATGTAGAAGGAAAAAAAGACCTGGTTTTGGTAAGCTTTGAATTCTGGAGATTGGGCGTGTTTTAGGCAAACTGCGAGTCCTCCTATTGTGTGGTTATGTGGGCCGCCCTGTTAAGATATTAAAAAAAAGTTTTAATTGTTTTTTACATGGAATTTAATTAAATAAATATGTGATTGTGGAAATTGGAACTAACCTGCAAACCTGGGAAAACAGCATTGTTGATGGCGGATTCTAATTCGATGCCTAAAACGGGATCTTTTTTGAAGAATATCATACCGCCTCTGGGTCCTCTGAGAGACTGGAAAGAGAGGAATGGAATGGAATCAGAAAGGGAATGGAATGGAATGGAATAAATTCTAAAATAATATTACCTTGTGTGTTGTGGTAGTCACAATATCACAAAATTCAAAAGGATTTCCAACTACAGAAGCAGCAACAAGTCCACTAATATGCGCCATATCCATCATCAAAAAAGCACCAACACTATCTGCAATCTTTTAAAGTCAAAAAGCCACATGTCACCACCAGTCAACAAGGTCAAAAAGTCAACATTTTGGTCAACGTAAGAACCCAAAAGTCAACCGATACCTTTCTCATTCTAGGATAGTCAAAATCTCGTGGATAAGCACTTGCACCAGCGATTATAAGTTTCGGTCTAAATAAAGTAGCGGTTTTCTCAAGCATGTCATAATCAACCAAACCTGTACATTTTTATAAAAAAAATATTAAAACATATAACACCGTTTTGTTAAAAAAAAAAATAATAAAACCTGTGGATTCATCAAGACGATAAGGCATGGATTCGAAGTATATTGATGTTCCTGAAACGCGTCTTTTGGCTGTCATGAATCCATGTGACAGGTGTCCTCCATGTGGCAAGTCAAGTCCCTAATTTAGAAAATATTAAAAGAGTTGATTTGAATTGGATAAAAAGAAAATAATATAAATAAATAAAAAGAACTCACCATTATGCGGTCATGAGGGTTAAGAATAGCTGTATAGACTTCAAAATTAGCAGGTGTACCGGATAAAGGTTGAACATTTACACCCCATTTATTTTCATCCAAGTGAAATGCTGCTAATGCCCTTTTTTGGCATAGGGTTTCTAGTTCATCAATGTGCTCATTTCCACCATAGTATCTGAAAATATATAGCAAATTAGTATAAGGATTATTAGAAAAACATATATCACAAAATGATTAAAATAAGTAAGGTTATACCCTTACCTCTTTTGGTCGTGTTTGTGATAAACTCTTAAAAAATTATCATTTACCAATAATATATGAAGAGCATATTCACCTTTTTCCAGGAAGTCCTTCAGAGTATTTGTTTGTAAGGCAAGAACCAACTGCTTCCATAACAGCTCTTGATGTGAAGTTTTCAGATGCAATAAGCTCTAAGCTTCTAAATTGGCGTTGTTTTTCATCGTTTATAATTGCACTAACTTCAGGATCAATAGTCCTCAGTTCAGGGTCAGCAAAGCTGCTTCCATTACCTATGAAAGTCAAATTTTGGTTTAGAAACAATACTTATACATTTCTTATCATGCATGTCAACAAATAGATTAGCTTATGATGTTATTGTTAAAGTTATTGGGATAGTAAAATGTGTAAGGATTTATGACTACTTTACC
Organism: Cichorium intybus; assembly: GCA_023525715.1. NCBI lineage: Eukaryota > Viridiplantae > Streptophyta > Magnoliopsida > Asterales > Asteraceae > Cichorium > Cichorium intybus. Next base: position 51,040,988 of record CM042016.1, on the reverse strand, counting down.
TCCTTCAAGAACTGTGACTGGGGTAGAAGGTGTGGATGGTTTTCCAGTAACCAAGCTAGCTTCAATTTTAGAGGATTTACATGGCTTAAGTGATTGAAGATTCATGTGAAGTGGAAACTTGTTGAAAGAAAGTCCTTTTGGGAGGAATTTAGATTCCTTAATCCAAACAGGCTGTTGAAGTGAACCCATGATAGCTCCAGAACAAGTATGCATACTGCTTAAAACACAGAAGGAAAACAGTATTTAGAGGATTTAATCATTTCAAACAACCATATGTTATGTCTAAGTGTATCAAAAAATGAATAAACGATATACTTCAGGAACAACACTGTAAGGTAGTTTTTACTAGCTACTCAAAATTAGGCAAGAACAAAGTCTCGAAATAACAGCTTCAGAAATACGCAAATTGAATAAAAACAAACAGAACCTCCAAATCCAGTTCTAACACACAATTCCCCTCCACATCGTAGAATCTCGATTGCAGATAAAGAAGTATACAAACAATTTCAGTTTAAAGCTAACAACAGAGGCGTAATCGTGAACGCAAACAACATGACTGCATGCCGTCGGCGCAAACAAACAAAGAAAGCAAACATGTTTACACAAGTTACAGCCATCAAAGCGCAAGAATACAAAGCTACCTTCGAAACTGATTAGTGTTCGTGTAACGCATCTATGTTTGCATTTATCATTTATGTACCGAATGAGTGAACGAAAACAGATGGAGTAAACGGCTACCTGTACGTGTTTATGTCTACGTTATCGAATCAGAAGTCTGGCTGGATAAACCGATTGACGTTTGTGGCGGAAGAGAGGAGGCGCAGGGGGAGCGAGTGTTTGCTGCTGCGGCGAGTGAAGAAGAGAGGAAGAGTGGAGAGGGTTTAAAGGTAAAGCGGTGCAGTTGTGGAAATATCGAACCACTTGGAAACGTTATGCTCCATTTAAGACAAAAAATCGCCAAGTTAAATTTAAAACCCCTAAATTCCTCTTCCACGTCCACTTTAAAAAAAAAGAAAAAGTTAAAATTAAGTATAAAATATTACCTATTTTATTCAAGAAATTGTATTGATTCCTATCTTTCATTCTTATTTATGTTTCAATTAATGTTAAATTGTAACATGTATTTTAAAATATAATTAATTTTATTAATAATAATATTTGTTATAATTTAATATGAAATATAATAATGTATAATAGAAATAAATACAGTTTCTCTTTTTCTTATAACAAAACATGACATTTGATTTAACATAATCTAAACATAATTTCAACTAATATTTAATATTTAAAAGTTACGGACTATAGTGAGTTTCACAAATAGATTATTTGACCAATTCTATAAAAATCCTTGTATTTTAGTTTTCTTCTGTTAATTACAGAAAGAATTTTTTTTCTGGTAAGAATTGGTAAGAATTTATTGCATATATTATTTTAGAAAAAACAATGCATAAGACTTTGGATTCTATAAAAATATTTTAGTTTGGAATTTGTTCAACGTAACTTAATTATTCGAAAAAAAAAAATTATGGTTTAACCATTGAAACTTTAATTATTATTTTCTAAAATGCGGGCTTTAACCGAAAAAAAATATTTGCTCTGATTGGTTTTTCTAATTCATTACATGAAAATTTTTACAGTGTTTTTTTGCCAAAAAAAAAAGCTTTCGATTGTTAAACCTCAAAAAGAAATCAATATTCAAACAAAAAAATAAACTACGGTGGTTTTTATGAATATGATATTGTTACTAACTACCAATTAGATGTATTTGGATTCAATATTTTATCTATTTGTTAATTTTTAAACGGGTTATTGAACACGACCAACAGTTGATTAAGATGGAGATACTCAAAATATAATTATTAGAAATAAAAATTGATTAAATTGTTAAAACGTTGTTTGTATCCTCTTGCAATTTCAATATTGACGAGGAACTAGTCATATTGGCAAGTATCGTGGTCCAAAATCAAATAGCGGTTATTGGTGGTATAACATTGTTTTTATATTACATATAATTAATATTTGTACTATTATATTCATCCATAACACTTGAATTTTTGTTAAATGGAATGATATCTCTTAACACGAATCATATCTCATAATAAACAATATACATAAAACATTGACTCAAAACACATTCACCATAAAGAAAATATTTTTTTTCAAAAATATAGTCCTTAGGTCAACATAGCGCTTGTAGCGCCGTTATAGCGGTATAAAATAGCAGAAATCACGACAAATAGCGGCTTTTCTCGGCGCTAATAGTGCCACAGCTAAATGCTTTAAAATAACAGGCGCATGTCGCTAAACGTTATAACATTGCTATAGCACTACTAACGTTATAACATTGCTATAGCACTACTATAACGTGTTATTAACTGCATTGTTAGTCGTACTCATACACAATGTAAGGATGATCCCACTAAAACTAAACGGGCCAAATGTCATGACAAAAGGACCGTATGTTTTGGCCCAATTGTCAGCCCAAGTTCCTTCATTTAAGCCTCTAAATTTAATACCTCTTGGCTTCTTTCTAGAACTTCTGGATTTTTATATTATAATTAGTATCGCAAATCACGTAAAAGCGAGAAAACCCAAATATAACTTTCGATTATTTTATGTTATTGAAATTCCCGCAGAACTAGCCAAAAGTAGAACCATCTTGTATAAAAGATCCTTTTATGTAAGTTTGAGGAAATAATTTAAAATCATTAATAAACTGTAACGTGTTCATCTTAACGATAGATAATAAATAAATGGATTTTAGATTATGAAAGCTCCACATTACAGAAAACCCATATGAACTCGTAGTATTTCTGCCATTTGGAACAAAAATAAGAATACACGTTTCATTCTCACGAGTATTAAAACAATTGCATTATTTTTTATGATTCATCAAAAAAGAATACTAGAATCATGTATTAAAAGTTAAAACAATGCAAATTTAAAGGGAAACAATTATCTCAAAGATATAAATGAATCAGGAAACCATCGAGACAAAATGTAATATTTTAGTTTCACAATGAGGAAAAAGATGCTGTAACATGGAAGATGCAATAATGCAACGATCAAATACCTGCATAATTTTTTAGAGAAATGGATAACAAATATACGTTAGATTGAACTAAAAATCTATACAGTTATAGCATTGTACTTTGAATTTTTTTTATTCTTATTAGAACATATTACTTATAAAAAAGTCTGTACTTGAGTAGAGTTCTCAAAATACAATGTCTCCATGAAAAAAAATTTTGAATGAGTAAATTTTAAAGTAGAAATTTAATTTTAGGTACAATGTTGTAAGAGAAAAAATGAAAGTAGGATGTTATAATACACTGATAAATGAAAGTGCATTGCTATTTCTTGCATTTAGCGATCTATGAAAGTACGTTGCTACTTCTTGCATTTAGTGATAGTTTTACAAACATATTTACTATATTAGATATTTATGAAATGGTTAAATGCAAGAACTAACAACGTACATTTATTGATTTGTTTATTATAGCATCCTACTTTCATTTCTTCCTATATTACAACATTGTACCTTAAAAATTTTACCCAATTATAGCAATGTCATCCGAATAATAAGAAAATAATTTAAAGTATGGTTATGATTGTGTAGAATTTTCAAAAAAAAAAAAAAAAAAAAAAAATTTGGAAGTACAAATTTTGAGAATACATACCACATTGGAGCATATTCTAATGTTAAGTCAAGAAATGGGTATGGCCACCTGGAAAGAGAAATTATGGACATAAAATCAATAATAAAAAATCGTATTTAAAATATAAATGAAGATACAACATACCACGTCACAACAAAGGCATGAAGAATCCACTCAAAAAGCACGTAGAAACTTGTCAATAATAGAAAGTACGAAATCCGGAACCAAGGGAAGCACTGAAATTTTTTTTAAACATTTATAAAATTCATTAGAAAAAAATCATTATTTAAAACTAAATAAAACACAAAAAATAATAATGAAATTTTACCAAGCTATTCAAGGCCGTGTCACCGAGTAGCAAAACAAGATTAAGTGAATGTGCAACAACCGTCAACTGGTACAAAGTGAGAAGAATAATATAAAATACCGTATTGAATAAAGTTGTAATACAAGTACAAAATCATAATTAATGCAAAAAATAGAAATTGAATGAAAATTTGTAATAAAAAGAAAGTGTGAGTACTCACAAAACCCATTTCATAACCTACGATGGTAAGGAATGGAGCCATTACTATCCAATAAACAGAATCAGTCAAAATCACCGCCCCAGCAATTGTCTGTGTGCAACCAAAAAAGTCAATTATAAACTGTCACTGTCACTGTCACACTGTCAATGTTGATATACCTGGAACATGATTTGAAATACGTAGCCCCAAAATGAACCAGTTAGCAAGAAATGAGTTTTTGTATTCTTGTCGTGGGTGAGAGGCAAAAGAAATTCTTGTACTGCATCCACATCGTATCTCTTGTGTTGCCTCAAACATCCATAAGCCGAGAGCACCGATCCAAACTAAAAACAAACTTCAAGAGGTATATAAGAATAAAAGTATATAAAATATTAATCAATACATCCAAGAAATTAGAACATGGATAATTAAAAGACACATACCGCGAAATAGAAGGTGACCAAAGATAAAGTCCACCTATACAAAAACAAAATAAATGTAAAGTTAAATAAATTATAAATCTCAAAAAACAATCATTTCACACAACAAACAAACTCGCTCGGCTCACTGATTAACTTACCGATTATAATACAAAAATAATTAAACTATCAAGAAATGATTCGGAAATAACTTACTGAGTATAATAGAAAAATAAATCGGTCCCGTGAATGGCAACATCAGAAGTACCAGCAGCTAAAAGCAAACAAAATGAAATGATTCTGAAAGCCAATAACCATATAGGGTGTAATCCCTTTATACATGGCATCCATGCTTCACGATCATAATTAAACCATGTTCTTTCTTGCTGTTTCACCTCTTTATAATTTTCTGTATTACTTGAACCTTCGTATTTCCAAATCAAATATGACGCTATAATGATTGAAGTAAACACCCATATTGCACACAGTAAGAACTTCCAGGTCAACCAGTAACTTAGACTAGTCGTATCGATCTCACTAGTCAAAGTAAGATCCATCCTATCAAAAACAAATGACGATATATTCTAAAGTCAGAATTACTTTATGTAACCATCGAAATAAATTTATCAAATGATTTGAATTGAAAATTTCTGGAAGCAAAAACTCGAATTACGATTTACAAACCAGTTTATCAAAGTTTAACGAAATATGAAACAGGAACGATGATAAAACAGCATTGCATACAAGAAGGTAGCAAATTACAGGAGGTTTGAAACGAACACAGATGAAATTAAGCGAAAGTAGTTAGAGAAACTTACAGAGGAATTAAAACAAACGGATGGACGGCAGTTCTTCTTGCTCTTTATCGATTTAAGAAGCATAATATGAACGGATTTGTTAATTGGATGACTACGTGCTAAAATGTGAAAGAGAAGTTAGTTTTTTCTTTCATGTCCTCTCCGACAACGATTGGCGCCCAACCCGAATCTTCCGACGGAGGAGATGGAGTAAATAAAAGAGGGAAAAAGTAATGCCGTGTCTGAATGGTCCTCTTATGAAATATATTATATATTGACCACGTTTTTCAATGTAGTTGGATAATTCCCGAAGTCAATTAGTCAAATATGGGGAGATACATAATATATGACCATAGTAATTTGATATTAAAAGATTAAATTTAAAAAATACAAGTCATTATGATTTTGTTTGAACTTTGGTCAAAATTAAAAAAATACAAGTCATTATGATTTTGTTTATACTTTGGTCAAGTACAATGTAATATTAAAGTTAAAACTGAACACAAATTAGTGTCATAGTACCGACATCTAGGATCTCTTTAGTCCACAAGATTTGTATAAAACAAACATTCAATGATATATAGTTTGTCAAAGTCTTAAGCAATCATGGATCGAACCTGATTTCCTAGGTACAAATATGATACAACCTGTTGGTGACTTATATTACCAATGTTATTTAAGTGTAATGGATTAATTTGTTGACAAAATACAATCTTGATGAACATTGAACAAGTAAGGATGGTGCGGAATGCACATTTGTTTGAGTTTGTTTAAGATTGAAAGTATACAGCTATTTAGAAGCAAAGCCCCTGAACTGATGGGGGTCCGGGGGAGTGCCCTTGGGAGCAGGGTCCAAGGGGCAGAGCCCCTGGCTGGTTAATATTGCTTTGTAGAAAATGCATATAAATCTGAATTTGAGAAAATTGACCCGGTTTTGATCCTTGTGTTGACCCTTATGTAGAACCTGAATTGGTAGTAGTTTATGACCTTTTTGACGATTGAGAAAACTGTTTGGTGATAGTTTTTCATCGGTTTTCAGACAATGATGATATTCCTATTTTTTGGTCATTTTTCCGGTACATTCGAAATCACATAACTTCACATTCTCTTTGTTCAATCTCTGAATTTTATCCAATTGAATATTCGATTTGTATCATCGAAATACTTCAATTTGATAATGTTACCATGACTTTCAGAGAATCCAAGCAATCATTCTATACCCGAAATAAGTAAAATATTATATAATTTTATGTTGTAACTATGAAATTTAGTGTTGCAATGTAGTCTTAAAAACATCGACTTAAACAAAAATATGGCAGAAAAGTGTAATCATTTTTTTCATGTAGTTGGACTAGGCAAAATAGCAGACGTCATGTGGTCATCTTTAGAATCTGATACATAAAAGAGAAAAAAAATATGTATTTTTTTTTCATATTCATGCTTAATATAAGAATACATATTTCAAGGGATGCACACATCTTTACCTTCTCAAGTGTTTGAAATTAATTAAAATATGAAGTATCCAATAAAGAAAATAAAAACAATAATTTTAAAGTGACAATAATTTGTTTGTTTTAAGAATCACTTATTAATATATCATAACAGTAAGTAGATGATATTGCTCTGTAATTTTCTTTAACTTACTTCAATTTATCATACTTCTCTTTTGAGATACACCAAATGATACTACCTCTTCTCCTTTGCCAAATCTTTTTCTTCGTTTTCTTGTTGCAGTCGAGGTAAACTCCGGCCTACCATTGGTTCGGGCAATATTGAAGAATTGTTTCAAGCTGTTGTATCTTGAGAAACAAACACCCAATAATTGAAAATTTATGATAGGTTTCAATTAGATATCAGTTTTAATTTTTTGATTCATTCATGTATTTAATCTCATCAGTTAGTTCTTTGTTTAATATATATATATATATATATATATATATATATATATATATATATATATATATATATATATATATATATATATATATATATATATATATATATATATATATATTTGTGTGTGTGTGACAGATTAGGATACACCAAATGAGACTATCCCTTCTTTTTCTCCAAATTTCCTTTTTTGTTTTCTTGTTGAAATTGAGGTAAACTCTTGTCTACCATAGGTTCGGGCAATCTTGAAGAATCGCATTTAGTTGATGTATCTTAGGAAACAAACATCCGATAACTGAATTTATTTATTTTTTTTGACATATTTTAGTTATAAATTTCGACTTTATTTCTATGAATAATTCATGTATTTAATCTCATCAGTTACTTCTCTGTTTATTGTATAAACTAGACGAATGCTCGCGCATTGCGCAGGTTAAACTATATAATTAAATCCTAATAAGTATAAGAATGATTATATCATGAAATTAGCTATAAAATATTATTTCTTACACTAAGTTGATGAATAAAATTACAACTATTTTGAACAATATTATCCAATGACATCTACTCATGACTTATGCATAAAAATGTTATGTATAATTCTCGATTAGTGTTCCTTTTAATTATTGTTATAACTAATTAACTTGAATTTACTTATTTGATCTTCTTTTGAGTTCGACCACAATGATTCGTTCATATATCAACCATTTTTTTAAATGTAACGTTATATAATTTATAATTTTATGTTACTATTAATTATTTTTATTGTTAATTAATGTTAAAACTAATTGTCATTATTAAAATTTATAAAAGACTTTTAGAAACCACTTATTATTATTCAAATATTATAGATATTAAAGTGTAGAATGTCTTTATCTTGAAATCTCACACATAACACATGATATTAAAATATCAAACTTCTGTTATATAGAGATGTATATTATTATAATTTATCAAATAAAGTTAACCAAAAATCTCAAATAAAAATCCAAATCATCAACTAATTATATAAGTTGAGTTCGAGTTACAAAATAAGTGTAAAACATAATAAAATAGAATAATCTTATTGTGAAATTTATTTCATACACTCATGTTTTCTTCATCGATAATTGTGGTATGATTTGTTTTAATCTATAAGAAATGAGAAAACTATTAAGTTACTCTAATAGTAAATAAAAACCTACAAATTTAAAATTTTAACATCATAACATCACTTGAAATATAGCAAAAACAAAAACTCAAACCAACACCAAAATCTTTAAACTTTTGTATACTTCTTTCTAATTGTTTCTTACTGTTGTTGGGTTTTTGACAAGAAAAAATATTGTTCGTTTTGCTACTATGTTGATAGCATAAAGAAAAAATTATTTTTTGTTAGTTCTCGTGTATTATAATTTCTGTTTTTTGCATCAAAATTCCAATTTCATAATTTTTGCATCGATTTAATGCATCAGAATTTTTTAAATCAACATCAGTTTTTTTTATCAGATTTCCTATACAAAAATTTCTAATCTCATAGTTCGATTTTTTACAACTGTTTTAAACATCAAAATTTCCGATTCCAGATTTTTAAAACCAAATTTTAAACATCGGAATTTCAAAATCTAGATATATGAAATCAGTTTTAAACGTCGGATTTTTAGATTTTAGAAACTTCAGTTTTTTAGAACTTTTAAATTTAAAAAAAATGACTGATTTAACAATACTTGTGCTTGCATAATGACAAGTGAAAACTCTGAACCAAAGCAAACAACCATTCTTAATTACCAAGGAGCTCCAAGATTACCATGTCGGTACATCGTGCGAAGAAGCCGAAAAAAATTTCTAGGATGCACTTTAAAATGTGGCAACAGAAGATATTCTTACACCTAACTACCTTGAACCTTGCGTGATGCTTCTCAAAGAGACTCCACAACTCACTAGAGAAGAAGGGGATGTCCAAGCTGTGAGTGCGATCGATACTTGGAAACATTTCCAACTTTTTGTGTAGGAATAATGTTCTAAATGGTCTTCTTGATTCACTATATAATGTTTATTGTGTAACCAAAATGTCTAAAGATATATGTGACACATTGGACAAAAAATACAAAATCGAAGATGTTGGGGCCAAGAAATTTGTGGTTTCCCGGTTTCTAGACTATAAAATGAATGATATTAAGATCGTTATGACACAAGTTCAAGAACTACAAGTCCTCATACACAATGTCAATGTTGAAGGTATGGTGATTAATGATACCTTTCAAGTTGCTTCTATAAATCTAGAAACTACCCGCATCATGGATAGATTTCAGGAATTATTTAAAGCCTAAACGAAAAGAAATGACCATCGAAGACCTAATTGCAGTGTCACAAAAGATGCTAGGCGCTCCCAGATTGGTGGACTAGCGAGTAGCGAGTACTCGGCTAAGCGGGGAGTACTCGGATAACGTAAATTATAAAGCTATTAATTTTGGGTAAATTATATATATGACAAATATTATAAGTTCACTGAAATTTATAACAAAATAGGTGAATATCAATAACAATGACACATGTTTAAATGTTAAAGTGTTACAACTTTTCCAAAAATTGATACTCATTCTCTTGACTTTTCCATCAAATTTGCATGAAATTGAACAGAAACAAGATTGTTCAATTTAGTCGTCTCTAATCTATTTCTTTCTTTGTATGTACCTTCAAAATAAATAGTTAAGTACATGATATATAAAAATCGCCTCGGTACCTAGCTTATTTTACTGATTCTTGAAAAATCTCGAGTAATCCCGAGTAATTCCGAGTATTCTCGAGTAATCCCGAGTAATTCCGAGTAATTCTAAGTAATCCCGAGTAATTTCGAGTAATCCCGAGTAATCCCGAGTAATTTTGAGTAATCCCGAATACAAGTTTATTTAACCGATTCTTAAAAAATCGCTTCGGTACCTAGCCGAGTCTGAGTACTCAGCTGAGTACTCGCCCGAGTCGGCCAAGTTTTGCAACAATGCCTAATTGTCAGACTCTGTATTGAGGAAGACAACAAGGTAGCTCAAAAGAGTATTTATAGCTTATAAGTATACTTTAGAAAAAGCCAATGCAGTGGAGCATGATCAATCTTCTAGGAAGAACAAGTTTGGGAAAGGAAATTCTAAAAGAAAGGGACGGGTGTCAATATGGGAGCAAATTGTGAAACTTTCAAAAAAAAGTTTCAAGGTAACTACCAAAACTGTGACCGACCAAGGAATCAGGCTACAAATTGCAGGCATCCAAAGCGAGACAAAGCAAAGGAGCAATTCTTTTCCTCCATCTCTAACTTATTCCTTTCATTATCCTTAACCATGACATACAAAACACATTCGTAGACCCTCAAGTGTCTGTGGGACATCTCTCGACCTTGTCATTCCTCTCCCGGAATCTTAAACCTTATAGCGATTGAGGGTCCTATGTTGATTAGACAGGATCAGTATTTATGGCATATGTTGATTAGACATGATACAGTCCTACGTGTAATCTCCTGCTTTTTGCCCTCTCATTCAGTGTTCTGTTCATCCACTCCGTCATTCCATTCTGTTGAGGCGTCTAAGAACCGTTTTCAACATTTGATCCCATGATCAACACAATAAATAACAAACTCTCGGCTTCTATACTCACCCATATTGTTTGACTTTAGGTATTTGACTCTAATATATCTCTCATTCTCTACAACAGCCTTCCACTTCTTGAAGGCGGTGAAGACTTTAAATTTGATCTTCAGAAAATAAACTCACACATTGCCATAGAACTTTCTATGAAAGTAATGTAGTATCCCAAATCTCATGTTAAAGATACCAAAGTTAACCCATAAACATCCAAATAAACAAGTTCTAGCTTCACTACCTTTGAAACTTGTCCCACCTTAGCGAGTATGACTTTCCTTAATTTATCGAGGATACATGGTTCACAAAATTTAAAGCAGTACTCTTCAGATTCAGAATCTTACCTTCGATACCAACATCTTCATTTTTTCTTACTCATGTATCAGAGTCTCTAGTCCCACAAAGTAGAAGATTTTGTATATTTGACCATGCATTTGCTTCTCTTTTCGAATCCTCGACCATATATATGGTCCCCTACTTCTGACATTGAGCAACTACTAGGTTCCCCTTCATTATTTTCCATTAGCAGATGTCAAACTCTACATGGTGGCCATTGTCATTCAACTTCCCTACTTATATGAGCATCCTCTCCAGGTTGGGAATATATTTGACATTTTTAATGTCCACTTCTAACTAAGATTTTTCTTTAAGACAATATCCCCGAATCATGTGATATTTAGGCTCTTGTTGTTTGCAAGCCTCACATTGCCATTGTAATACTTGAAATTTTGTTTTACATCTCTAAAATGGCTTGCCTGGAACGAAGCACCCAAATCCATTATCCATGACTCAGTAGAACTATATATACCGCTAATAAGCATGTCATCAAAGTATTCTACCACATTCACTTCTTTCCTAGCTTTCTTTATGGAAGGCTTCAGGCATTGATTATGAATTTCTTATCCTCTTTAACTAAGATATTCATTTACCACCACCTCCTCTATTGGACCTTCTACCTCTATAATCAACAAATTGCTATAGCACTCATCAACATTCCTTCTACGAATATCCTCACCAAGGATCAAACCGTGAATGCCTTCAAACATAAGCTTTGTCATTTTAGAAGAACTTCTGACTGCAATGACCATTTCGAACCAACTTTTCGAGAGAAAAGATAATAACAATAACCCATGGTCTCTTTGAACGCACGATCAACATATATCAGTCTCGATATTATTGCGTAGAACTTGTTGGTATGATCTGTCACCGAACCATATTTATTCATCTTCGTGTTAACCAATTGCCTGATCAATAAAACATTGTTTGCTGCTAAGGGTTTCTCATACATGTTAGATAGCATGTTGATCAATTTGAATATTTTATCATGGATAATCTTGTAAAAAATGTTAATTGCTAAGGACAACCCGAGCACTCTAAGGGCCTACCAATCTAACAGACCCTAATCCTCTTGTTTCATGCATTTAGGTTCTCTTCTTGTCAATGGTAGGGTTAGCTTTTTCTGGTAAAGATAATCTTCTATCTGCATCCTCCAAAAGCCAAAATCACGGCCTTCAAATTTGGCGATATTAATCTTCCCTCTTCAACCATAACTCTGATACCGATTGTTAGGACCAAGCACTTCGAAAAACGCACAAATACACATTTATCTAGGCTATTGGGACAACGAGAAGAATAAATAAGAACACAAAGTTTTAAGTGGTTGACTTGACCTTGAGAAATCAAGATGTGTCCACCGAAGAACTAAAGAGATTTTATTGATAATGAATGCTATCTCATATTTATTATACTCTATTATTTACGGCTCACCACGATCTTTACATATCTAGGGTTACAATTAATGGATCTATTTCGAGGGAAAGTTGATTTAATACACATGAGATAGACTGTGCAACATAGTAATTTGCACCATAGTAATTTGACAGGCCCAGGAAATCACATACTGATTTTGACAGGCCTCGAAATTAGTGCCAGACATGTTCCATAAGTAAACTGTATTAACTACCTTCTAAAGCAATCTGAAACAATCTCTTGTTCCAAAGTGAGGACAGCGCTTCGGTACTACCGACCAAGACTGCACTTCTGCCAACAACACTTCCATCCGAAATTAGATCTTCACCTCTTACTTTTGAGCACTTTTGTCCTTCGCTCACAACCGTAGGTGGACAACTAACTTCACCATACTAATTATGAAGTCAAGACTGTGCCATAGGTGATGCCTATGTTGCGCTCTTTGGATCTCATCCATTCGACTCCCCCCCCCCCCCCACACACACACACACACACACACACACACACACATATATATATATATATATATATATATATATATATATATATATATATATATATATATATATATATATATATATATATATATATATATATATATGTGTGTGTGTGTGTGTGTGTGTGTGTATAGGGTTAGGATCCGGTAGGAACCACGATGACTCTTCTCGTCCAATCAATCTCATAAAGGTAATAACGTCAAACGTCTTCTTTCGACGTGACGCAATCACGTGCGACGCACGTCTACGGGACGAAATACGAACTCGATGATACAATCATATGTTACTCACGTCCGTACAACATAATTTAACCAGGTTTTTTTTTTTTGTTTTTATTATTTTTTTAAATATTAATTTTAGTTTTTTTTTTCAATTTTTTTATTTTTTCAGTTTTTGTTTTTATTTTAGTTTTTTTTTCATGTCTTTTTTGTTATTCTTTTCAGTTTTTTTTCTCTTTTTTCGTTATTTTTCCAGTTTCTTTTTTTTACTTTTGTCATTATATGTTTTTTTAACTCGTTTTGGATCATAACTCGTTTTGGATCATGGATCATAACGAATTTTGAATCTTGGATCATAAGTTTTGAATCATTTTGTCGTTGTATGTTTTTTTAACTCGTTTTGGATCATAACGATTTTTGGATCTTGGATCATAACGAATATTTAATCTTGGATCATAAGTTTTGAATCATAAAACATATTTTAGTTTTAATATTTTAGGATCATGTATATTTTTTTTGCTATTTTGATGAGTTTTTTACTTAAAAATATAAAAATGAACACGAAAAAAACCTTTTTTTCAAAAAATTATTTTTGCAAACTTACTAATATAATATCTACAATGATTCCTTAAATTTTCATAATTTTTTGATTTTTTTTAATTTTTGATTTTTTATAAAAATAAAAAATAAAAAATATTTTTTTTCAAATTTTCATTATTGTGCTTGTTTTGTAGAGAATTAAATTTTAAGAACATTGGTTGTTTTGTAGATAATTAAATTTTTAAACTTTGGTTTTTTCTGAATTTTTTTTAAAGAAAAAAAAAGTTATTGCCAAAATACAAACTGGGTGGAAAAATAAATAAAGCTCATCCAATCAGAAGCTGACACGTGGCATGTGAGAGTGGGGGCGCGTGACATCTCTATTTTGCTGAATGTTACGCGCGTGAGATTGGTTCAAATTGACATAAATGTCCTTAGAAATTTCTCTTTCCCTCCCTCTTAGTTTATGATATTTACAAAAACAACCTTTGAATTTTAATACATGATCATTATTTGCACATTGAATCTAATCCACCCATTTTTCAATATTAAAGATTCAGATTTGTCCTCGCGGTTTTTATCGGATTTTGGGTTCCTACGGGATCCTCCTTATATATATATATATATATATATATATATATATATATATATATATATATATATATATATATATATATATATATATATATATATATATATATATATATATATATATATATATATATATATATATATATATATATATATATATATATATATATATATATATATATATATATATATATATATATAATCAGGATCGGGTGAGGACTCTTCTTAAAGTGAGGACTTGCGAGGACACCTTAAAAAAATTGAAAAAAAATATAAATAATATAAATAATAAAATGGATCATAGTACTATATCGGAGAAAAAAATATTAAAAAAAAAACTTTTCGATCATTATTTTTTTATAATGAAATAATGATCCAAAATAAAAACAGAAAAATTGCATCATTACGTTTTGCAATGATGCAATTTTTTTTTCAAATTTTTTTTGATAATGATATAGTACTATTCTCGATTTTATGATTTGTATTTTTTTTATATTTTTTTTCAATTTTTTAAGGTGTCCTCGCTAGTCCTCACCGAAAAAAGAGTTCTCACCGGAACCGGACCCTATATATATATATATATATATATATATATATATATATATATATATATATATATATATATATATATATATATATATATATATATATATATATATATATATATATATATATATATATATATATATATATATATATATATATATATATATATATATAGGGTTGAGTTCTTGTGAGAACCCAAAAAACCATGAGATCTTGAGAACTCATTCTGATTGGTTAGATCGGAAAAGGGCATGATAGTCATTTAGCAAATCTCATTTAATTCTGATTTTTTTTATTTTTGGCAACAATAATAACAATTCCTAAAATCAAGCCTATTAGATTTGAATTTTGAACTTTTTAAAAAAATCAATTTTTCGTTTTTTTTAAATCAAATTTTTTTGAAATTTGAAAAAAAACTAAAATTTAATTTATTTTAATTAGATTTTTGGAATTTATAAGACATATAATTTTTTATTTGCAGGTGCTTTTTTTAATAGAATGCATATATGTATAATTAGATTTCTGAGTTGTGCATTTCTTTAATAGAATGTGCATATATGCATATTTAACTTTTTACATTATATTTTCTAGAGATGCATACATGCACATTTAATAACACTTGGTAAAAAACACACAAAAAATATTCGTATTTCATAATATTCGGATATCATACTACAAATTTATTAAAAACAATAATATACAACTGTTTTGAACCTTACATACAAAAAATATACAAAATACAACGAAAATTCATGATATCTTCATTTTTCAGTTTTCACTCTTTCAATTTGCTCGATAAATTCTTCAAAATTTGCAAGAACGTTAATAAAAATTGATATCAATATATATTCAAAAACATTAAAATAAATACAAACATGCATATACACATATGAACAAATACACATCTATTTATGTATATATGCAAAATATGCATACATGTGTATATGAACAAATTGATATACATATGTATATGTGGACATACGTTTAATACACATATGCATATATGTTTTTGCATATATACTCACATTTGAACAGACATATGCACATTTATACACATATACACACGTTATTGCACATATGCACATATGCATTTATGTCCATATGCACATATGCATTTATGTACATATGCATATATGCACATATGCATTTATGCACATGTCTACATACCTTTGTACACATGTATTCACATTTGAACAATAAACATAAATGCATATACAAATGTGCATATATTTTTATGCACATGTATTTGCTTTTTAACAAACATATGCACAAACATGGATATACGTGTTTAGGAAAATATGGATATATGCACATATGCATACATCTATGCATATATGTATTTAGGCACATCTGCATATATGCATATATGTGCATGTGTATTTATATGTGCACATATGAGAAATATCCACATATGTACATATGCATTGTACTTCCAATATTTTTCCCATTAAAACAACCTAATCATAGCATTGTACTTTCAATATTTTTCTCATTACAACATTGTACAAAAAAACTACCTAATAATAGCATTGTACTTCCAATATTTTTCTCATTAAAACATTGCACAAAAAACTACCTAATAATGGCATTGTACTTCCAATTTTTTTCTTATTATGACATTATATTTTGAAATGTTGACCCAAATATTATTTCATTATTTCGGGTAAATCATGAAAATTACCAATTCCAACAGTTTTAGATACGGGAATTTACAATAGATCTATAACCTCCCAATTTCCAATCTTATTTTCATACAAGTATTTCTAAATCACAAGAAAATGGGGTCAGGTTGGATGAGTGATCAATATAGATGGTTTTTCTACTATAAGTGGAAACAAGTTGAAATTAGTTTGAGTTGACTACTTTCTAACTTTTTGTATATATAATATAATATAATATATTATATATAAATAAAATATATTAAATCATACTAATAATTAGATCCAACTTAATTTTACTTATCATACATATTAGCTAAATTCATGACATGGCGTCTGATAATTACATGCGACTGGTAGATTCATCTTAATAAGAAAAGATTAAAAAAAAATGTGAATCAAAATTCAAGTAACTACAAAAGAATAAGAAAGATACCGATTTGAAAGAGGAAGGGAACAATGTCGGAAGTTCCAGGACCACCGGTGAGATAAAGCAGCAACAGATCTTTCTGGGGATTTCTTTGAGACTCCACAAAGTAGTAGAATAATTGCACTTCTTCGTTTTTTCCGACTCCAACATAACTTTAAAACACAGGTGTAATTGTGTTAGAATGCTAACTTGTTTTTTTCTTTCTAAATCACCAAAATACCATGCTTTTGCATCATCAAAGAATTAGAGGGTACCATCTGTTCTCCAATTCAAATACACAAAACCTGCAATATTCCTTTTGTTATCACAATGAAAACCTTTTCTAATTTGTTTACTGAATTGTTTAATGAATTTTCATCATATTTCTTAAAAACTATTCTGGAGCTTTCAAGAAAACATTGATCCTACCCAATCAAATTTGGATATGTCCATTTGGAAAAAAAATAAGTTGTAGATGGAAGATCCTACGCAAAAACAAATTAATTTTATAACAGAATCAACTCATTCTGACCCACATTTGGGCAATTTCGATTAACTCCCAAAGAGACATCGATAAATATACCAAAAAATGAAAGAAATCAGAACCTTGATCGATCTAGGTCTTTGGTTGCAACTGACTTTGGAGGCGGCAATACATGATGGATCTTGAAGTCACGTCTGGATCCAGTGTCCTCTTTGAGAAATCGAAGTCGGCTCCAAGCTGATCTCTGTGTTGGATCATTTAGGGTTTTTAGAAAAAAAGAACGAGAGAATCTGTTTTAGAGGTTTTAGAACGAGGGTGGAGAAAGGCGGTGATGGTGAAGAAGAACGACAGCATATTGATCTTGAAGTCTCGTCTTTGGCATACGAGGGAGTCGTCTTCGTCTTCTCCACCAGAAAGAGTCGTCTTCGTCTTTGAAGGCGGATTTCCAGTTCTGGTTTGTAGGATAAGAAAGAGAACGTGAAAGTGCATATCTGTGTGGTGAGGGATACGAGAGAGAGAGAGAGAGAGAGAGGGAGACAAAGAGATTGTGCTGATTATTAGGGATTGCCATTTTTCAAGGAATCAGATAAACATTAAACTCCAAAACTACCATTGATGTCTTTTTTAAAAAGTCTAACATACCATTAATTTTTCTTATAATTACAATCATGCCATTATTGATCTAGGCTATCTAAATTTTTGATCTAATGGTCCAGATATGGTTCTCGAGATTTCGGGTTTTTTTGGGTTCTCAAAATAACCAATCTCTCTCTCTCTCTCTCTCTTTCTCTCTCTCTCTCTCTCTCTCTCTCTCTCTCTATATATATATATATATATATATATATATATATATATATATATATATATATATATATATATATATATATATATATATATATATATATATATATATATATATAGCTAGGTTATTTTAAAACTGGTAAATGTTGCGTAACTATGTGGACCAATCAGAATTCAGGAAAAAACAGTTTTCGTAATTATAGGGGGTTGTTACCGGATTTATAGGATTTTATTTATTTAAAATTAATTAACTTATATGACAATTACTATTATGCTCATACCCTGGTTTAAAATGATTGGTCAATATTTAATTACAATGTAACACAATATTTATCAAGTTACATTTGATCCTAGTTATATATATATATATATATATATATATATATATATATATATATATATATATATATATATATATATATATATATATATATATATATATATATATATATATATATATATATATATATATATATATATATATTGAAAGGTTTTCCGCAACTATGAACTAAATAATCTAAGTTCACATGCAACCTATAAGGATCTATGTTTTCTACTATTGAACATATAACAAAAACCTAACAGCCAATAAAGACACCTAAAGAATAAAACCAGAAAACTAACCTTTAGATTTCTTGGAAGCAAAGCAGTAAAAATATCCTGCCTCAAATGAAGTCACACCCTTAGCCGGGAGGTTTATGGATCGAAATTCCAGAGAGAAAATAATAGAATGAGCCAGCGATAATGAGGTCTAGGGGTCCCTATTTATAGGGAACCAAGTGGCAAAGCTAAACCCTAGCTGCAGCTCATTTTTCCGGATTATATGTACGCGCGCCGCGGCCAAAACGTTTGCGTGCCGCGCGCCGCAATTCAACTATTGAATTTGTACGACTTTAATCCCTGACCTCCTGATTAATCTAATTAATGCCACAGAAATTAATCCAATTAATTTCTGATTAATTATTAATCAAATAACATTATTTCTAATTAATATATTATCTCCATAATATATTAACAAACAATATCTTGATTTATTAGTCATATAATAAATCAACCTTTTTCTCTCTACTTAACTTTCCATCAAACCTCCAGCTATGAGGGCAACCCAAATGGACAATGCTACTATTAATTAGGTAAATACTAATTATTAGTCATGGCTTAGACACCTAATCCAACAGTCTCCCACTTGGATAAGTCTATGACTATAATTACCAATTTAACCTCTAATTAACCAGCACTTATAGCTTCCTAGAAACCGCTGCCAAACTCTGATCTAATCAGTTCTGTCCATAGATAAGTGATCAGATGATCCTCCGTCCAACAAGATATTTTCAGACTCAAGACATGGATTAAAGTCAATCCCGGTCTGATTCACTGTTCCTTGATTTCTGATTTGCATATGACTCTTAGACTACCAATTTAGTCCCGGTTGGCCAACCATTTTAGTCAACTTCAAATTCATCGAGAGGCCTACAGATATCTGTTCCCTGTTAGGGTCAAGGGACGAATAAGCTTCGACTCATATACTTATGTCTTTTACGGGACAAATCACTCACAACAATACGTTTTATAACACCGAGTTACCGATGCGTTTTCGTATTATCAATGAACAATCGCTTAGTAAATCATAACTCATATGTCTTAGCTTAAAGATAAAAAGATATTATCGTCTCAACATTGCTTGTGATAAAATCCATGAAGCAATCCATTGAGCGCGGGTTTATCCAATACTCAAATCTCCATTTCCAAGTACTCACGAATGGTACAGCAATCCAATTGCAATGTCTAACTCCTTAGACAATCTATTGCCAATTCATGACAGTCTTACTTCACACTTACTCCCCAAAAGTGTAATCGACTGTGGATATTTGAATAATCCAATTATTCAGGAAGTAAAACATGCAAAATGAAACACAATAACAAAGTATTGACAAAAGTAGCAAACCATTACTCATTAATAAATCTCTATTATTAAATCACAAGAGTCAAATACAATACATTGTTACAAGTTTCGAAACCTATCTAATTTACATAAACTTTATATCATCTCTAAATTCAATGCTCCTAGCATGCTGATTATGCTTAATCCTACTCAGAGCCTTTGTCAAGGGATCTGCAGGATTATCTTCTGATGATACCCTCTTTACCACGAGGTGACCTTCTTCTACCTTATGCCTTATGTAGTGGTACTTTCTGTCGATATGCCTGGACTTTCCATGATCTCGCGGTTCCTTTGTCAAGGCGACCGCACCTTCGTTATCGCAGAACAGTTCCACGGGCTCCTGAATACTCGGGACTACTCCAAGGTCACCGATGAAGTTCTTCAGCCAAGCCGCTTCCTTTGACGCTTCACTTGCTGCTATATACTCTGATTCACAAGTAGAATCAGCCACCGTATCTTGCTTGGAACTTTTCCAAGTTACCGCTCCTCCGTTCAGAAGGAATACCCAGCCAGACTGAGACCGACCACTGTCTCTATCCGTCTAAAAACTGGCATCCGTATATCCTTCAATTCTCAAGGTATCACTGCCTCCAAGGACTAACACTGTGTCCTTTGTTCTTCGCAGATACTTGAGTATATTCTTTACGGCTATCCAATGCGCCCTTCCAGGGTTTCCCTGGTACCGACTGACCATGCTCAGAGCAAAGTCCATGTCAAGGAGAGTACACGTCATAGCATACATGATCGACCCCACAGCCGAAGCGTAAGGTACCCGACTCATCTCAGCTATTTCCATGTCTGTACTTGGACTTTGAGTCTTACTCAATTTTGCATTGCTTTGGATAGGCAGCTCTCCCTTCATGGAATTTTCCATACTAAACCTCTTTAGTACCTTTTCCAAGTATGTACCCTGACTAAGTCCAATTAGTCTCTTCTTCCTATCTCTCAATATTCTTATCCTGAGAATATAGGCAGCCTCTCCTAGGTCCTTCATGGCGAAACATTTCCCAAGCCAAGCATTGACATCTTGCAAGGTTGGAATGTTGTTTCCCATGAGCAGTATGTCATCAACATACAGTACCAGAAAGATCACTATACTCCCACTAGCCTTGACATATACGCAGGACTCATCCTCGCTCCTAGAGAAACCAAACTCTTTGACTTTCTCATGGAAACAAAGCTTCCAGCTGCGAGAAGCTTGCTTCAATCCGTAGATTGATCTTTCAAGCTTACACACCTTATTAGGATATTTTGTATCGACAAAACCCTCTGGTTGACTCATGTAAACATCCTCAGTCAACTTCCCATTAAGGAAAGCGGTTTTGACGTCCATCTGCCAAATTTCATAGTCATGAAATGCAGCTATGGCCAGCATTATCCTAATAGACTTTATCTTGGCTACTGGTGAGAAGGTCTCATCATAATCAACCCCCGGGGTTTGAGTGAAACCCTTCGCAACCAGTCTTGCCTTGAAAGTGTGTACCTTTCCGTCCATGTCAGTCTTCTTCTTGAAGATCCATTTGCATCCGACTGCCTTTCGACCCGGTACGTTGTCAACCAAGTTCCAAACTTGATTGTCATACATGGACTTGATCTCGCTATCCATGGCCTCTTTCCACTTGGCAAACTCAGGGCCCGCCATTGCTTCCTGGTAGTTAGTTGGTTCATCCAAATTTATCATTGTCCTATCACTGACAAACGTGTCCCCATCCGAAGTTATATAGAAACCATAAAACTCGGGTGGCATGCTAACCCTACCGGAGCGCCTAAGAGGTAAGG
Source organism: Cichorium intybus (assembly GCA_023525715.1). Lineage (NCBI taxonomy): Eukaryota > Viridiplantae > Streptophyta > Magnoliopsida > Asterales > Asteraceae > Cichorium > Cichorium intybus. Next base: position 51,018,892 of record CM042016.1, on the reverse strand, counting down.
ATACATCAGTCGGACCAACAGGAACTTCTTCCTCATGTTGGTTGCTAGTTTCTCCTAAGGTTGCGTCATCTGATGGCTCTTGAATTTCTTCAAGATCAATGGTACTCCCACTGTCCTCTTTGAATATGAGCTCTCTCTCTCGAAAGACTGCTCGTCTAGCAACAAAGACCACGTCCTCGCTCGGTCTGTAGAATAGATATCCAAAGGACTGTTTGGGATAACCAAGGAAGAAACACCTTTCGCTTCTGTCTGCGAGTTTGTCTTGAGTCTCTCGTCTAACGAAAGCCTCACAACCCCAGACCTTGATATGTGCCAACGAGGGAACTTTCCCCGTCCACGTTTCATGAGGTGTTTTAGCAACCTTCTTAGTAAGGACAAGATTGAGGATATGGGCGGCAGTCTCTAAGGCATACCCCCAGAAGTGAATGGGAAATGAAGCTCGACTCATCATGGAACGAACCATGTCCAACAGGGTTCGGTTACGCCTCTCCGCAACACCGTTCAACTGTGGTGTCCTGGGAGGTATCAACTGCGAAACTATTCCGCATTCCTTTAGATAGTCTAGGAACTCGATACTTAGATACTCTCCGCCTCTGTCGGACCTGAGCATCTTTATCTTTCTGCCTAATTGATTCTCTACCTCGTTCTTAAATTCTTTGAACTTTCAAAGGTGTCCGACTTGTGCTTGATCAAGTAGATGTAACCGTATCTACTAAAATCGTCGGTAAAAGTCACGTAGAACCGCGTGACTTCCTTTGTGGTTGATCTGAATGGACCACACACATCCGTGTGAATGATGTCCAGCAGACCCTCACCTCTTTCAAAAGACCCTTTGAAAGGTGATTTTGTCATCTTGCCCAACAGACAAGATTCGCATACATCATCCGACCTGAGGTCTAATGATTCCAACACTCCATCATTTTGGAGTTGGGCGATTCGTTTCTTGCTGATGTGCCCGAGCCGACTATGCCACAGACATGCCTTTTCTACACCACTAGTAGAATCAATATAATTTACACTATGTCCTAAATTGTCAACACATTCAACAGTTTCATACACACCATCACAAGGATAAGCAGTAAAAATCAAAATACCATTTTTGAAAACAGAAATCGAACCAATTTTATTATCAAAAGAAAATTGAAATCCTTGTCTGAACAATGCGTGAAATGAAATAATGTTTCTTGCCATTTCTGGCGAATAGCAACAATTAAATAACTCTAAGCTAACATCACTACTAAGCACTAAACTATAAACGCCGATCTTGGTAACAGGGGACGATCTCCTATTGCCCATGATCAGATTCAGTCTACCGTGCTCCACCTCCCTGCTTTCCTTTAGGCCCTGCAGATCAGAACAAATGTGAAAACCACATCCTGTATCAAGGACCCAAGAATTAGAAGATGGTGAGTTTTTAGAGATAGTGTATATACCTGCTGTCGATGGCTTTACTTTCCCATCCTGCAAGTATTTGGGGCAGCTTCTCTTCCAATGGCCCTTCTCTTTGCAATAAAAACAGTTGGCTTCATCGGGGTTGGCCACACAAGGAATGTGGGAAGACTTTGTTCTGGAGCCATTGCTTGACGACCCGACCTGAACCTTTTCCCTCCAATTTTGCTTAGGAGGGCCCTTCCTTTTCTTTCCTTTGCCACTTCCAATGGCTAAGACAGGCTGATTAACCGAGGGTACACTTTTACCCTTCATCCCGTCCTCAGCAACCCGAAGCATACGATGCAACTCAGTCAGGTTAGCCTGATTGTTGTTCAAATGATAAGCCAGCCTAAACTGGTCATAAGAACTCGGTAAGGAGTTAAGCACTATGTCAACGGCCAACTCCTCAGTTACAGGCATCGCAAGCTTTCTAAGCCGCTCCACGTAACCTTGCATTCTTTGCACATGAGCGCAGATGGACTCTCAATCTTTAGGTTTGCTGTTCGTGAAGTCTTTGACCACCTCGCACCTCTCGATGCGCTCTTGCTTGCGGAACTTTTCCGCAAGCTCCTTGTGCATCTCAAAGGGCCAGTAGTCTTCGTATATCCTTTGCAATTCGGGGTTCATTGTGGCGATCATGATGCAGGCCACTTTGGTTGTATCATCAGAATGTTTTTGGTACGAGGCAATCTCCTCGGGAGTAGCAGTTTGAGGGTCAATATCGACAAGCTCGGTCTCGAGGACATACTCTTTGTTCTCGTACCTTAGAGCCATCTTGATATTTCTTATCCAGTCATTGTAGTTTGTCCCATTCAATTGAACCTTGGAACACAGTGAGAGGATAGAGGGAACACTGGAGTTTGAGTGGGGAGCGGATTGATCAGCAGAAGACATCTATAAAAGAAGGTAAGTTTAATTAGATACATGTCGGTCCTTATAATAACCCAACATAAAATAAGGCTAGGATCCAACTATAACAATTTGCAACATAGAAGAGGGATGCCGTAATCTATAAGCAAATTTTATAAAGGTAGGCGAATGACGATTCAGCCAATTCCACCGCGGAAAAATAATCTTATTATAAATGGAATTCCTAGTTTCTTTTGAGATATATTGAACTGTTCAATAGCATGTTTAATCTCGGACATGCCCCACCGTTTGTGACTGGGATGCCGAGGATCACAAACCGGGTGTGAATAACCATGCAAATTAGCTTGGTACTCTCGGGGTCCATTATCATCTCAAATTGATATGCCGGTAAACCACACACGCTCCATCAACAATGATAACACCCGAGACACCCATTGCCACTCTTTATGAACCCCCATTGGTGTGCCGGTAAACCACACACGCTCCACCAACGTTTCATAAAGTGCAATGTGCAATTTCATGGGTTAGCATCAAATTCACATTTTTCCCTAAAGTAACTAGATTGGGATTTTGTTTTGTAAATGGTTCTAGTACTTTGATCATTATACTTTTAATGATTTAGCGGTTCTGTCAAACCCGTTCGGCTAACGACCCTCCACTGATCAGGCGAGCGGTGGATGAGAGAGTTCACCCATTAGACTGCCATTTTATAGGCAGTCTCCTTATAACCACTTTATAGATCAGCTTCGTGAATAAGGCCTACTATTGATTCGACTAACCAAATTTATCTCATATATATAGTATTAACTTTTAACAATATATATAAGATGTATTTTAAAACCCTTTAAAAAATTCAAGGTTTATCTTTTAATTTTACCAAATTTAACAATTAAATTTTAAATTAAATTAAACCTTAAAACTGATTTAATCAATTTTAATTACCAATAAATTAAATTAATTAGATCTAAATATTTTAAACATTTTAAAATATTTTTCTGGATTTTTCCATTAATTTTCGATAATTTAAAATTAATTAAATCCCTTTTTGAATTATCTTTTAATTAACAATTAATTAAATTAATTCACTGAAGATAGGTTTATCCAAATTAATCAAATTAATTAAAACATATCCTCAACCCCCTTAGATTTTGAATTCAAATAATGGGGTTTAAGGTTATCCATTTAATTAACAAATAAAGTTACCAAAAATAGAAAACCTCCTAAAACCCTAATGTCAAATTTCGAAAATCACTAAGGGAGGAATTAGGGTTTCCAAAACCCTAATCCAAAAAAAAAAACGATCCACATAAATTAGGGTTTATAAGCTTTAAACCCCAATTTAGGAAAAACAGTTATAACCATTCAACAAGAAAACAAACAAATGCTCTGATATCACTGAAAGGTTTTCCGCAACTATGAACTAAATAATCTAAGTTCAGATGCAACCTATAAGGATCTATGTTTTTTACTATTGAACATATAACAAAAACCTAACAGCCAATAAAGACACCTAAAGAATAAAACCAGAAAACTAACATTTAGATTTCTTGGAAGCAAAGCAGCAAAAATATCCTGCCTCAAATGAAGTCACACCCTTAGCCGGGAGGTTTATGGATCGAAATTCCAGAGAGAAAATAATAGAATGAGCCAACGATAATGAGGTCTAGGGGTCCCTATTTATAGGGAACCAAGTGGCAAAGCTAAACCCTAGCCGCAACCCATTTTTCCGGATTATCTGTACGCGCGCCGCGGCCAAAACGTTTGCGCGCCGCGCGCCGCAATTCAACTATTGAATTTGTACGACTTTAATCCCTGACCTCCTGATTAATCTAATTAATGCCACAGGAATTAATCCAATTAATTTCTGATTAATTATTAATCAAATAACATTATTTCTAATTAATATATTATCTCCATAATATATTAACAAACAATATCTTGATTTATTAGTCATATAATAAATCAACATTTTTCTCTCTACTTAACTTTCCATCAAACCTCCAGTTATGAGGGCAACCCAAATGGACTATGCTACTATTAATTAGGTAAATACTAATTATTAGTCATGGCTTAGACACCTAATCCAACATGTATGTATGTATGTATGTATGTGTTTTAAAAAAACAATTAATCAAACATCTTATATGTCGACTTGAAAATGACATTACATATAAATATTGATAAAATTCATAATATGTAATAGAAGTATACATAAACATATAATTCTAACTTTAAATTTAAGCAAAACAAGATATTGTTAAGACACCCGCATGAAAAAGAAAACGTTAATCTCGTGTAACTAAGGAAAAACAAGGATGGGGTCAAAGAGATATTTATTAAATAAAAATATTTTATTAATAATCAAACATTTCAAATTTCTTCTTAAAGACATGATATATAAATATTGTGAACCCATATCAAGAATCAAGGTAGTAAATAACTAAAGATACCCCACAACAAGAGCAGAAGCATCGTATATTTATTTTTCGTTTTCCATTTTTCATTGCTATGTTATCGATCCATGACTTTTTTTCGACATTTCTTTCAATATATTTTTATGTGTGTTATGTTTATATTTTATATTTCACCTATTTTTAATATAAATAGTAATTATTATTTTTAAAATATATAACTTACTAAATAAAAATAAATATCAACATAAGATTAATAATTAATTAATTTTTTATAAATCTAGACTAAAAATTAACAAATTACATCATAATAATAAAATCATCACTAAAAGCCATATTTTGTTGCGATTTTTCTTTCAACGTTAGAGCTGTTCGAAATACGGGTTCTGTTAGATGGTCGATGTTGGTCACTAAGATTTTAAGTTTTCAATATTATAGGCATCCTGACATGCTTTTCTCCTTTACACAAACTTTTTTCTATTTTTCGGTTCGAGGCGTTGGTTATAACTCGAAGTAAATTTGTCAAGCTTATCTACTAGTCGACCAAAATAAAGTTGATGATAAAACTCTTTTTCTTTTGATCTATATTAAAGTCTGATAAAGCTCTTTTTCCTCTATCCCCCAATTAGGCTTCAGGTTCCGACTTAATCTCATCATCCTTGTCGTTGAGATCAAAGTACCAACATGCGTCTGACAATATCGTATAATAATTTGACTTGGATGTCTACTTCGTTTCAAACCAGTTGTTGTATGATCCGTCTGAAGCATATCGCCTATTTTAGGGATTTTTTAAGAACATCCCAAACGAATATGGATAAATGTCAATCAGGCTTGGCCCAAAGTATCGCCTACTTTGAGGATTTTTTAAGAACATCCCAAGCGAATATGGATAAATGTCAACCAGGCCCGGCCCAAAGCATGGACAAGTTGGGCAAAAGCCCATGGCAGCAATAACAGAAGGGGCACAAGATTAGCTCTGGTTTTAGCGGTGGATATTATTTTGGCCCAAAACACATTAGCCGAGTAATCTAATTGATCGATTTTATCGTGAATACGTGAGGTCGTCGAGGGTAGGCCTAGGGGTGGGCGACTGGGCGTGAAGAGCTGAAGTATCGTCAATAGTCAATCAACAATCGACTATCGAGTATTGGCGCCTCGAAAAACAAAACGTCTAGTTCTCCAGACTTCAGCCGATATCTAAGACGGATCGTAGTACCCATCACGGCCCCCGGCGTGATGCCACGTAAGCCCCATCACGGGCCATGCACACCGCCCCGGGTGCACCGTGGTGGGCATGAGCGTGAACAAATGTGATGGTGATCATGGGATGCCACAGCCAATGGGAAGAAAATAGCCGTTGAACGGCTAACTTCTAATAAAATTTTACCTTTTTTAAATTACCATTAATTACCTATATAACATATCTATATTTCACATACACTTTTTCTTCAATTGAGCAAAATCCTAACACCCCACCTTCAAATCAAAACCGTGAGTATGATCCGTTTGGATTAAACTCGACCCCTCGCCAATACCCAAGCATTGAATCACCGCGAGGTGGTTTTGTAAACTTACTTCAATCCGGGTCCCTGATCTCACAACAACCGCTTTTTCAACAACAATTCTCACCTTTCAACCCGTATCAACAAGGATTCCAACCTCCTTTCATATTCCAACCGCAAGGTTTCCAACCGCAAACATCGCAACCACCACTGTCACAACCATCACCACAACCGAATCCGGTGTCTCCCGAAATCATTGCGGAGACACGAGAATTAGACAACCAAGGCCGCCGGGCCGCAAAAAAGAAAGGGAAAAAACCGCAAGCCGAGCGACGAACGAATTAGACAAAAGATGAAGAATTAAATTTGGTCAAGGCTATCAGTTTCCGTTGACCCGATAGTCGGGGACTCGCAAACCCAAGAAACTTTTTGGATGAAAGTTCAATCGACGTTTTACGAGTTAATGGGGGAAGAGACGCGAAACATGGATAAAATAACATCCAAATTTTGCGAAATGAGAATCAAGCTTAATCAATTCAACGGTATCTACAACAACCTCACGAACATGCACAAGAGTGGGGCAAACGATTTCGACGTCTTCAACACCGCGCTACAACAATATGAAAAAACTACGCCCACCTGGAAAGCGTTTCCGTATGTGAAGGCTTGGACCGAGTTGAGAAAACAACAAAATTTGCTTCTTGTCAAAGATTCGCAATCTTCGGGAACAAAGCGTTCGAGGTCGGTCCATCAAAGCACATCACAACAATCGGACAGACGTACATATATCGACGTCAACGACGAGCCGGTGGATCTTGAAGATGAACAACCGATCCGTCGACCGATCGGACGAGACAAGGGGAAGAAAGCGGCTTTCGGTTCGAGAGCCAAAAGTTCGGAGTCAAGCATCATGGAATTATTTGGAGAAAAATTTGATCGTTACGTCCAACTATAATCCGACAAAGTTGGGATTATGAATCGGGTGGAACAACAAATCGTCGAAACGCAACAACAAATTGTCGAAACGCAAAGGGAGTTACAATGGAACGCGAATATCGACTTGTTGCAAAAAAGCCACCGATTTCGTAGGCGAAGATTTGGAAATATTCCTAGCGACGCGGGAGAGTGTCCGAGCTAAATATCGCCCTAGGAATTATTTTACGTTATTTGTCGTCATGTTTCGTTTTTCGTTTTTCGAAGTTAATTTTTTATTTTATTTTTTTAGGTTGTTTTTTTAATATTAATGTAATTTTTTATTTTTAATGTAATGTTTTTTAAATGAAAATTTAGGTTTTTATTTATTTTTGAATTTTTTTAATCAAAAAAGAATGATGTGGTGTGATGAAATGTGATATGTATTTCTTGTGTGGTGTGATAGCAATGTTATGGAATGTGATAGTGAAAAAAGCTGACATGGCAGTGACGTGGCGCCCATGACATGTGATCATGTGATGGATGCTCCCATTAACCTAATATCTTGCTTCTTTTGAGTGCTGCCGATTGTAGAATGCCATACTTCCGGTCGATTCAAATATTCTAACATATTGTTTAGAAAGACATTGCTCAAACCTATAAGCTCTCTTCTGATTTGAGTGATTTCTAATTTCTCACTTGCGGTTCCTGAATCCCGACTTCTGCATACCTCATATGTCATACTTGAGTTCTTGACTTCCGTTTCTTTTGATTTCTGAGTCTGTTTCTCCTAAGGTATGATTCTTTTATATGATTGTGTAATCGGAGTTTTGTTTCTCTAAATAACTTGTTTCTAAAGTATTAGGTTGATTGTTGAACGAGTTTTTAATTTTTAAGAGTAATGGAGTATTGAGTTCTTATTTTTCAATTTTGTATTTCCGTTCCAATTCACAGATTCAGAGGTCTTTTTTGTTCTAAATTTCTCCCACCTATAAGCTCTCTTTCAATTTTGTATTCTTATGTTTTGATTCACAGATTCAGGAGGTATTTTGGCTTCAAAAAATGGGCAAATTTCATAAAAGACACTAACTTTTCAAAAAAATTCGATTTTGACACTGTGTTATTTTTTTTTCAATTAAGTCACTAAGTTTTCAATTTTTTTCAATTAAGTCACTATGTTTTCAATTTGGTTTCAATTTTGACTATTTGACCGGTCAACCCGGTAGTCAGCTGACGTGGCATGATGACGTGTCAGTCTTTGATGATGCGACGCTGACGTGGCATGCTGACGTGGCACCCGAGTGTCAAAATTGAAACAAAATTGAAAACATAGTGACTTAATTGGAAAAAATTGAAACTTAGTGTTTTAATTGAAAAAAATAATACAGTATCAAAATCAATTTTTTTTTTTGAAAAGTTAGTGTTTGGAATTTTTCCTACATTTTTTAAAATGATAAATTCGTCTTTTTACGTTTTTGGAACGTATAAATATATTTTTTTACAAGTATAAAGACGTATTTTTATACTTTTAGAAGCATACATACATTTTCATACGTATATATACCAGTATTGTAGAAATCGGCCTTGGCGGCCGATTAATCGGCGATTATCGTTTGGCGGTATTCAACCGATTACGATTAGGTCTAATCGGTTAGATTCAATGTTTGCTGTAAAATCGGTCAAATATCGGCATTAGTGGCCGATTAATCGGTCTTGGCGGTCATTTTTTCATTTTTTAATTTATTATTTATTTTTTATTTTTAAACGGCGACATAAATTACGTATGATATCAATCAAAAGCATGTTTATAGTGGAAAAATACTTATTTTTATGTTTTTTAAAATATAAAATACGTTTTTTTACATATAATCACGTATGATATCAATCAAAAGCATGTTTATAGTGGAAAAATAGTGAAAACGAACTTAAACCAACATAAACGAACAAATATAAATTAACGAACAAATACTTATTTTTGTTTTTTTCAAAATATAAAATACCTTTTCTTTTGCATATAATCAAGTATTGTATTAATCAAATGTATGTTTATGGTGGAAAAATAGTGAAAACAAACTTAAACCAACATAAAAGAACAAACATAAATTAACGAATAAATACTTATTTTTACGTTTTTAGAAATATAAAAAACGTTTGTTTTGCATATAATCACATATCGTATCAATTTTGTAAAAATATAAAATACGTTTGTGTAACGCCAAGACACTCTTTTTATGTAAATATAATAAAAAGGGTAAATTGGTCATTTTACCTTAGAAGGGTAATTTGGTCTTTTGGACAGAAAAGAATTTGGTTTGAAATAATATTTTGAGTTTTGGACTTAAAATGTTATAAAAACTGAAATTGGTCGTTTTACCACAAAAGGGTAATTTGGTCATTTGACCAAGTGAAGGACCAAATATGTAAAATATTGTTTGCTTGTGGCAAAAGTATGAGAAATGAAAGTTTTATGTAATAAAACTTGATTATTGTGGTAAAAGTTCAAGAAATGGAACTTAGGGACCAAATTTGTAAAATTGGAAAATATAAAAGGAGAAATATCTCCATTAATGTTGGCTGAACATTTGAGAGACACGGGAAGTTTCTTGAAGCCAGGATTTTCTGCAGAATTCGTGAAGATAGAAGTGTGGAATTGGAATCATAGCTTGGAATTGGTGATTCCTAAGTTAAATAAGGTTAGTGTTTGAATTCTAACCTAAGTTCTTGAGTGTTCTTGATGAAATGAACTTGATGACTGAAATTTCAGTCATGAATTGTAGTTTATAATGGTTTACTACTTCCAATAAGTCATGCTAAAAGGACTTAATTCAAGAATATGGAAGTAGGTTGCTATTATTGATGAATTTGAAGTTTTGGGGTTTTTGGAACTAAGAACCCTAATTCTTCCTTGATTGATTGAGTGGGTTTTAATGGTTGAAAACCTTGTCTTAATAGAAGGTTTTAGCCTAGGAACAAACCCCATACGATTAAGAACTGGATTAAGGACTTAATGGGCCAAAACTGCGTGCTACAGTGCACAAATCGCGACTGATCAGGAGTCTGCCCAGGCGCAGGGCGCGGTGCGCCCAGGGTCCTGGCGGGGTGCGCCCAGGCGCAGTGCGCCCCACTCCTGGCGTGGTGCGCCCACCAGACAGGGACTTTAAAACGCTAACTTTTGTTTGGCTTGTCCGATTTAGCTCAAACTTGAACCGTAGACTCGTTATGGTCTGAAAAGTTTGGGAAAATTTTTATATTGAGTTTTCGACCCCTCGGGGGCATTGTAGATCGATTCGAATGCCTCGGTGAATAGTAAAATTCATAAAAGATAGTAAATGTAAAGTTTATTATCTAGGCATGGTTTATAGTTGCATAATATTGGACTCTTATGTAGTAGAGTCAATTGAAATGATTATTAACCTATTATCATTTAATATGAAATGGATAAATAGGTATGGGACAAAATGGTTGTGGTGCACACAAAGGCAAGAAACGACCAGGATTTAAATGCAGCTAGCGTCCAGGTGAGTAATCTCACTTATATCACATATGATATGTGTTGATTGAACTGTTACAGATTGAAACAGATTTGGGGGACGAAAACCGATAGTTTACCGATGTGTTGAAAGACAATACCAGATAAGCCTTGAGTCTGTGATAGACAAGAACGGAGCTGTGAGTCAATAAAAAGGCAATACCGGATAAGCCGTGAGTCAATGAAATGACAAGAACGGAGCCGTGAGCCATAAATGTTTATAAGATGAAATGAAATAAAATGGTGCGGCCACTTGTGGCTATGATATTGGATGTTAAATCCAACTGGTGCGGCCTAAATGGCTATGATATTTGGTGCGGCCTATATGGCTATGATATTGGATTCTATATCCAACTGGTGCGGCCTATATGGCTATGATATTGGATACTATATCCAACTGGTGCGGCCTATACGGCTATGATATTGTTACAGGTACATGGTGCAGCCTATACGGCTATGATATTGTTACAGGTACATGGTGCGGCCTTTTGGCTATGATATTGTTACAGGAGTATGGTGCGGCCTTTTGGATATGATATCGGGTTATTAAACCCAGCTGGTGCGGCCTGCGGGCTATGATTTAAATATTGATAATGTTTTGGTGCAGCTTATATAGCTATGACACAGGGTGCGGCTTAAATAGCCATGAAATACGGTGCGGGCCATTGTGACTAAGAAACATGGGACAGAAACGATTAGATATGATTATCTGTGCAAATAACTGACGTAGTTTGATAATTGCAGGTTATCATAATGTAGCCTATAAGGCTACTAATTGGGATGTGAAATCCTAAGAAATATGTGGTCAGCCAGTAGGGCTAAGAGTTTGGATCTGATATCCAGACAGATATACGAATGTACTTTATACATGTTATTTGCAGATACGATTACTCACTGAGCTTTGTAGCTCATACCGTTTGTTAAATGTCCCTGCAGGTTAGCATAACCCCGATAAGGGTAAGGATAAAGTCCGTGACTCAAGAAGTGGACTTGTAGATGCTGTCAGTAGCAGCCCGGCTTATATGGAGGTTACTATATTTGTATACTCCTTGATACGCTTGTACCCGTTTTTATTAAAATATACCCCTTTGTTTATGGTTTTAAGTATTGAAACCTTTGTTAAAAATGAAAAATTTTCAGGGGTGTTTTTGTTTTAAAAGCCGGGTGTTACAGTTTGTTTTATATATACTTATGACAATGTATCTATGTTTCTAAAAATATAAAAATACGTATTTATACTTGTAAAAAAATATATTTATACGTTCTAAAAACATAAAAAGACAAATTTATCATTTTAAAAAATGTAGGAAAAATTCCAAAAAAGACACTAACTTTTCAAAAAAAATTGATTTTGACACTGTGTTATTTTTTTTCCATTAAAACACTAAGTTTTCAATTTTTTCCAATTAAGTCACTATATTTTCAATTTTGTTTCAATTTTGACACTCGGATGCCACGTCAGCATGCAACGTCAGCGTCGCATCATCAAAGACTGACACGGCATCATGCCACGTCACCTGACTATCGGGTTGACTGGTCAAATGGTCAAAATTGAAACCAAATTGAAAACCTAGGATAAAGTCCGTGACTCAAGAAGTGGACTTGTAGATGCTGTCAGTAGCAGCCCGGCTTATATGGAGGTTACTATATTTGTATACTCCTTGATACGCTTGTACCCGTTTTTATTAAAATATACCCCTTTGTTTATGGTTTTAAGTATTGAAACCTTTGTTAAAAATGAAAAATTTTCAGGGGTGTTTTTGTTTTAAAAGCCGGGTGTTACAAGTTGGTATCAGAGCCGTGGTTTAAGTGAACTAGGTGTCTATAGAGTAGATTCCTGGACTTAAACCTTGAGAGACAGTAGACATGATATATAGTTAGGTGTATATAGTTGTTATTATACATATATAACCTAACTGTTGCTGACTTCTAACGTATAAGAAGTATGAGCAGCGAATCGTATTTGGAGGAATTTAAGGCGTGCAGCTTTAAGAGGCGAACCAGCCCTTTCTCAAGGCTCCATTGAACAAGGGGCAAAGAGACAAGTAGCAAAGAAAATCCACATGACAAGCAACAGTAGTTGCTGTGGTCAGAAAACGAAAATTGGGTGCTTACCCTGATTGATATCAAGGTGAAAGAAAAGTAGCTGAGACTACAAGAAAAGCAGAAAAATGTTAGTGGACGCTTCAGGAGAAGTTACCACGAATTGGGTCCAACCTTAATGGGATGGGACCAAAACAAAGAAGTGATGTAGTGTGAAAAGTGCAGGAAAAGCACTAAGAAAATTGTAGAGTTGAGACTCTACCGTTGACATGTTGAAATTGCAGATGATAGGAGCAGATTGCTCGAGCTTGTTGGATGGCACGGAAGTGTGTTTAGCGCGGAGCTATAGAACACTTTCCTAAGAAATACTCACATGCTAAATGTGGAGTAACGGGTGATGAACCCAGGAAAGAACGGGGGAGGAAAGAAAGAAGAAACGAATGGTCGAAAAGGACCAGTGATACCTTGAGCATTCCAGCAGACTGTGGAAGAAGCTCGTGAGTAGACTGATATGGTCTCAGATATCATTGTCTTGAATATAATCCCCGTATATGTTATATTTGATCCATGAAGCTATGCTTTGGATCGATGACTTTGATGTTTTGTCTGAATATTTCATCAACGATTATGGATGAAATTTTGGAACTGGCTATAGCAAGTAGCAAATATGTTCAAGATATTGAACACCTGGAAGGTAGTCTGCCTAGGATTTACGGGACCATTTTTCCCTATAAATCTAGAGCCGATGCCTACCAATGAATTTGAAGAAATCGTGCATATGAATTGGTTAGCAATGAATGATGCTAACATGAATTGTAGAAAATGAACATTATGGTTCAAAAATCAGAAATGAAATGGACGAAAATCCACGGTAAATGACCGTTGTTGAGAATACCGGTTATTTTCCTTTGCTTAAACTCGGAAAAGAGTTAGTAAAGGAATGATGTTGTAGTTGGCATACGTGGTATGGACCAAGCTAAATAAAGCGGTGATAGTAGTGTACTACTTTAAATAAATTCTCAGATGTTTCTTTTGAAAAGAACTTCCAGGATTTCTGCCAGACTGGCGAGAAGAGTTTATGATTAAACTAATTTTGGGAGCCGTTCCTGTTATTTAGGCTCTATATTGATTAGCCACTGTAGAGATGGCAGAGTGGTAAAACAATTGGAAGAAATTGTTTTTGAATTGGGGTCTCATATGACCGAATGTGTCATCGTGTGGAGCCCTATCTTGTTTGAAAAGAAGAAAGACAAGTTGATGCATATGTGCATAGACTACTGAGAATCCGATATTCTCGAAACCAGACTGAATATGGGGTACATTTGTACCAGATATTGGAGTTACTTCACTAAGCTAAGTGGTATGTACAATTCTCCAAGTATGAAAAATTGGCTAAAAGGAGTTTCAATTCTTTGGGCATGATAATAGTGCCAAAGATGATAAAATAAATCCAGTGGAATTGATGATGTGATAAAACTGGAACCGCCTGAGGAATCTGACTGAAACTTGTAGTTCCTTAGATTGGCGGGTTATTATAGGAGAGTTGTAGAAAACTGCTCCTTGATTTCCGTCTAGTTGACCAGAGTTGACTAGAAAAAGTGAAAAGTCTGAGTGGTAGAAAGACCACAAGTATATTTTTAAAGGTTGAACTAAACCTTGTGTGAAACTCCGGTGTTAGCATTATCGCTAAGCGGAGCAGATAAATTGTTTTATAGGAATGCATCCAGAGTTGATTTTGGATACATGATATTGCAGTAGCAATTATGATTTGGCATTGAAGCTTTGGAGACACTACTTATATGGTGTAAAGCTTACTGTTTATATGGATCATAAAAGTTGAAGTACTTAATTGATCAAAAAGAAGCTGAATATGAGATAGCAAAGATAGATGGGTTACTTAAAGATTTCGGTTATGAAATCTTGTACCATCTCGGAAAGGCGAATGTGATTATAGATGCCTTGAATTAGAAAGAGTATCTTTTGAAAGATACAACCACATGCGTGAGTGTGGCGAACTGATTACCTGAGTTGATTCGGGTAGCACAAGAAGAAGTGTGCAAGTCTGAAAATGTGAAAAGTGAATGAATGATTAGCTATTGAAAGAAGCTAATTAGAAACTCACAGCGATTGAAAACCCTTGGCGGTTGTGTATGTGAGTTCCAAAGCAAGGGAGATATGAAATCTACTTTCAAAAGACGTATATTGGGGTAGATATGCAAAATGCCCGGGGCAGTACCACACTGTGTAGGATGATAAAAACCTATGTATTGGTAACCGGGAATGAAGAAAGATATTGAAAGATACGTAAAAAAAATGTTTGACTTGTGTGCAAGTAAAGTCAAACCACTAGAAGCATACGGAAAAAAAAATTTAGCCGTTGTTTGTCCCAGAGGAGAAATGAGACAATATTATTAAGGATTTTGCAATAAAGATTCCTTGAATACCGCGTGGGTATGATACCACATGGGTAATAGTAGATCGGATGATGAAACTAGTGTAAATTCGTATCGACTAGTGAGAAGATCCAAATCAACGAGTAGCGAAAATTTACATAGACAAGGAAATTCGTCTACCTGAGTTACCGGTGTTGATTGCATAGGATCGAGATGGTAGGATTATTCCTAGATCTTGATATAGTTTCCAAAAATATTTAGTTCAAAGGTACTAACAAGTACTGTATATGAACGGTAGATTGATAAATAAAATGAAATAAGGATGCAGACTCTAGAAAAAAATGCTTGAAATTTGCATAACAGACCCTGGTGGAAGATGAGAAGATTGTTTATCGTTGGTAGAATTTGTAAGAAATAATAGCTTACATACTAGTATTCTACTGGCTCGTATGAAGTGTTGTACGGAGTACCGTGTCATACTCCGATTTGTTAGATTGAAGATATGGAAAAGCCGTTGGCTAGATCCTAGACTATGGTACAAGTTAAAAAGAAGACTTGATGAATTCGAAAAAGCTTGGAAATAGACTAAAATCGAAAAAAGTAGTCTGTGGATTGCCGAGTAAAACCGTTGAAATTCCAGATGAGGAATGACGAGGTAATCAAAAGATCCCTTGGAAAGACTAAAAATCTGTTTGGGACAAAAAGAAGGATAACTCCTAATTTATTGGACCTTTCCATATGTCCCAAAGAGCAAGAATTTTGGTGTACTGATCGAAGTTTCGTGATGAACTTCAAGATATTTATAAAGTTTTCTATGGGTCTCATGGTTCTGAGAACATAGATTGATAAATTTCAATGAATACCTCATGTTGAAATTGAGGTAGATGAGAAGGTAAGGTACCCGGGACAACCGGAGGAATGACATGCAAATTGTGACCTAATCACGAGATAAGAAGATTAGTATGGTTAAGTGCTTAGGAAATACCATAGAGGTTTCCATATGATATGGGAAATCGAAATTGTAATGAGAAAGAATTACCCTCGCTTGTTTGTATGATTTCGGGGACGAAATCTTTTGAAGGAGGGGAGAATTTGTAACGCCAAGACACTCTTTTTATGTAAATATAATAAAAAGGGTAAATTGGTCATTTTACCTTAGAAGGGTAATTTGGTCTTTTGGATAGAAAAGAATTTGGTTTGAAATAATATTTTGAGTTTTGGACTTAAAATGTTATAAAAACTGAAATTGGTCGTTTTACCACAAAAGGGTAATTTGGTCATTTGACCAAGTGAAGGACCAAATATGTAAAATATTGTTTGCTTGTGGCAAAAGTATGAGAAATGAAAGTTTTATGTAATAAAACTTGATTATTGTGGTAAAAGTTCAAGAAATGGAACTTAGGGACCAAATTTGTAAAATTGGAAAATATAAAAGGAGAAATATCTCCATTAATGTTGGCTGAACATTTGAGAGACACGGGAAGTTTCTTGAAGCCAGGATTTTCTGCAGAATTCGTGAAGATGGAAGTGTGGAATTGGAATCATAGCTTGGAATTGGTGATTCCTAAGTTAAATAAGGTTAGTGTTTGAATTCTAACCTAAGTTCTTGAGTGTTCTTGATGAAATGAACTTGATGACTGAAATTTCAGTCATGAATTGTAGTTTATAATGGTTTACTACTTCCAATAAGTCATGCTAAAAGGACTTAATTCAAGAATATGGAAGTAAGTTGCTATTATTGATGAATTTGAAGTTTTGGGGTTTTTGGAACTAAGAACCCTAATTCTTCCTTGATTGATTGAGTGGGTTTTAATGGTTGAAAACCTTGTCTTAATAGAAGGTTTTAGCCTAGGAACAAACCCCATACGATTAAGAACTGGATTAAGGACTTAATGGGCCAAAACTGCGTGCTACAGTGCACAAATCGCGACTGATCAGGAGTCTGCCCAGGCGCAGGGCGCGGTGCGCCCAGGGTCCTGGCGGGGTGCGCCCAGGCGCAGTGCGCCCCACTCCTGGCGTGGTGCGCCCACCAGACAGGGACTTTAAAACGCTAACTTTTGTTTGGCTTGTCCGATTTAGCTCAAACTTGAACCGTAGACTCGTTATGGTCTGAAAAGTTTGGGAAAATTTTTATATTGAGTTTTCGACCCCTCGGGGGCACTGTAGATCGATTCGAATGCCTCGGTGAATAGTAAAATTCATAAAAGATAGTAAATGTAAAGTTTATTATCTAGGCATGGTTTATAGTTGCATAATATTGGACTCTTATGTAGTAGAGTCAATTGAAATGATTATTAACCTATTATCATTTAATATGAAATGGATAAATAGGTATGGGACAAAATGGTTGTGGTGCACACAAAGGCAAGAAACGACCAGGATTTAAATGCAGCTAGCGTCCAGGTGAGTAATCTCACTTATATCACATATGATATGTGTTGATTGAACTGTTACAGATTGAAACAGATTTGGGGGACGAAAACCGATAGTTTACCGATGTGTTGAAAGACAATACCAGATAAGCCGTGAGTCTGTGATAGACAAGAACGGAGCTGTGAGTCAATAAAAAGGCAATACCGGATAAGCCGTGAGTCAATGAAATGACAAGAACGGAGCCGTGAGCCATAAATGTTTATAAGATGAAATGAAATAAAATGGTGCGGCCACTTGTGGCTATGATATTGGATGTTAAATCCAACTGGTGCGGCCTAAATGGCTATGATATTTGGTGCGGCCTATATGGCTATGATATTGGATTCTATATCCAACTGGTGCGGCCTATATGGCTATGATATTGGATACTATATCCAACTGGTGCGGCCTATACGGCTATGATATTGTTATAGGTACATGGTGCAGCCTATACGGCTATGATATTGTTACAGGTACATGGTGCGGCCTTTTGGCTATGATATTGTTACAGGAGTATGGTGCGGCCTTTTGGATATGATATCGGGTTATTAAACCCAGCTGGTGCGGCCTGCGGGCTATGATTTAAATATTGATAATGTTTTGGTGCAGCTTATATAGCTATAACACAGGGTGCGGCTTAAATAGCCATGAAATACGGTGCGGGCCATTGTGACTAAGAAACATGGGACAGAAACGATTAGATATGATTATCTGTGCAAATAACTGACGTAGTTTGATAATTGCATGTTATCATAATGTAGCCTATAAGGCTACTAATTGGGATGTGAAATCCTAAGAAATATGTGGTCAGCCAGTAGGGCTAAGAGTTTGGATCTGATATCCAGACAGATATACGAATGTAC
Source organism: Cichorium intybus (assembly GCA_023525715.1). NCBI lineage: Eukaryota > Viridiplantae > Streptophyta > Magnoliopsida > Asterales > Asteraceae > Cichorium > Cichorium intybus. The sequence continues at coordinate 51,000,526 of CM042016.1, read as the reverse complement.
TTTATACATGTTATTTGCAGATACGATTACTCACTGAGCTTTGTAGCTCATACCGTTTGTTAAATGTCCCTGCACGTTAGCATAACCCTGATAAGGGTAAGGATAAAGTCTGTGACTCAAGAAGTGGACTTGTAGATGCTGTCAGTAGCAGCCCGGCTTATATGGAGGTTACTATATTTGTATACTCCTTGATACGCTTGTACCCGTTTTTATTAAAATATACCCCTTTGTTTATGGTTTTAAGTATTGAAACCTTTGTTAAAAATGAAAAATTTTCAGGGGTGTTTTTGTTTTAAAAGCCGGGTGTTACAGTTTGTTTTATATATACTTATGACAATGTATCTATGTTTCTAAAAATATAAAAATACGTATTTATACTTGTAAAAAAATATATTTATACGTTCTAAAAACATAAAAAGACAAATTTATCATTTTAAAAAATGTAGGAAAAATTCCAAAAAAGACACTAACTTTTCAAAAAAAAATTGATTTTGACACTGTGTTATTTTTTTTCCATTAAAACACTAAGTTTTCAATTTTTTCCAATTAAGTCACTATATTTTCAATTTTGTTTCAATTTTGACACTCGGATGCCACGTCAGCATGCAACGTCAGCGTCGCATCATCAAAGACTGACACGTCATCATGCCACGTCACCTGACTATCGGGTTGACTGGTCAAATGGTCAAAATTGAAACCAATTTGAAAACCTAGTGACTTAATTGAAAAAAATTGAAAACTTAGTGACTTAATTGAAAAAAAATAACACAGTGTCAAAATCAAATTTTTTTGAAAAATTAGTGTCTTTTATGAAATTTGCCCTCAAAAAGTTGCACAAAGGCATACTCGTTTCTTGTAAAATTTGAGATTTGCCTAGCTGGAGGAGATACAATACAACATAAGAGCTGATTCTTTCGGTCGTTCCATGTTTGCTAGTTTAGTATTATTGCTTATTTTTGTGATAAATGTATTGATTTTATACTCATAGTAGTTTGTTGTGCTAATAGTAATATTACGTGTGATTCACCTATAGTACTTATTGTACAAACTATAGTAATTGTAAGCATTCCATTGCACTTTGAACAATTTTTGGTTTGTTCAAACAATTTTATCAATTACATTATTAGCGAAGTTCTTTAACTTAAACCATTTGACTCTTTGTTGATACAATATAATATGCATACCTAGTAATAGTTTTAGTAAAATTAAGATTTGAGTGCTTCGTTTGGCCATTCCATGTTTGCTAGTTTGGTAATTTGTACTTTGGTAGTATTATTGGTTGTCAATTTTAATAAAGGTATTGATTTTATACTTTTAGAAGCTCGTTGTACTAATAGTATTAATTAGACGAAAGCGTGGTGGAGAGACAATATGCGTATCACTATCACATATCACATCTTAGTAGGCATCTGATAGTGGATCACGTAGTGGAAATCTACTTTAATGTATAATTATGATATGCCGTTTGTCTGTTTATGTATCACTTTGCCTATATAAAGGCTTGTAAAATATTAAGGAGGACACGACGATCCCTCCCATCGATGTATGATATTTCAGTTGCAATAAAAGGTGTGTTTTAAAAAGCTTGTTTTCATCTTTTCATCATATTTTAATCTTTTGTATTTCAGTTTAAAACTTTGTACTGATAGTCTGATACAGAAGATTGATCCGGTCATAGGGATTTTTCTTTTGGACCAGATTTGCAAATACCCCCAGAAGAAGCTTATATTATCATTGAAACCGATGGGTGTATGATTTTATATCGCCTTCATTTATCATACGGTATAACCAAAGGGCCATAATCAGGGGCGGAACACAAGCACTAAAATTAGGGGGCTGAGACGAAATCTTCAAAACAAACCCTATAAACGAGTTTAATTTGGATCTACATTATAACAAATCAAAATCATTTTACAATAATTGTATCTTCAATTTTGTGCAAATCCAAAAATCATCTAGTCTGTGTCATTAGCTAGTACTTAGTATTCCATGTGTATTTCATCCAAAATTTAAATACAAATTGAAGTCGGTCATGCTCGAAAATACAAGTTTGTACATTCGACTTGAGCCTAAAAATATTAAATTTCAGTTGAACAAAAATCGAGTTTTGAACTTTGAGTTTTAGTTTCCAGTTCCTTTTATCGACTAGTCTCAAGTATGCTTCTAGACTAATAATGATCAATATTCCGTTATTCCCGACAATTTTATATACTTTTAAATGATTTTGGAGACTCAAAGTATAATAATCGGGAACTATTGTATTTGAACTTATTTGAGTTTTTCTATAATATTAGAAAATGTGATTTTTTAATGAAAATAGAAGTACAAATACAAAAAGTTTCATTTGCTAAAAGTTAGTGATCAAAATATACCGGTGTAAAATAACTCTTATATTCATAAAATTAAAGAGATAATATATTAAGAAGTTTTCAAAAACAATTCGTGTATATATATATATATATATATATATATATATATATATATATATATATATATATATATATATATATATATATATATATATATATATATATAATCTCTTTATATGAAATCAAAATAAATAATTCAAACTTTTTGAAAATTGTTATTTAAGCAAAGTTAGACCAATTTGCATTTGGGCTTGGGCCTCTCCTTATATCCTTGCAAGTTATATTGCGCTGATTTGAGGTTTCAATACAGCTATATTGTTTTTTATCTTAGAATCACAGGATTTTGGAGTTCAACGTTAATAGTGGAAAAAAAAGGGCCTCCCTTGGCCCTTCAAGTGTTCCGCCTCTAAGCATAATTTTATTATTTCGCCGGAGGCATTGAAAACCAATGAACCGGCCCTAATGTCAACCCACTATGTTTTGATCGGCATTGCTAGAACGCACCACCCTCAAAATCTAGTTTGATGTAACAAGTTGTTGTAGATGCTCTTGAACTTCCCCACCTTTTGATTTAAGTACTTCCATTTTAAGTTGAGTTGGTGGTTTGTACAATAGGCATTACGATCCCTTGCATTTTGAAAATGATTCGTAACGTGTGCTTGGTGAACACCGTGGTCACAACCCATAAGTAAACCAACCGCCGCCACGGTGACAATACCACTTTAATCCGTCTCAACAAGCACACAAGACGAATGCCAATGAAAAAACTTTCGACCAAGAGCATTAGTTTTGGTATTAAACTTTGAATGGTTACATTTTTATTAGACTTAGATTGTTCAAAGGGGTTTTGGTATTAAACTTTGTATGATTTTATTTCAACTTTGATTGTTTTTCCAAAAATTTCAATGTATGAGTACTTCATCTAGAGATTTGAATGTATTGGTAGTATGTGTGGAAATATAACAAAAAACAAAGAAAAAATATCTCAAAACCGATCAAAAGCCCGGACATGTTATTGATAGGTGTTTTTTATTATTTAACTTTTTAAAGACAATGACGACATTTCTTGGCTATAGGCTTTTAAAAATTAAATGAAAAATACATTTAGTCTGGACCTGTGATATACATTTATCGGTAACTTAAAAAAATTTAAATGTTTATAATGTTTAATTCCATTTCCTTCCAAAAAGAAAAAAAAAAAAAAAGATTCCTAATCTCAAGTCAATTCATATCATGTTCATAATTTCAATAATTCCAATAGGAAAACACAATAAATCCAAAAACCCGAAAACAACCAAGTGAACTATTTATTGACAGAATAACTTCAAAAAATCCATCTCCTTTGTCGGATCGAAAACCAATTCATCAACCAATCGAGATGACACGTCATCAAAATCAAAGTCAAAGCCGCTTTCATGAGGCGCCACCTCAGCAGGCTTATAAGCGACCCCGGAATCAGTTGTGGGGTCGGCCACCGTGCGTTGTTGTTGGATGTTGATTTGATTATCATGTGAAGTTGAAGTGATGCTAGTGATGTAATCTTTCAAGAGGGAGGGGCTTTTTGTCTTTTCGCGATTCTTGGATGAAAATTGTTTTCTTTTGGTTGCGTTCCAATGGTTTTTAATGTTGTTTTCGGTCCTTCCGGGCATTCTTCTTGCCATATCTGCCCATTTGTTTCCGAATTGTTGGTGTAATGAAATTAGTAACTTGTCTTCTTCTTCCGACCATGCATTTTTCTAAAGAAAATGGAAAACAAAAGGGCTTTTAATACGTTTTAATGCAAAGTAACATTTTAATAGTGTAAAAGACATAAATGCCCTCCCTATCCTCGTAATAAAAAAATAGATGAGTCCAGTCTTTTGTCCTATGTAACAAACACAACCTAAAGGATCTATTTGGTATGATGAAATGGAATGAACATGGCAATGGAATGGGTTATTACATTCCATTATCGTTTTTGGTTGGCTAGAGGGAATGGAATAAGTCGTTCAAACATATTATTTATTATGTATAATTAGAAAAGTAAATGAAATTAAATTGATAATAAAGAAAAAAATGCTATTTTATAAAAATAAAATTGGATCAAATAACTATATATATATATATATATATATATATATATATATATATATATATATATATATATATATATAGAATCAGGATCTGGTGATGACTCTTTTTTCGGTGAGGACTCGTGAGGACACCTTAAAAAATGGAAAAAAAAATAAAAAAAAATATATAAATAATAAAATGGATTATAGTACTATATTGGAGAAAAAAAGATTCGAAAAAAAACTTTTGGATCATTATTTTTTTTATAATGATCCAATGATCCAAAATAAATAAATAAAAATTGGATCATTACTTTTTTCAATGATCCAAATTTTTTTTTTCCAATTTTTTTTATAATGATATAGTACTATTCTTGATTTTATGATTTGTATTTTTTTTATATCTTTTTTCAATTTTTTTATGATATATATATATATATATATATATATATATATATATATATATATATATATATATATATATATATATATATATATATATATATATATTACAAATAGTCAAATGAAGTTTATTTATCACTTTGAGAAAACTATTTAAAAAAATTAAATTAAATAATATTTTTACCAAGAAATCTTAAAATAGAATTACAATCAAAAAATATTTTTAGTTATTTTTGGAAAAGGAATCTAAAAGATGATTCAATTGAGGTCATAATTTTCTTTAAAACATTATTGCTATTGAAGATTATATACATTAAAGTAATAATTTATAATTATAATATATATCATTTTTTTCATGAATTAATGAAAAAGAAACACGCGTCCCTTATTAATTGAAAATCAATTAAAGAGAAGAAATCACATTCCATGATGAATGCTCAATTACATTCCTATGTGGCAAACAAACATGATTTTTCCATTGCTAAGTAATGCTGAATTCCATTCCCTCTTCAATTACCTCATTACGAAATGAAACATGATATGCACATCTAAATTCTCAATAGTTGCGTAAAGTGATTAAGCAATTATACTCTTTTAAGCCGTTCACAATAACCAATTTTCCCTATTACCAAGTTTTAAAAAAGGGCAAAATACAAAAACGCTAAAAATGTACTTTCACCATTTTATTGATTTAGCCACTGAACTATTAATTTATTTATGATATTAAAAAAAGACCTAAATGAGTAAATCAATACAAAAAAATTGGTACAATACCTAAAATTTGATAAAATGGTGAAAGTCCATTATGTTTTTACGTATTTTTACATAGAATGACATTTAAAAGTTGTCTTTTGATAGTTTTAGATAAAATAACCAATAATATTATATAGTTAATAACAACATGGAATCAATAGTTCAATACCATGATATTTGGCCTCAAATAATTTTGCCATCTTTCTCTACATTGTTTCCCAACCCTCAAAGGCAACTTCTCCGCCACGCGGGCCCAGTTCTTGGCTCCATGTTTTTGCACCAACTGCACCAACAACCTGAAAAATACACAAATTTATATCAAACATAAAAACGTTACAAAACATAAGGAAATAAATGTCAAGTATACAAAAATAAATAAAAAAATAAAAAATACATGTCTTCTTCATAACTCCATTGGCGTCTACCCGTCTCTTTTTCCCACCACCCAATGTTAAAATTCCCTTCAATTTCCACATGATTCTTGTTTTTAGCTTTTTTATGATTCTTATCATAACCCTCTTTGATAGAATCATTTGAAGGAATTTTCAAAAGACCGATGTTTTTATTATTTGACTCAAAAGGACTTGAAGCGTATAATGCGATCCAATCATTCAAGAAACTAGCCATTCTTGGCTCGGATGAATTGTTACTAGAAAAATCAAAATTTGTGTTTGAAGACATGAAGAACAAAGAGATTGTGTGTATAATTCGGTTTGAAATGGGGTCCCTTTGTCGGCTGTGTTTGTAAAATGAGAGGGTTAGTAAGTGGATTGATTTGTGACCGTTGATTGATAATATAAATCAACGGTCACGATTCGTAGTGCGTATAAATGTGTTGATTTTTCTTCCTTGTATGATCGAATTGGAGGTCATAAATGTAATGATTAGATTATTGGAAAGTTTGTTATGGTGGTATGTTGTATAAAACTTTAATCATGTGTATTGTAAGCCATGAGGTGGCAGGTGGCCCACCCTGTAAATCAGGTACACAACAGTCTGCTAGGTGGCTGACATAAGGATAGTCCTGTCATTTATGCAATGTAGTTTTAGATGAACGGATTATCATTTGATTTATAAAAAAGGCCGTGAAAGGATATTTTTGAGTATTTAATAACACTCTTATGTGTTAAAAACTTAAAACAATTACCCTTGTAGTCTGTTGCATATAGAGAAATATAATATTTGCCAAGATTATGAATACCAAATATTTTATTTGGATTAGGGGGTATTTTGATGTGTCTTTAATCTGATTTATATGATTAGAAGTTGCAATAATCTGTTTAAGGATTTTGGTAAACCAGCTATATAAATATATCATACTGCTTTAAGCAATTGGCTATCTCATTATTTAATTATGATTCTTCAAGTAGCAAGATTCAGTTTTCTTTCTTTAGGCAATCAATTACCTCATTGTCTTATCATGATTCTTCAATTCTCAATAATCATTTTTCTTTCTAATAATTGAGAGAAATGTAAATTTAACCAAACCCTATATAGAAGGAGTTTGAAATTCTATCAAGGAAATTGATATACAACATGAGAAATGAGTGATCATATTTGCAAATCTCACTTACTTGATGTGTCCTACATCGAAATATAGAAATGGAAGAAGGCAATGTCCCTTCAATGGATATAATTTGAGCTCCGCACATTATTGCCGCAAAATTAATCCCGATGCATTGAAACTTTGGAAGGGCAAGTGCTGGATTCGATGGTTTTTAAGATCTGGAATGCACAACAGTGTGATTGTTAAACGACGATCAAAAGGAAGTTCGTATATATCAAAACATAATACCTGGCGATACAAAGTCGCATATCACTTGGGATTAAGGAATTGAAGATAGGGAATCGGTAACGAAAAAGTTTCCACCCTGCACACCATGATTCGTTGGACAATTGGAGCATATGATCGCCTCAAAATGAACTCCTGACTTCTACCATTTTGGATGACAAGCACGCAAAATTGTGTTGGGGATTGCTGTGAGCCTATGGTTTGGAGTTTGGGATTAGTTTTTTGAAAAGTTAATGAGTTAAAAAAAATGTTTGGAAAATAAATAAGTATTTTTAAGATCTACTTTTCAAAATACTTTATAAATCAATAACTTAGAAATATGAGATATGTAACTTATTGATTTTGGAAAATGTAGAAGTTTTTTTTGACAAAAATACTTTTACTTTTTATTGAAATATTTTTTTTAAAAACAACTTATCAATTTTTAGCTTCTTACCATCATATAATTTAATTCACGCACTTTTTTAAGGGATAATTTGATATATACCTTAAATAAAGAGTTAAATATCATATTTGCCCTATCTAAATTTTAAATACCATATATACCCTAAATAAACATAAAAAATAGAGAAAACTGCAAAAATGGTCCTTGTGGTTTGCTGTTTTTTGTGGTTTTGGTCCAAACCTTTGCAATTTTGTATGGATGGTCCTTTTCCAGAGGTTTCTTTGTGGATATGGTCCCTGGCCAAATTGAAATGTCTTTTTTACCCTTTTAATTTCTTTTTTCTATTATTTTTACCTATTTACATATTTCAGTATTAAAAAAATTAAAAAACCCCATCCCTACCCCACATCCGACCCACCACCTCCTCTCTCTCTCTCTCTCTCTCTCTCTTCCTTCTCTTACGATATGCAGAAGAACAAAAAATCCACAGTGACAACAAATCTATTCAATCAATATACCCTATGATTTCTTCCTTCTTTTATATAAGAAACTTGAAGCACCGATTCAACAGGTAGTCGATTCACCTAGTTTAGACGTAATACTAGGGCTAGATCTAGAAAGCTTGAAGCACTAATTAAGTTCCTTCAAGATACAAACAACCTTCACCAAATGGTTGGAGACAAGCATCTCCCAGTTTAAAGGTTTCAGAAGCACTTATTCGGTCTTCCACAAAGTCAAGTAGGAAGAATTGAGATGAAACATAAGTGAAAGAGAAGAGTGTTACAAAAATCAATTCGGTTTTGCAAGCTATTTTGAAACCCCAGGTAAAAAGAATTCAGAACCCTAATATTTCTTCACCTCACCGTCAAGAACCTCTGCCCAAAATGAAGCTTCTGGAAGACTTATATGGTATCTTTCGTTATTGGAAAGACTGAAAACCCACCGAAGGTGCCATAATGATTAGATCTCCAGGAACAACCATAAAGCCTTCTGATTTCTACCATTTAATAAAGAAACTTGAACGTATTTCTATACAAGTCCATTGATGAACATCACCATCACCACCATGAGCAATTAGTTTAGAAAAAATTAGAATAGTGGGAGCAAAACCTTGCAGGGGAAGGAGCGGGAGAGAAAGCAAATGGGAAGTCCTCCACCTCCCTCCATTCCTTCCATCTCGACTGATCATCGCCTTCTATCATACCTACCTACGGCAGAGCAAATCGATGTTTGGGGGAGAATAATCAGTCTACTAATCATCATCCAAATCAAATCTCATAACCGGAAAAGTAGTTAAAGCTTTCTTCTGATAGACTAAAGAATCCAGCACAATGCAACAGGTAGAAGAAATGTGGAATTTAGGGTTAGCAGCATAATTATGGTTGGGAGGAAGAAGACGAGAGAGAGAGAGAGAGGGAGAGAGAGAAGGTGGGATCGGTAGGTGGGGCGGGGAGATTTAATTATATTTTTTATTTGTTAAACTTCATAAATAATTAAAAATAACAGATAAAATAAATTATAAGGGTAAAAAAGACATTTCAGTTTGGCCAGGGACCATAACCGCATAGAAACCTCTGGAAAAGGACCATCCATACAAAATTGCAAAGGTTTGGACCAAAACCACAAAAAACAGCAAACCACATGGACTATTTTTGCAGTTTTCTCTAAAAAATATCATATTTTCCCAAAACTATTTTTTGAACATTTTATTATTAATTTTAATCAATTTTTAATATTTAAAATTATTTTAGTTATTAACAAAGCTTAGATTGAACGTGATGCCACAACTTCAAAATTGCTCTTTATTTAGGGTAGCTTTCTTTTCATCATCATATGGCATGAACATGTAAAACTTAACCATGCAGAAAACAAGATTGATGGTTTCCTCTGCCACATTAATCACCCAAGAGCACTTGATTTGAGGTCGGCAAATTGATTTGCAAAAAACCAGCAGCACAATTGATTTGAATGTCGGCAAATTTCTCGTAGCATTCCCGTCAATCTAAGCTCTATTAACAATTAAAATAATTTTAAGCAAACCATCAATCTTGATAAGAGGATTATGCAATTTTGAAGCTAAGATATTATGGTCGATCTATGTTTATTAATAATTAAAATAAATTATATTAAAAACTGATTAAAAATGATTATAAAATGTTTAAAAAATGATTTTAGGCAAATATGATATTTAGCTTTTTATTTAGGGTGTATATTTTTAAAACCATTTGTTTAAAAGTATAAGTTGATAAGCAATTTTAACCAAAAGTGCTTATTAAAGTAAATAAGCAATCTAAAACACCCCTTGGTTATTTCGTACTTTAATTGATTTAACTTAATAAGAGTGTTTAGATTAATTTATGTAAATAACCATAAATTATGTTTTTATATTTTAAATAAGACTAAATTACTGTTTTGGTCCATGTGGTTTACACAATTTTACAGTTTCAGTCCAAGTTTAGAATTTTCACGAAACCAGTTCATACAGTTTTTCTGTTAAGTGGATGTAAAAGGTCTAAATTACCCTTAGGGTCCAAAACTGTAATATACTAAAAATATATATACCCTTTCTCTCTCTCTCTCTCTCTCTCACACTATATATATATATATATATATATATATATATATATATATATATATATATATATATATATATATATATATATATATATATATATATATATATATATATATATATATATATATATATATATATATATATATATATTCAAGCAAAATGCCTCATCATTAAGCATCACCCTCCAATTTGTATCTCCTAATTGTGTCATCACCTCAACTAGTTAAAAGAGGTACTAAAAACCCATGCTATCTCCCTCGTCCTAAGACTTTTGGGAGTGAGCTTGTACTATATCGGGACAACGATATAGCCTTCGCTCCATACGAAGAGTATTGCAGACAAATGAAAAAGATTGCCTCTTTAGAACTCCTTAGTGCTAAAAAAATTCTAGTCGTTTAGTCCACTCAGAGAGTAAGAACTTCATGGTTTCATGGAGTTTCTCTGGCTATCTTCTAGGAAACCGATAAACATACACAAAATGATCACAAAGTTGATTAATAATGTTGTCTACAAAAATTCTTTTGGAACAAACTGTAAATGCTAGCATGCCCTCTTAGAGTTCCTAGATGAGTTTGTAAGATTAAATAATGAGTTTTATGTGGCGGATTTGTTTTCAGATTTTAAGTTTCTTTATGTGGTTTCTGGACTGAGATCAAAGTTGATGAAACTGCACAAGACACTTGACAAGATCTTCAATGACATCTTGGAGGAACACGAAGGTAGAAAAAGATAAGGTGAGGAATATGAAGAAAATCTTCTTGATGTTCTTCTCAGAGTCAAAGATGAAGGAGGTCCTGAGTCCCCAATTACGAACAACAACATTAAACCAATCTTTGTGCAATTGTTCATCATATATCAATATGTTTTGTCTTTTACTCTTTTACCATCATGCATGAAAACCGGAAATTAAAACCTCGTATCCTTATCCCTTCGAGACTTCCAACTGTATCTACCCCAAACCAACCCTATTCCTTTTGATAAACATATACGAGATTATTGGGGGTGGGGGTTTGGATTAATTCATGTAAACAGGAAAATAGAGAGAACCAAGAGAGACATGTGAGTTAGAGCATTGATTTGATGTTGTTGACAATGGAGATGTTCCAAGATAGTAATGTGAGTGATCAAGAAGCAAGAAAGTCAAACTGAAGTGATCAATCAACAACTTGTACCCAACTCGGTGATCTCATTACAGTTTGTTTTGTTGGTAAAGTCTCTCGCGTAGCTATTGATGATGATCCATGTATTTGGTAATTCTTTGTGGTTGCTTCATGATATGGTTCAGCTGAAAACAAAGGAGGAGAGACACGAATTGAAGGGGATATTAGACCTAGGTATAGGGTAGTTTCATATGGCTAGTTAACGAGGTTTCTATTGGTTGGTTTGGATTTCTACATGAGAAGGTACAAAATCGAGTTCTGGATCTGGTGTCAAATGATGACATGACTAAAGGAGAGAAAGAGATAGAGATCAAGCAAAGATGAAACACGAAAGAAAAGAAGAGAGGGATAGAGAGAGGAGGGGGGTTTATATACTTTTTAGTAAATTACAATTTTGGTCCTAAGGGTATTTTAGACATTTTACGCCTTGAGCTATGACAGGGCTTTCTTGCTCGATGTTGTCTAAGACTTTGCAATTGTATCGTTGAGTCTGACATCGGGAGACGTGAATTCGATTTCTTTCCAAGTTGTACGGACGATTTTCTAGTAGTCTATGTTGGATTTGGTGGTGATTTTATTGAAGACCATGACCATAAGTTCTGGGGTTTCATCAGTGGTTTGATTTAGGCCCTGTTTGGTAGGATCTTAATCTTTAAGATCTGAATTTTTAACAAGTCTGAATTTCTAAGAGGGTCTGAATTTTTAATATCGGAATGTTTAACATGTTGTTTGGTTGGAACGTCTGAATTGTTGTAGTGCGGTAGGGTGGGGGTGGGTGAGTAGGGGGGTTGGTGAGGTGGTATGGGGATGGGGTAGGTGACAACGCCTAGTGATATTACATATTTTAGTCGTTGTTGAACCCTATTCTTAGTGAAATTATATCATATATATCGTGGTATTCTCACTTTTCGTGCCAGTACTTGTTTGGAAGAAAAGAATGAAAATAGGGACCAAAAGTGTACAAACTGGAGGAAGTTTGGAGAAGAAGGAAAAATCAGAAAAATACGTACGCGCGCCGCGGGAATCAAGAAGGCGCGACGCGGATACAAGGCGGTGGAACAAAATTCAAAGTCCGAAGAAACGGGGATAAAACCCCACGCGCGTCGCGGAAACCATAAATGCGCGGCGCGGTTGCGTAAAATTTGCAACTATAAATAGAAGGTGTTTTTAGCCGAAAACCCGAGCAAAACCCTAGTGAAAAATCGACCGTAGAGGCTCTTTGACTCCAAGAACTCGTTTCCAACAACTACCTTTTGGTATTTCAGGTTTTTTTATGTTTAATTTCTTCTAAGTTTAGTAGTAGCATTAGTGGCTAGGGTTTGTGGGAGTGACAACCACTGACCTTGAGCATTTTAGTTATTGTTTCTCAGTTCTTGTTATTGTATTGGATTATTGGAACCTGTTTTGGGTTTATAATAATCATTTGGTTACAAGTAATATTGGTTTTTCGGTGTTTGATGCTTGATATTGGATTGTGTTTGTTTGTTTGATGTTTGGATGTGTTTATGACCTTGTTGGGACTGTTTTCCGTTGCTGATTTCAGTAGCCAACTAGGTTAGCTTTTAGGTTTGAACTCTAGCCAGTGACTATCATTTAGACTTTCAGTTATTGGTTCAGTTTATGCCTTGTGGTTGTTTATTTCTTTGAATGCCTTTGTTTGCTTCTGAAGTAGAGATGTACTTCTGATTTCAGAAAGTAACTAGGTTTGAGTTGAAGCTTAGCTTAGTCTATGCTTGTTTTGAGATTGTTTGGTTTATGTTTTCTGGGATCAGTAGTCAAAAGTGTAGGAACTAAGTCCTCTGACTATAGCGTGACACTATAGTTGGTAATCTATCACCTGACTTGACCACGTAACTCCTGCGGATCGATCCTGACTTCCACTGTGCTAAGTGTGTGTGTTAGGTTTTCTTATTTTTGACCGCATCACGACCGCTGCGATGTCAGTAGGATGTGGTGGGTGGGTTGTGGCGTGGTGGGTGTGGCTATGGGTGCCTCTTAATTTTATTAAGACATGGTTCCACCTCTTAATTTTTAAGAGCCTGTTGATAGATTAAGAGGCTCTTATTCAGATGCTATCAAACACACTTAATCTGAAAATTAAGAGACTACCTCTTAAATTTTCAATTAAGAGGATATCAAACAGGGCCTTAGGCTTGTCTTTGATTTTTCTAGGTTGTTTGATTTGTATTAGGATGTTGACAGCGGTGGTGGGTGGAGGTGATAGAGAGTACATGAATTTATATTAATTTTTAAGAGTCTGTTGATTGATTTTTCTACCACGACATGTGCCACGCCATATACCATATAGGATGAGATTTGTATATGTGACAATGTAACTGGCTATATTGTCTTTAAGGACTAATTAAGAGCTCAATATCTACTTCGTATCCTTAAAAAGCAAAAAAAAAAAAATAACTTCAAAGACCTTTTAAATCAAAAGCATATATATTGTTGGACTACCGTGCCATTTTATCAAATATATAACGTAAGATATATGAGAGAGAGATATCGAGCGACACACAATGAAGAATTAAGTGGCAGTGTGACTTAAGGAAAAGAATACAAAGAACGAAGGATAAACATGTACAGGATGTATGAATATCCAAATAGTAAAAAGGAACAAAAGAAGGACAATAAAGATAAGTAGCAAGCAAAACAGTAAAATAATAATAATAATAATAATAATAATAATATTCAAAATGAAAGCTTTTTAAGAGATCTTTTTAAACCAATAATTCAACGAACTTGTAAATATGAGCATTTTTAAAGATATATGATCAGATTGTAAATAGCTATTACAAAAACCACATAAATAAACAAATTAAAAAGGCTCTAATTATCATTTTAAGGTTTTTCATCAAAAATCTCTACCCAAAATATCTTCAATTGTGTACACTTCAATACACAAGATAAATACACTCAACTAAATCCATGATCATATTCTAAAAAGCTACACACAACCACAAAATAAATTCAGAAGCCTACCGCATTTGCAGCAGAACATTCATTATAATCATCCAATTACAAGTCACAAACTAACCCCTCTCAAATTATTCCTTCACAAAGTTCCAACAATAAAAACAAAACAACAAACCTAACCAACATCAACATCCATAATACCTCACCCCTAAAACCACAAATCAAGATTGTTTATTCATAATACACTTAACAAGATCCAAGATCCTAAAATAATCATAAAACAACGACGACTGTTCCCCTTCAAGTCCGTCACGGCTCACCCTATTACTCCCGGCCAAATTATTACACGGACTCCCGCCCACAATAAGATCGAATCCACCGAAAGATCCCATATATTGCTCGAGTCTGTCACCGTTTAACTGTTGAACATCAGCTAAGTGAATCAAATTACCTTTTTGGTTAGTTTGTTCCCACCAACTCCTAACTATGTCCCGGTTTGCTTCCGAGATTTCAACCGAAACCACGTTTTTTAGCGGAATCCCGAGTCTATGGAGTGCAACTTCGGCACCACCGATTCCGGAGAATAGCGAGAGTAAGTTGATTCCGTTCGGGAATATGTCTTTCAATACTGATAGATGATACGCTACAGTATCTACCTGAAAAAGCAACGTATTATTATTACCATGTAAGCATTGATTATGAAAAAGCAACGTATTATTATTATTACCTGAAACGAGTTACCAAGAGATTTGTATCTATCCGTCCTACTTATCCCTCCTCCTCTAGTATGATTCCTTGGAAACCCTAACAGCATTTCGACCTCATCAGGCTCTAATGGCGCGACTTTATTTTTCCCAACCCAAACCAGGTTCCACTTCCGGCATTCATCCATAACATACTTCTGAACTTGTTGTGGCGGATCATCTCCCCATTTCTCAAGCGCCTTACGTATCCTTTCAGTCAATTTAGCACTTCCGATAACCGTTTGTAAGCAGTTAAGTTTCGTTCGTTTATCCCACGCCGGCCACCACCGTTTCGTGAGTGGTAACGCGTCGTTTACGGTGCGAGGAGGGAGAGGAAGAAGCGGGAAGCGGTTTTTAATCGGGAGGTTGTGTACGTACCCTCGTTTTCTAGCGGCGGCGCAGAAGTACTTTGAATCGACGAATTCCGGTTCGACGTCGTAGAGGAAGCGGGAGATTGTGTCCCAGACGCCTTTTGGGGCTAGGGCGACGTTCTCGTAGTAGAAGAAAGGAGGTCCGATGGCGGCGTCGGGGAGTGTTCGGTGAGTAATTACGTTTACGTCGGTTGGAACGCCGAATCCGATCATCGGATTTGGAAGACGTAAGCCTTCGTCTTCTTCGGATACCAGACCTTTGCGCTTCTTTCGTTTCCATATTTCGAGGTCGTATAATTTTCGCTTTTTGAAGTCCGCGTTTAGACGGAGGGGGAGTTTTGGTTTCTGAAATAAAATGGAAAGTGAATACACCGGGTCGAAATAAAATGCAAAATGAATACATTAGCAAAAAATTCGAGTAAATTACAGTTTTGGTCCCTGTGGTTTACATCAAATTACAGTTTTGGTTCTAGTTTTGAAAATCTTACACTAGTGGTCCTTTTGGTTTCCAAGTCTTTCACTTTTGATCCCTATGGTTTCTAAATCTTTCACTTTTGGTCCTTCCATCTGTTATCGTTTGTGTAAACCAGAGGGACCAAAAGTGAAAGATTTGAAAACCATAAGGACCAAAAATGAAATATTTGAAAACCACAGAGACTACCAATGCAAGATTTTCAAAACTAGGACCAAAACTATAATTTGATGTAAACCACAGGGACCAAAACTGTAATTTACTCCAAAAAATTCTCTTGCCCCATTTCAGAATTATCAATAAAATATTGCATCTTTTGGTCCTAAAACGAAACGTCATTGCATATGTTGTGTTGTGTAAAAAACCAAATTGTTGCATAAATTGAAAAAAAAAAAAAAAAGTGAAACATTGTTACATAGACGTGTATTTACCATTTTCTAACAAAATCTATTAAGAAGGGTTGTAAACACCTCGAATATATACCTTGGGTGATTTCTAAAGATGTTTCCCTTTTAGCAATTTATTTTTAGATTTGCTCTTTTGACCCGTTACCCAAATTGCACTAGAGATGCATCGAAAATGGCCCCCCTAGAATAACGAAAGTTCTACTGTTTATTTATGTTTATTTAAAAGCTAATTGTTAACTAGTAAGCTAACTGATAAAAAAATGCGTTGTAAAATGACTTAAAAGGGCATGTAGAAAATGGGATTCTTATAATTAAGGCTACTTTTTGACTTGTCATATATGACAACTTAAAAACATAACTTTAGTTTCAGGATTTGAATAATCAACATAAAAAATACCTCTTCCTCAAAAAATACATCTTCTGTCTTTGCCATTTGGGCGGCACAAATAAAATCGGTTAGTTCTGCAATCGAGGCTTCTGGACCTGAAAAAAACAATTAAGTCATAACTCGTAAGATCATTTTATTTATATTTTAGATAATTTCTACATCATAAAACACATCAATAATGTAAATAATGACACACTTTAAAACATAGACATACTAATTAATAAAAAGTATATACGTAAACATGACTTCGTTTGACCTAATACAAATAATTGATCAAATACATAACTTTATTACATCATTGTTCATTAAGAACATATCAATTTAGTTTTCGTACGATTTGAACCCGATTTGTAGACGAAAAAAATGGTGATTAATGTAATATTTGTTTTGTAATTCACACTTTGTAATGTTTAAAGTTAAAACGGTTAAACCATCCAAAACAATGTTTAATAGGATAAAATTAAATTAAACATTTATAATTATTTGATTATTTATAGAGTAAATTACAAGTTTGGTCCCTGTGGTTTACAGAAAATTACAGTTTTGGTCCTAGTTTTGAAAAACTTGCACCGGTAGTCCCTTTGTTTCCAAATCTTTCACTTTAGGTCCTTGTGGTTTCCAAATCTTTCACTTTTGGCATCTCCCTCTGTTATTATTTGTGTAAACCATAGGGACCAACAGTGAAAGATTTGGAAACCACAAGGACCAAAAGTAAAAGATTTGGAAACCATAGAGACTACGGGTTCAAGATTTTCAAAACTAGGACCAAAACTGTAATTTTGTGTAAACCACAGGGACAAAAACTGTAATTTACCCTTATTTATATTTCCAATAATTATTTATTATTTAAATTATAAATAATAATATCCCATACAATACTTACCACATCTCTCCATGGCTGCTGTAGCCTCTTCTACAGTATACCCCATATTTGCTAACGATAATACTGCTTTTTCATGTTTAGGTAAAGAACTGGAAATATCCTGTTCAAAAAAAACATCTTTACACATCAAGATTCTTTCACAATTTCAAAAACCATTTTTAACCATAAATAAAAAGGGTAATTCTGTCCAAACACATAAATGAAAAAAAATAAGTACACACCAATAAAGGAACCTTTAACAGCTCATAAAGCTGTTGATGGGACATGACTAGACTGTACCAGACAAGCTTTCTCACATGATGTGGACCCCACACACATATAACTACACTATAGTACTATACCTTTTTTTTATTATGATGTGAAGGGCATTTACGTCTTTTTACAAGAAATATCAAAAACCAATATCTATCCCAACTTGTTCCACTTTTTTGTCTTTTTAACATCAGTTTTAGTCTTAGTCTCAATCTAATGCAAGTCAAACATCAGTTTTAGTCTTAGTCTCAATCTAATGCAAGTCAAACACAGTATCTGTATCTGTCAGGCTGTACTGTATACTGAGCCTAGATGATGACGTGGCAAAGAATGTACTTACGGCTATTTCACTACCACCAGACCAACTATCATCAGACTCAGAGAGATCATCACAAAGGCTCTCATCATAATCTGAAGACAATTCACCGTTTTCTTCTACACATTGTTGTTGTTGAGGACATGAGTTTTGTTCATCAGGAGAGTCAGATTCAAGAACCTGTAAATCAAAATATTAATCCCCAAAATACCCCTAACTCACATGTGACATTTCTTAAATTCTTTTATGTAAAACGACACTTACCGAGTATGTAAGTAGAGACTCAAGTATTGATTCTGTGTTAGCCTCTCCTACACGTATTAAAAAAACAAAATTTTATAAAACATAATTAAATTCATAACTTAAGTGACAAATTTAAAAAAAAAAAAAAAAAAAAAAAAAAAAAAAAAAAAAAAACCATTTTCTTTAATTGCTTTTGCAATTAATTGTTCAGAGAATCCCATCCCTAAAAAATGTTGAACCAACTTGGAGTTTGAAGGCCCTGCTGATGAGCTCGCCTTGAGACGAAAAAGAAAATGAAATTAGTTGTGATCCAAAATAATTAATTATAGTTGGATTTTAGTACTTTGTTTATTTAAGAAAATGGGAATAAAAATGGTGGAAAAATGATTTACCTCGCCATTAGAAACAATGGTTTGTGTATTCAGAGTTGCTAAACTTGCACAAGATGAAGGGGTTATGTTTTGTATTTCAAGTTCATCTTCTGTATCCCAATCGATATTTTCATAATCATCACCAGAAGTATTTCCAGCCTGTAAATGTAAAATAAAAAGGGTTAATTAATTGCAAGAAATAGCAATGTACTTTCATTGATTTGTCCATTATTGTATTCTACTTCCATTTTACAGCATTGTACTTTGAAAAATCTATCCAATTATAGCGATTTAATCAAAATATATACGATTTTTTTGTTATGATTGGATGATTTTTTCAAAATTAAGAAAAAAAAACGAAAGTTTAGTGCTATAATTGGGAAGATTTTTCAAAGTGTAATGTCTTAATAAGAAAAAAACGAAAGTGTAATGTTAAAAGTGTGTAGATTTTTCAAAGTAAAATGTCTTAATATGGAAAAAATTAGAAGTATAATGTTGTAATAGAAAGAAATGAATGTACGTTGCTATTGCTTGTATTTAGGAAAACCAAAACAAAAAAAAAAAAAAAAAAAACATTGTTGATAATGGGGACTATACAAGATTGTATAAAAAGGAGTAATTAAGTGGATTTTTCTCTGAATTGAGAGTCCAATGCTATAATTGGGTAGATGTTTGAAAGTACAATGCTTAAATAAGAAAAAGATTAAAAAGTATAATGTTGTAATAGAAAGAAAAGAAAGTGGGATGATCTAATACACAAATTAGTAAAAGTACATTGCTATTTCTTGCATTTAGCCCAAAGAAAAAAAAGGTGTTGTTGATAATAAGCAATATACAAGATGGTATAAAAAATGAGTACCATTTCTTTATAACCTTTAGTCTTGCACAAGTAAAGCTCTCAATCTGTTCAAGAGAAAGATTCACACAAAAAACAATTAATTAATAGCATTAACATCACCATTAGATAATTCTAATATTTTCAACTAGACGCAGAAATTTTATAAAATGGATTAAAATTTCTGACAGATAACATCATGCAGAAAGCAATCTAATTATTATTCACATTAAAAAAAATAAAAATAAAAACCTTAAATCCTGCACAGTCACAAAAACTGTAAGGCGTCAAATTCTTACCAAACATCATCTGTGAGGTCTTTTAGGCGATCCTTAAGGGTTAAAATAGTCCGGTTTAAAAAGAAATTGAGAGCGTTATCAAACAGTGCAAAAAGATGGTAGCTTTAGCATGCAATAAACGCACATTTTCATCTCTTTGACCTAAAAACCAAGACTTCGCAGAAGGAAAACCCTATTCAGTTTCAAGTCATCCGCTTTAAACCACCGACAACCATCAAACACTTAATTCTCAAAGAAAACGACTGAAACTCGAAATGATCGGAACTCGTGTGGTATCTCCTATGTGCGCAACAACCAACATTGAAAGCAAACAAAGAAATTAAACTAATTTCAACAAAATTTACCCGATTAGCCTAAAATCCAAGCGATTTTGAAGCTAATTTCCGAAATGCACTTCCTGCAAAACAAAACATGTTAAAAATTGAAGGAAAAAATGATCAAACAGGCGAAATGAAAATTGGGGGAATTCGTGTCAACTGATTACTACATATCAGTAAGTAAAGACGGGAAATTTCGCAAATTTATTCAATCAACACATGACCACAAGCAAGTAAAAGTTTATTTACACATGTTCCGAGTTTTGATTGTTGCTTCGTTGCTCCTTTCACCGATTCAGGGGAAAGAGAGAGAGATTCGCAAGGGGTGCTTCGTGAAGAGCCCCTTTGACGAATTTTTTGTCACGGGAGAAAGGATATATTAATACCCTTTTTATCGACGTTGGAGGAGTACGCGCACAGGTGGAGATTATACAGCTGCACGCGCTTGGCTTGGCGTTACAAATTAGGTGGTGTTTGTTTTTTCGAAAATAATAAATGCTTCGGAAAAAATATCTAAATCGAAAATAATAATAATAAATATAAAAAGGTTAATAATATAATCATGATTTTTATGTATTTATGGTTATATAAATAAATTATATGTTTTAAAATAAGTTAATCGAAAAAAATATAGGACCGTGGATTCGCCTTGCTCCGATCTGAGGCTTTGTAGTAAATGGAGAGAGTTGAGATCTTGATAAAAGGGTTATGCTACTTCTAGCAATAGTGTCCCTTTGGCAGAAGTACTAAGGACTACACGTGTCAGAAAGTTGGTCTGTACATACTCTAATTGTACACTGTTTGTCTGCCACAACATGTTCCTTATATTGTCACATCAGTTGGAATTTGTGCAGAAAATCAATGTTTAGAAGATCTAACATATCTAAGGATGCAAATTTGACGTATCTAGTAATATTATTTTTAAATGTTCTTTATTCACATATGTATATTTATTGTTAGTTATTCCAAACTCAAATGTTATATTGTTTAAGAATTGGATAG
Source organism: Cichorium intybus (assembly GCA_023525715.1). Classification (NCBI taxonomy): domain Eukaryota; kingdom Viridiplantae; phylum Streptophyta; class Magnoliopsida; order Asterales; family Asteraceae; genus Cichorium; species Cichorium intybus. Next base: position 50,979,221 of record CM042016.1, on the reverse strand, counting down.
GATGCTAAGATATGGAATGAAGGTTGTAGACCACTACAACACAAGAAATGAAGAGTACACACATTGAAGGGATGCTTAGGTTTCAAACTGTAGAGGTCGTGATAGGTTAGATGTCAACTTTGTTGAGTATGTGGGGCCTAATCCGAATCGGAGTGCCACTACGTCTGAAGAAGATCAGTTCTTCGTCAGAATGTGATCTTCGCCTCGGATCATTATCGATGCGAAGGTGACCAGTTGTAAGGTCATTCACAGAAAGGCATCATCCGAATCGTGGAGCCGCCCGCTCCGATCTGAGGCTTTGCAGTAGATGAAGAGAGTTGATATATTGATAAAAGGGTTATGCTACTTCTAGAAATAGTGTCCCTTTAGCAGAAGTACTAAAGACTGCACGTGTCAGAAAGTTGGTCTACACAGTACGCTAATTGTACACTGTTTTTCTGCCACAGCATATTCCTTATACTGTCACATCAGCTGACATATGTGCAGAAAATCAATGTCTATAAGATCTGACATATCTAAGGATGCAAATTTGACCCGCGGATTCGGGTACCCGACCCTAACGGGGAGGGGATTCCCGTCTTAATGGTAATGGAGTGGGGACGAAGTTTAAAATTCATACCCGAAGCGGGGACGGGTATAACACTATCCTCCCCGTTTAAGACCTTTTAAACTTGACATATATATATATATATATATATATATATATATATATATATATATATATATATATATATATATATATATATATATATATATATATATATATATATATATATATATATATATATATATATATATATATATATGGAAACGGCAACTTATATTAAAAAACCCCATTAGTAAGAAACTAGCAGGGGAACAAAAAGCAGAAACATACAACAAAGGTCAAAACAAAATAAACAAGACCAAAATTACAACAAAACTTAAGAAGAAGAAAACGGTGATGAACACCACTTCAACCAATCTCCAAACCCTTCTTTCTCCCTGCATCTAATCCAAAGAAACACAGTGGATTTGATGAGATTGACACCAATTGCCGGATGAATATACTGTGCGTTAAAAATACGATTATTCCGGAACTTCCACAAATTCCACAGCAACCCATAGCATATCGAGATGAATCTTTTCTTCCTTTGAGCATTCGTACTCCAATTTGCTGCAAACTCAACTAGTTCTTTCACCGTGTTGAATGTTTGATGCTTTATACCACACCACTTGAATATACCTTCACGAATCAAAGTCGCAAAGGGGCATGTCACCAATATGTGATTCGAGCATTCCACCCCGTTTATGCACACACCACACCTCGACGAGTCAATTTCTATACCTTTCGATCTTAAAGCCACCAACGACGGGATCTTATTTTGAGATGCTCGCCATATAAAACAGTTGACCTTGATCGGAACCTCCATACACCACATGATGGACGGTAGGGATAGTCGATCTTCTGCTTTTTCGTCAATGAGCCTCCTTAAAACACATACCAAGTATTTACCATTCGGGTCAATGCTACACCGCCAACTGTCAGGTTCATTTACTAGATTTATCGACTCCACATCCTTCCGTAGTCTGTCTAGATCATCTGCGTAACCATCCCCAATTGGGCACGCAGTCCAGAGCCCAACAAAGTTGCCTTCATAAAATCTGTCCGCTACCACACATCGTTTTCTTTCCTCGAGATTGTATAAGGCTGGATACTTAGATTGTAGTGTCTCCTGTCCAATCCAGTTATCTGTCCAAAACAACGTGCTCGTTCCCGATTTCACCTCAATGTTGAATATGTCTTTCATTTCCAGCCCTACTTTCCTGAGATCTTTCTTTACCGACACAATGTTGTTCCATGCTCCTTTTATGCTTTTATTTCGTAGATAACTGTGAGGTTTATTCTTTAAATTGTGCAAACATGTTATTATTTTTCCCCATAATGCATCTTTTTCAGTTTTGAGTCGCCACCACCATTTGACTATCAAAGCTACGTTTAGTGCACGAATAGAGCCGACTCCGAGTCCACCTGTAGATTTGGAAGCAAGTACATTCTCCCATGAAACCCAATGTATCTTCTTTTTATTCTCTTCTCCCCCCTAAAGAAATCTTCTTCTTATACTCTCCAATTTGTCTGTAACTGCTACCGGTGCCATGAATAACGAGAAGAAGTAGGTGGGTAAGTTACCAAGTACCGACGATAGTAGTGTGAGTCGACCTCCAAAAGAAAGGGCTTTTGATTTCCATGTAGACAGTCTATTTTGAAATTTTTCTATAATTGGCTTCCAGTTTTTTATAAGGTTCATGTTAGCTCCAACAGGAACTCCAAGGTACGTAAATGGGAAGGTTCCAACTTCACAACCGAGAATACCAGCCCAATTCATAGACTCATTTTCCGATGCTCCAATGTCACACCCCCAAACCACGATGACGGAAACGTCCGAGGGTGGATGACTTCATGAACAGTATCACAACAACGTTTGTACAATAGCGATCAAAGCAAACACATCCATCATATACATAATTGTAAATGTTACAAGAGTTCAAAAGATTGTATGTTTTAAATACAGTTACAATATGATATCAAAATACATAGTATGACGCCATAGCGACCCATCGTCAAAGGTTGTAGTTACCTTATCAATTTCCTGAGAATACAAGTAGTTTGAAAGAGTGTCAACATTACGTTGGTGAGTTCATAAGATTTTTGTATGAGAAAATCCATAATCCTTTTTCCTTGTAAAAAGATAATGTTGGAAACCAGAAAATCCAATATTTTTTTATAAATGAGTCATAGTCTTAAAACCCAAAGACCGTAAATGTATAAGTATTTCTATACTTGAAAATAGTATTATGTAGTTTTATTGTTGTATGAAACCGTGTAAATAGATGTTTACTTGTAGACTAATCGTAGACTTAATTCCATAAAACTAGTATATATAAGTAAATCGTACTTATATTTATACCTTTTATAAAACATAGTTTTAATTCCCATAGAACCAGTGTATATAAGTAAAACCATACTTATATTTGTAACTTGTAAAAATGTAGTTTTAATACCATAAAACTTGTAAAAGGAATCTCTTTCCTTGTAAAATGTAGTATTGTACTCCAAGAAAATTCAATATTTTCTTATGAATGTATCCAAGTCTTAAAAATCCAAAGACTAAAATGTATAGCGTAGCTTGTAGTATAAAACCGTTGAAAATGTATATTTCCACGTAAACAATTTATAAAGTTGATTTCCCATGCGAGACGTCCTATAACCATACCGTGACCATGTAGGCCTGCTTCGACGTTCTTCAGGCGTCGGACTGTTATGACATTTGTCACCTCAGACCCGTCGGTCTAGCTGTAGCTAGCAGCTCAGGTGCGGGGTTGTCAATCCCGTATAGATCTATACACAAATATCACGCTCTCTTACCGAGACTCTGGTTATAAATTCAGGACTTATAGTATGTACTTAAATAAGCACTGTGAAGACCCATCTCACAAAAATGTATGCATCAATCAACTTGTTTACGTAAAGTTTGTATAAGAAAAATCCTTGTATTTGCCCATTATCATTTTTCCCATGATAATATAGTAATGTATAATAATTATATATTTTTATATAATTATTTGTCTTGTTCAAAACGTCATGATAACATTGTGTCCATAAACTATTATTATAATAGTCTATTTTTAGTATTCCGTCTTAAAAAAAAGTATATATTTACGAATATATGTGAAATAACTTATTTAGATGGTTATAAACAACATCTTTTAGGATATTTTCCACAATAGTGGTGTAATAACTTGGTTATACCCTTTATTAATTCCAATATAATATTTCATGACTATCAAATAAAGAACGGCTAGGTAGAAGATCAAATGGGGAGGCATGACCCTTTCAGCGTATAAGCCTTTCGAAAATCCAACAACCTAACCCAAATGATCGGCCTAGACACCGCCCTCGTAAGTAGATCATTCGATATTATTTTTGGAATTATAATTGAATTGTTTAATGATGTTTACAAAATTCGCATTTCGTTTACTATTGTTATAAATGAGTATAAATAACTATTTTTACAGTATAACTTGTATTCTCCCCCTTAAAAACTTGAATAAAGATAAAAAGAAGGGGTATGAACTCACCTCAATATCGACTAGGACCTTATCGCCAATTGTCGTTAGATCGCCCGGCTCTTCGTGCTTATAACTCGAACTCACTATATTTATAACTGAAATATCTATTTCTAACGCTCATTCTTCGTATATATATATATATATATATATATATATATATATATATATATATATATATATATATATATATATATATATATATATATATATATATATATATATATATATATATATATATATATATATATATATATATATATATATATATCGAAGAATCTTCTAACAATACTATCTAGTGATATAGAGATCGAGATATGAGTTGTGAGAAAATGAGAGGATTTGAGCCTCTATTTATAGTAGGTTTATTTTCGTATAGCGGCCCTCAAGATACGGATATTTGACAATTATAACTTTTAAAATTTGTTTATGACAAAACATACCCTTAAAATACTCTTTAAATAGATTTAATAGTTTTTATATAAAATAAATGATTTTTGTTTATAAAAATATAATCTACGAAAATCGTAGTTTAATAATATCAAGTTTTTAACTAAAAGTCTTTAACGAATTAACAAAAGGGTATTAATTGTAAGTTTAATAAAAATATAGGGTTTAAATGTAAATACAATTTCATTTTAAAGAAAAATAAAATATTAAATATAAAACTAATATCAATAATATTAAATTTTGACGTGAGATTGTTCGTATCGACGATACTGTTTTGACGGTAATTTTTCCGTTTTATAAAACGTCGTAATATTATTGATAAACTTAAAAATACGTATTGAATAGGTAGTGTTCAAAATGAAAATACAAATTCTTTGAGGGTAAAATGTGTAAAATTGATTATATAATGAAGTGGGGTCAACTTTATATAAAATAAAATTAAAATAAAATAATATAAATTTTTTTTTCAAACTTTGAATTCAAATCTTCACCTACCGGTGGAGACTAAATTTTTTTTAAATAAATAAATATATTATAATAATTAAACGTCGCTTTCAAGTTAAATTAAACGTTTTTCTATCATAACTTTTTATATGTAACGTTTGGTAAAAATATAAATATATATTCGGAACAGTCGTATTTTTGTCTACGTTTTGATATAAAATTTGTAATATTCGGACGAGTTCTAAATTTTACCGTTCACTGTTCACGTCGGATACTATTTACGACGTAATTTTTTTTATATTTTATATTAAAAACATCTAGCTCAGCAGGGTTTGTTCGTATAATTGATTTGAATTAGCATATGTAGTATTATAATATCCAATAATACATCGTATAGATTATGAAATTTACATTTCACATATTAACCTAATGTACGCTCTGGTTGACTTGAGTTGATTTTCGTTGACTTAATTTGACAGTTGTCATATTATCTACCCGTTAGAAGGAATTTCGTCCCGAAATTTAGTACTTTGAATAGATCGTCAAGGGTTTGGGAGGAGATGTGGGTATTTGAGTTTCATCTGGTCCTTACGTTCCTAGGTAAATTCAGGTCCACGCTTGGTGCTTCCTAGTTTTCAATTGCTTTGATTTTGGGGTGTAATGTCGTGATATTTTCGTTAAGTAACTTGAGTTAATCCTAGTATAAATAAGAGTTACTAGGTTGTTATGTGAGTTAGAAGGATTAGAAATTCATTTAGAAGGAGTTTAAACCTTAAAAATAGTATAAAGGAGTTACATGGGTCGTGTAGGAGTCACTCGGCTCGTGTAGTACACATTTTCGAAACTGTTTAGCTTTACAGGAGTTACACGGGGTGTGTTCTAGTTACTGTAGCATCTAGTAGAATTACACGGGTTGGGCTTCGGAGTACGGGTCAGATTTTTAGAAGTTAACAATGCTAACTTTACTGGTTAGCGTCGCTAACCTGTGTTAGCGGGGTTATTTGGGCAGCTTTCCTTATTTACCCCATTTATGAACCAAAAATTCTCCTAGGTTATTTCCAGAGCAAAAAGGTGCCAAATTTGGTTATTTTGATCAAGGGTTTTGTGTAGGAAAAGTTTGAGGAGGTTGGATTTAACAACCGAAATACGTTCTCGAGTCCTTAATTCACAAGGTTAGAAATTTTGAGTGTTAGGGTTTCAAACCCTAGATGTCTAGATCTGAAAGTATGCATTGGTTCAACTCATATGTAGGTTGCTAATATTTGTTGTATTGAGTTCGAATATTGTGATGTTTTAACGGTTGACTTAGTAAAATCGTGAAATCTGGAGTTTCGGTTTGATAACATATGATATTCTCTAATTGTGATTTGTATTAGCTATTGATTTCTTAATCATTTGAGTTAAGTATTATGGAGATGCCTAAGCATGTTTAAGATATGATATGTGATGTCATTTTACAGTTGATACTAGTAGGATGGAAGGAAACATGTAAGATACATGTGAACCACGAGCTTTACAGATGCTAGATGAGTAGGTTCTAATTCATTATTTATGATTAGGTTACTATATAATTGGATTAACTATTCTTTGAACTATTTCCGTTATCAGAATATATATATATATATATATATATATATATATATATATATATATATATATATATATATATATATATATATATATATATATATATATATATATATATTAAAAAAAATGTCTTTTCGTTATCCCATCCTCATCGGAGTCAAGCTGCCAATTTGGAAAAGATATCACTTAGGGTAGTGAAAAGATTACATCTACTGTAGATATTTTGAATTTCGGTATTAAGAACGTGAGTTGTCTTTTCAGTTCCTGCTGTAAGATGCTATATAAACGGGTATGTATCATCATTTGTATCTAAGATCTTTTCAGTCTCATTCTTTCCTACTACTAGTTTATTCTTATATAATCTCATATTTCCAATCGAGGCATGGAAAACAGATCTCATATGGAAAACTTGTCAGACGCTGAGCGGAATTTCCTAAGGGAAGAGGGTACCTCCCTATCGTTTAATCAGATACCTCTACTGGAGTCTGGTAATTATAATATCCTTAACTCCTTTTATTTCTTATTCATTTCTCTAGCGTTTTGATTTTGTTTTAAACTATGTGAGGTATAAATTTTCCAGATATATTACCGCTGGATCAACTTCAAGATGATCCTGAAGTTTTTCCTCTAATGGATATTCTCCCTAAAGATCCACTGCCTTTAAATCAAAACATCGCTGTTGGGCAATCTCAATGTATACTTCCAGGTTAAGTCATTTTCTTAAGCTTTATGTTTGTTTTGCTTAATTATCTAACATACGTTATACACAGATCCATTCGAAGATGATCTTACTAATGATAATCTAAGCATGAACGTGCCCATGCTGCATAGTGGAGTAGATTTAACAAATCGGGGGTTTTTTAACTGACATTCAAAATCAGGATCAAATACAGTCGATCCATGATGACACTATCGGGCTCGCTTCAGGGAATCCTTAGTCCATGGGTGGTTTTCAATATCAGGATCATTTTCAATTGATCCAAGGTAACTTAGAAAGTTTCAAGAATGAGAATTCTGGGTTTATGGTTGATTTTGGAAATCAAGAACTATTACCCATAATAGGTAACAATAAAAGTGTTAGTGATCACGATCATACACAATTGATCGAAAATGAAAACGTTTCAACCTCGATTCCAAGAACGTTTGAAATTCGTAGAAAAAGGGATTCTAGACATGCGTTGAGTAAGGAAACAATATCCATGCATTTTGACAAGCCCATTTTGGAAGCTGCAAGGGAACTCAACGTTGGATCAACACAGTTGAAGCAACGTTGTAGGAAGTTAGGCATCAAAAGTTGGCCTCGACGACAGATTAAGAGTCTACAAACTCTTATTAACCATACTCAGGTTAAGAATTGTATTTCTTTTTCCCTAATTTTAATATCATGAGATTGTAATGACTGAAAGTATTTATGCAACAGGAGTGGGATAATAATCCTAGTAGAGCAGACGTAATACTTAGTCTAGAGAACGAGAAAAGAGCAATAGTCGAGGGTTCCAGTTCGAAGATAACTGATACCACAAAGAGATTGAGGCAAGCTGCCTTTAAGGCTGTTTACAAGAAAAGAAAGGTTCAGAAGAGGGAGGAAGCTTCATCAGGGACCCATACACAGCAACAATCTCTGCCTTCTGTTTCTGCTATAAGTGGTTTTAACCATGATTTTCTCAAGATCACAAGTGAAGAGAACCCAGAAGACTTGGCAGGTGACTTAGCCCGCCTTCGGCTTTCAGATTGAATTTCTACCAATATTAGTTTAATGGAATGTTGATAGGGATGATGGAAGGTTTTCGATAATAGTTATTGGTCAGGTATTATCGAATTGTCAGGTCTACTATGTAAGGATAGGGGTATAAGAGGTACATAAAGTGTCTAGATGTATGGTTCTATAGTATTATAAAATACTCTTTTAGTATTTTAGCTTTATATTTTGTTTTAGAGTTTTCTTTGTATATGGTTCTTGGTAAGTTTTTAGAATTGTTGTTCACTACGACTATTTCTAAGTACATGTTAGTCATACCTTGGGCAAATACAGTTGATCAGGCTCTATTTGTCCTAGGTATGATTACATAACTACCTAGGCCTACTCGTAGTGTTCAACTCATCTTATTACTCTTGTATTGTTCTGGTTATGACACTGTTCTAGTATATATGTACTTGTACTTATACTTTATAAAGATATCATTGTATTTTAAAGTATACTTTGTACAGATTGTTTTAGAGAGTTTTAGTCCCATTGTATTTATAGTTGTATATCTTAAATGGATTGATATACTTAGTTCACTATAAACAATGCTTTGATACCAATCTGTCACACCCCCAAACCACGATGGTGGAAACGTCCGAGGGTGGATGACTTCATGAACAGTATTACAACAACGTTTGTACAATAGTGATCAAAGCAAACACATCCATCATATACATAATTGTAAATGTTACAAGAGTTCAAAAGATTGTATGTTTTAAATACAGTTACAATATGATATCAAAATACATAGTATGACGTCATAGCGACCCATCGTCAAAGGTTGTAGTTACCTTATCAATTTCCTGAGAATACAAGTAGTTTGAAAGAGTGTCAATATTACGTTGGTGAGTTCATAAGATTTTTGTATGAGAAAATCCATAATCCTTTTTCCTTGTAAAAAGATAGTGTTGGAAACCAGAAAATCCAATATTTTCTTATAAATGATTCGTAGTCTTAAAACCCAAAGACCGTAAATGTATAAGTATTTCTATACTTGAAAATAGTATTACGTAGTTTTATTGTTGTATGAAACTGTGTAAATAGATGTTTACTTGTAGACTAATCGTAGACTTAATTCCATAAAACTAGTATATATAAGTAAATCGTACTTATATTTATACCTTTTATAAAACATAGTTTTAATTCCCATAGAACCAGTGTATATAAGTAAAACCATACTTATATTTGTAACTTGTAAAAATGTAGTTTTAATACCATAAAACTTGTATAATGAATCTCTTTCCTTGTAAAATGTAGTATTGTACTCCAAAAAAATCCAATATTTTCTTATGAATGTATCCAAGTTTTAAAAATCCAAAGACTAAAATGTATAGCGTAGCTTGTAGTATAAAACCTTTGAAAATGTATATTTCCACGTAAACAATTTATAAAGTTGATTTCCCATGCGAGACGTCCTATAACCATACCGTGACCATGTAGGCCTGCTTCGACGTTCTTCAGGCGTCGGACTGTTATGACATTTGTCACCTCAGACCCGTCGGTCTAGCTGTAGCTAGCAGCTCAGGTGCGGGGTTGTCAATCCCGTATAGATCTATACACAAATATCACGCTCTCTTACCGAGACTCTGGTTATAAATTCAGGACTTATAGTATGTACTTAAATAAGCACTGTGAAGACCCATCTCACAAAAATGTATGCATCAATCAACTTGTTTACGTAAAGTTTGTATAAGAAAAATCCTTGTATTTGCCCATTATCATTTTTCCCATGATAATATAGTAATGTATAATAATTATATATTTTTATATAATTATTTGTCTTGTTCAAAACGTCATGATAACATTGTGTCCATAAACTATTATTATAATAGTCTATTTTTAGTATTCCGTCTTAAAAAAAAGTATATATTTACGAATATATGTGAAATAACTTATTTAGATGGTTATAAACAACATCTTTTAGGATATTTTCCACAATAGTGGTGTAATAACTTGGTTATACCCTTTATTAATTCCAATATAATATTTCATGACTATCAAATAAAGAACGGCCAGGTAGAAGATCAAATGGGGAGGCATGACCCTTTCAGCGTATAAGCCTTTCGAAAATCCAACAACTTAGCCCAAATGATCGGCCTAGACACTGCCCTCGTAAGTAGATCATTCGATATTATTTTTGGAATTATAATTGAATTGTTTAATGATGTTTACAAAATTCGCATTTCGTTTACTATTGTTATAAATGAGTATAAATAACTATTTTTACAGTATAACTTGTATTCTCCCCCTTAAAAACTTAAATAAAGATAAAAAGAAGGGGTATGAACTCACCTCAATGTCGACTAGGATCTTATCGCCAATTGTTGTTAGATCGCTCGGCTCTTCGTGCTTATAACTCGAACTCACTATATTTATAACTGAAATATCTATTTCTAACGCTCATTCTTCGTATATATATCTATATATGTCGAAGAATATTCTAACAATACTATCTAGTGATATAGAGATCGAGATATGAGTTGTGAGAAAATGAGAAGATTTGAGCCTCTATTTATAGTAGGTTTATTTTCGTATAGTGGCCCTCAAGATACGGATATTTGACAATTATAACTTTTAAAATTTGTTTATGACAAAACATACCCTTAAAATACTCTTTAAATAGATTTAATAGTTTTTATATAAAATAAATGATTTTTGTTTATAAAAATATAATCTACGAAAATCGTAGTTTAATAATATCAACTTTTTAACTAAAAGTCTTTAACGAATTAACGAATGTTATTAATTATAAGTTTAATAAAAATATAGGGTTTAAATGTAAATACAATTTCATTTTAAAGAAAAAGAAAATATTAAATATAAAACTAATATCAATAATATTAAATTTTGACGTCAGATTGTTCGTATCGACGATACTGTTTTGACGGTAATTTTTCCGTTTTATAAAACGTCGTAATATTATTGATAAACTTAAAAATACGTATTGAATACGTAGTGTTCGAAATGAAAATACAAATTCTTTGAGGGTAAAATGTGTAAAATTGATTATATAATGAAGTGGGACCAACTTTATATAAAATAAAATTAAATTAAAATAATATATTTTTTTTTTCAAACTTTGAATTCAAATCTTCACCTACCGGTGGAGACTAAAGTTTTTTTTTATAATAAATAAATATATTATAATAATTAAACGTCGCTTTCAAGTTAAATTAAACGTTTTTCTATCATAATTTTTTATATGTAACGTTTGGTAAAAATATAAATATATATTCAGAACAGTCGTATTTTTGTCTACGTTTTGATATAAAATTTGTAATATTCGAACGAGTTTTAAATTTTACCGTTCACTATTCACGTCGGATACTATTCACGACGTAATTTTTTTTTATATTTTATATTAAAAACATCTAGCTCAACAGGGTTTGTTCGTATAATTGATTTGAATTAGCATATGTAGTATTATAATATCTAATAATATATCGTATAGATTATGAAATTTACATTTCACATATTGACCTAATGTACGCTCTGGTTGACTTGAGTTGACTTTCGTTGACTTAATTTGACAGTTGTCACATCCAATACCAGACACTCGTGACTTGTGAAAGTTGACTTTGAGTCCTGAAGATACATGAAAACACTTTAAGATTCTTGCAAGGTTTTTTAGATTAATTCTATCCCATTCACCAATGAACAACGCATCATCTGCGTAAAACAAATGTGAAACACACGGTCCACCGTTTGGAAGTTGTACACCTTTGAATAAACCTTTGTCTCTAGCCTCTTGTAATACTACATTAAGTCCTTCCATTGCAATGATAAAGAGAATGGGTGAGAGCGGGTCTCCCTGTCTCACGCCTTTAGATATTTCGAATTCTTCCGTCGGGGAGCCGTTAATGATGACCGATGTACGGGACGATTGCAAACAGCCCCTGATCCATGATCTCCATTTGGAACCAAAACCCATCTGTGAAAGAGTGGAGTCTAAAAATTCCCAGTTAACATTATCAAATGCTTTTTCAAAATCCACCTTGAATAATAGTATCTTCCTCTTCACCTTTTTTGCCCATGCGTATAACTCGTTAATTATTAGTGGCCCATCTAGAATGTTTCGTCCCTCTACATAAGCTGATTGCACATCAGTTATTACTTTTCCAATGACCTTCTTGAGTCGGATTGCAAGGATCTTCGATATGATTTTGTATGCACACCCAATCAAGCTTATGGGTCTGTAGTCATATAGAGATGAAGGGTCTTTTACCTTTTGCGCCAAGGTAATGAAGGAGGAATTGCACCCACGCGCAAGAGTACCGAATTTATCAAAATGAAGTACACAGTTCATTATGTCCATTTTTAGCATGTCCCAATAGGTTTTAATAAATTTGAAATTAAAACCATCAGGCTCGGGGGCCTTGTCACCGCCACATGCCCAAACCGCTTCTTTAATTTCCTCCATAGTGAACGGGGCTTCCAATTTAATTGCATCCATCATCGAAATGGATTTGAAGTGCCAGCTTACAATCTTCGGTCTCAAGGGCCAAGCTTCACATAACTTACTTTTAAAATAACGAAAGACTTCACCTTTTACTTCTTCAACCTTTGATACCCATTTGCTATTTACCATCAGACCATTTATCGTATTTTTCCTGTTTTTACAATTGATGTAACCATGAAAGAATTTCGAGTTCTCGTCACCCTCCACCGTTCATTTAACCCGCGCCTTTTGCTTCAAATCAAACACCACTGCCTTTTCCTTTTCAATAATTTTTTGCAAACAATGATTACGTGTCTCTAATTCTGATTCGGTTAAAGCTCTTAATTCCGCCGTTTTCTCCAACTGTGCTACTGTGTTTTTGTTATTCATGGTCTCTAAGTTTTCCTTCTTATCACTCTCAGCTTTCCATTTTTTAATTTCCGACTTTAAGTGCTTCAATTTGTTTGCCAAGTATGCATCTGGATGACCAGAGCCCGCGAAATTTCCCCATGCTGATTTGACTGTTTCATTGAAGCCTTCTTTCATTAACCAAGAATTAAAAAGTTTGAACGGGATCGGGCCATAATCGGATAAACAGGAGGTGAGGGTGATTGGGCAATGATCATATATATATATATATATATATATATATATATATATATATATATATATATATATATATATATATATATATATGAAATCAAATATCATTAATAATATTAAATTCTAGATTTCCTTTAAAGGCTAATTACTTGGAGACTTTGGAGTATTAAAGGACGGAAATCAAACTCATCGGAAATCAAATATCATTAATATTTAATAGTTTAATACTATTAAATGCAACATTTCCTTTAAATCCTAATTATTTGAAGACTTTAGAGTATTGAACGACGGAAATCAAATCCAATGAATAATATATACAGTTTCTTTTATATTTCTAGATTTTCAAAAAAGTTGTCATTTTTTACTAAACGGGTATGCGTCGGGTTCCCCATATCCGAAGAAGATTTTTTCACCCGGACCCATTGGAGATTAGGCGGGTCGAAGGCGGGGATGGCAGGTGCAGGTGCAGGTGCAGGTGCAGGTGCAGGTGCAGGTGCAGGTGCAGGTGCAGGTGCAGGTATTACAGTCCCCCTAAAATCCGCCCCCGTTTGCATCCCTAGCCATATCTTCTCAGCTTCTGTACCCCTCCTTTATATACTTATGCTTCTGTAACCCTCCTTTATATACTTATCTCCCACCTTTAGAATGATAATCACGAGTGTGTGCGATTATTTGAGTGCGGAAAATACTTATAATTATTGTATAGCATTATTATAATAAAATCCCTCTAGTTCCACAGTGGATGTAGCTTGATCTGGCGATCGAGTGAACCACTTAATTCTTTGTGTTGATCTTAGATTGTTTTTATTGTATTTCTTACTGCAAGTTATCGTGTGTCGAGTGCTTACCGTCGAGGGTTTGTTTGGCTGTATCTTGTTATTGAGAGGTTGAGTTTACGATCTCGCTTGTTGCTTACCCAACAAACTTTGGAAGCTTTGTTTTCAAAGACGGAATTTACCAGAATCAAACAATCATTCGAAATTGGAGTTGTGTATGAAAGTGAATCAATAAATGTGGAGCAAAACAAATATAGTGAAATACCAAATACACATGTTCCACCACCTAAAAATGTAGAATATTCGTTTAATGGATTGGTGCATAATGAAAACAATATGGATATTGATGATGTCCAGTCATGTACTCAAAGTGTAGAGTATTTTAAAAGCAAAACAAATATGTAGTTGGAATAAAGTGCAGGTTCAGGAAATAAAAATGAAAATTATATGAAGCATTTGTATCCTTTATACTCAAGTTATATGACGCCCAAAAAGAACAAAGATGAAGGGAAAAAGATTCAAGGTGATGATCCAGTTACTCCTTGTTTACCAACTTTCGTGGTTGAATGTGTGGAAGTTGAAACGACAATTTAAAAGAAGTTGGAACTGAGTTCAAGCTCTATACCATGTGCAAGTGATAAGGTGCGGTATCTGATACCACTGTTCATTGATATTGAAGATAATGTAATACAAAAAATACATCACTTGAATCTTCGATTGTTAATCAACCAATAATTAAATATGAATATGGATTTTTGGATAAAAGAGTGGTAGAGATAGGAAGACAATTTTGCTCACCTTATATGAAGAGACTTCGTGATCTAGAAGAAAAAACATCCATGGATGACTAAATGTTGTCTCAAACAATATTAGGAACATCATTGTACAAGTAAGACAACTCATTAATTATTGAAATATGATAATAATTTACTAGATATGATATTGTTAGTATTTCTAAATTATAATTTTCAGCAGTATAGTATATGAAGACAATGAAGGATACAACCTTTTGACATTGGAATGTGCTTAGATATTAGTAGGAGGTGTAGATGTGCATTCAAATGTGTGATCAACACATGTCTCATTCAAGTGTTATGCTCATGAGGTATATGGAAGCATATATGGGAAAACCTACCAATAATTGGAGTTATATGGACCGGAAGAACAAAGGAAACACAACATAAATTACTTAATCGATTAACACAAACATATATAACAAAGTTACTTAGTTATGACTTTAATGAAAAATGTGTGAAGTTTTGCAGAGATCAATAAGTTTGGAACGTCGAAAAAGGAATAGAATAATAGAGTGATTTGAAAAGAGACTTAATGAGCTTCATGGAAAATAAGTTAAGATGTTAAGACAATTTCATTAAACAATTTAGTGTATTTTGGTTTTGTTACTCCGAATATTTGGAAACTCTATTAAATGTGGTGGTTATTATTATTATGTTGAATTTGAGGATATTTGGATTATTTCATGAATGATTTGTGTGTTATGTTTAGAATTTTCTTATGTGAATATGATGTTCTATAATGATTAACATCTTTTAGTGTAGAACTTCTGCTATAACTAATGGCATTTTAAATGTATCTTAACAAACATACATGTTAAATTTATTAAGATATGCAAATGTATTTTTTGGAATGCAATCATATGTTTAGAAATCAAGTTAATAGATTGTGATAATTTGAAAGAAAATACATACACATCAACACAATAATTCAATAATAGTTAAAGAATATATGAAATTATAAATAAAACCATAAAGACAGTCATATTAGATTCTAAAGTTGCATACTAAAGTCTAAACTAAAACATATATTGTAAAATAACAAATCAAAATAAGCATTCATGCCAAAGTTTTATGATATTCAACAATGGTTTTGTTTTCATCTTCATAACAACCTATAACTTCAGCATAGAGTTTTAGTAAATCATTATCACTCTCGTTTTGTTCCTTCATGTATGCAATAGCAATTTCATTTGTTTTCGCTAGTTTTCATAACTCCAATCTTCCTCTCGCTTGCACTTATATCCATCTTGATGAAATCAGATTCGATATTCAAATCTCTTAGTGAGTTTTTACACTTGTGAAACTTGTTTCTTGCGTGAATAGAAAGTTGCTTGGGTAAGGACTTGCAGTGCAAAATGGGAATTTCTTTAATTGATGGAAGAGATGAAGAGGAAGCCATTTTTTTAGCTTTTGGGATAAGAGAAAACTTGAATGCTTGTTGGTAAAAGAAAACATGAAACATGAGTATTATAATGAATACAAAATGTGGAATATAATAAAAACAAATATATTCATTAAAACCATGTATGTATGCATAAAACACCATTAAATCACATATAAATAAAAAAAATCCTAAAAACTATTAATGTCACACCCTCAAACCGTATTGGTGGAAACGTTTGGGAGTGGGTGACTTCATGAACAATATCATAACAAAGTCTAAGTAGTAATGAATCCAAGCAATCACAGCCATCATAATATAATTGTAAAAGTTACATAAGTTTCAATGTTACTATTTCTGTTACAATTACACATGATATCAAAATACGTAGTCGAGACGTAGTAGTGTCTCTTCATCATCGCTTGGAAGGAGTACTTACTGAGTTCCTGAGAATATAAGTAGTTTGAAAAGCGTCAACAATAAAGTTGGTGAGTTCATAAGTATTTTGTAAGAAAAATCCATTTTTGTACCAAGTAGTGTTTGGAAACCCAAGAAAAATCCAATATCTTCTTATTTCAAAATGTTTCCAGTCTTAGAACCCAAAGTCTATATTGTAATGTAAGTTGTGGTGTACTTTAAGGAAAATATATGTTTCGACGTAAACAAATATTTAAGGTTGAATCGTTTTCCCATGTGAGACGTCCTATAACCATGCTGTGACCGTGCATGCCTGCCGCAACGTTCTTCAGGCGTCGCAATGGTTATGACATTTGAACACCTCAGACCTGCCGGTCTAGCTGTAGCTAGCAGCTCAGGTGCGGGGTTGTCAATCCCGTATAGATCTATACACAAATCTCACGCTCTCTTACCGAGACTCTGGTTATAAATATCAGGACTTACAGTAGAAGCACTTAAAAGTACTTGTGAAGACCCGTCTCACAAAAATGTATGTATCATCAACCGTTTACGTTTAGTTGTTAAGAAAACTCTTTGTTTTTTCCTTCGTTATTTTATTTCCCTAAAATAACGTTGTACTGTATGTCGACTTATATATTTTTATATAATTAGTCGTGTGTCGCTCCAAACATAGTAGTAAACCAAGTATTTGTAAGTTGTTCCTTTTATAGTTTAACTAAAGCACTGTTTTGTTGTTGCGAGCGAAATCATGTATATATAGTATAACAATTTATTTTTGGAAACCTTTAGTTTCGCGAGAAAGGCTACGGTTAGTAGTATTTTATTCGACAACGTTTTATGATAGGGTGTTTGATGTCTGATTCTGAACGTAGTCCGAGGCCAGACAACTTCCACCCAAAGCAGTGGTAGTATCTTGTATAAATCATTTATATAAACATGTAGACACACATTTAAGCACGTATAAAAACGATATTTATACTATAAGGACTTGTATTCTCCCCCTAAAATTACTGAAAAATGGAAAATGAGGGGTATGAATCTTACCATTAAAGCGTAATCTGTCGAGAAAAGAGTGTTGGTTCGGAAGTTCGACGACAGGATCCAAGTCTTGGGTTCTCGGAACCTACGGACCTTCGGATAAAGCTAATATCCGACAGTTTTTACTAAATGTTAGTGTGTGTAAATGAGCTAAAATCTAAATAATTAGTCTTAGAATCGCACAAGGAATCCAACTTACCAGGAATATAAGGTTTTACATCGGGAAAAATGGTGGTAAATGGCTGTTCATGGTGGTGTTGTTGAGGCAGAGAGTATGGAGAAAAAGGTGGTGGAAGTTGAGAGTTGAGTGAAAATAGAGAAAGTTGAGAGAGATTTTTGAGAGAGTTCGTGAGCTATGAGTTCAAATGGGAATGGAATCTGACTAAAGAGTAGTTAGTTAATCTTTATGTCAAATCACCTAGTCGTAGGTGTACTCAATATCATTTGACTTTGTGATTGAGTTGACATATGCGTTGGAAATTGTTATTTAGCAGTTGCTGAGTGTGAGGATTAGGGTGATGGTCCTCTTTTATGAGGTAAACGTTGCGTGAGAGTGGTAAGTCATGGAGGTAAGGAGTCCGAAAAATGGGGTTTCCGAGAAACGTCCAGAAATGGGTATTGGAGGATTCCGATCTGACTCGGAAGTTGGGGGTCGGAAGTTCATCCTTCGAACTACATTCAGGAGTCACGCTCCCCCAAGTTCGGGTTCAGAATTTGGTGTTAGTTTTGAGTTTGGAACCTTCCCAATCCAAGCACTCCGAAGCCTAGAGGCTCCGAGTTAGGGGTTCCGAAGTCAGTTCGGGAACTTGGAGGGTTGAGGGGTCCGACAACTGGTATCCGAAGTCAATGATTCCGAAGGTGGTTCAGAGGCCGTACAAGGTTCTGATTCAGAAGTCAAACTCTGAAAATCAACCTCCGAACTTGGCTCAGCGCTAGGGCATTCTCCGAGTGCGTCTCCGAACGGTGTGTGACTCTCCGAAGTTGTGTAGGGGTTTATGAACCAAACGTCGTGGTTAGCTACTATTTCAGTATAGTCTTTTTAACCGTTTTTATATCATTTGCATGTCAATTGTTTTAGGTTAGGATATGTAGTATTATGATGTTCTGACAATGCATTCTAAAAGTTATGAAATTTACTTTTCATTATATGAGTCAATGCCCTCATTGTCAAGCTATAGTTGACTTTTGTTTGACTAAAATTTTACAATTGTCATAATTAATAACATGCAAAATGACTATTCAAGAGCTTTCTTTTTGGCTGGACAATTTCTAGCATCATGGTATAATAATTGTCCACAAAAGCACATTTTTGTATCTTTTGTTGTGTTGTTGATAATGATCTATTGTCAACTCTTCATTCGCTTTCAAGTACCACACCCTTTATTTTATATTCCAATTGGATTATCAACCTCTATAACATATGGCGTTGAAATTCCTAATAACTTGTCATATTATGCAGAGAATGATTCTTTAAGTCTCCTGCAAACCTATTCTCGATATCCTTAATGCATAAAAAATATTCTTCCAACTTGTTCTTGTCAGTCTTGAGTGAACTAATGCAATTATGAACTGATGACAAAACCTCAATTGCAATTGTAGTTATACCATCTTGCATCTCATTGTATATTAATGTTTTCCTCAACATCTCAATTGGAATAATACCTCTCTTCCAACGTGTAATATCGTATTTTTAATTAGTAGTGAGATTGTGTTAATCTTAGTGTAATTAAGATTATAGAAGTTATAATATGAGTTAGGATGGTTAGAAACCCATTTGGGAGAAGTTTGAGCTTGAAAAATGCCAAAAGGGTTACACGTGTCGTGTAGAGTCACACGAGTCGTGTAAAAATCCTTTAGAAACTTATCTGAGACCTTTCCAGAGTCACACGGGTTGTGTAGGTTTACAGTGGTCGTGTAGAAATTTTTCAGAAAGCTGTCCGAGGGTCGAAACGGTTTACACGGATCGTTTTTGCAAGCAAGGGTCATGCTGCAAACATTAGGGGAGCTAATGGAGACATTAGCGGCGCTAATGTCGCAGTAGACCCATTTAATGTGCGTTTTTGCTTCATTTTGGGGGAAATCTCATTTCATGAATTTCTCTCTAAAACCATAAAAAACACCCTAAACCCTCTAAAGTCGAAATCGGAGTCTATAATTCGAGAAGTGAAGCTAGAGTTCGTTACCTTGCGGTTAAAAGGTAATATCCTACGTTTTAGCTTCGAATTAATTGTTGATTTCCTTAGTTTGAGTTAGTTCTAGGTGGTGTGGGTGAACCACTTGCAACTAGCATGAGTTGGGTAAGTTTTCTTTGATTTGTTTGTGAAATTGAGTTCTAATCATAAGTCCTTGTCATGGGTGTGATAGTTATTGTGTATTTGTGGTCGATTAAGTAAGATGTTGCGGGCTTTAGAGATGTAACTTAGATATAGTTTTTATCTACTTTTATAGTTCTTTTTACTCAAATTATGTGCTATATTGAGATGTTTTGATAATCGAGATTGTTTGGGTATTGAGAATTTACCTAGGCTGTTGTGATACAGCTAAGGCTAGACAGGAGCACAGTGCACGCGGTTTAGGAGTTCCATAGATTGACCCGACATCAGGTGAGTAGTTACTTATAATTTATTTGATGAACTGTGTTATGTTGAGATGTTCATCGTAGAAAAGAAGTATTCTATGAGTTATGATATGTTTTGATTTGGGATGTTTATAACCGATTTGAGTGCTTGAAGGAAAGAGTTATAGTGTGTACATCACACTAAGGATTGAGATAGTCTATTGAGATTGACTTGAACGATATATTGGGTGCTATAATCTGATTAACCCTTATTTACTCACTAAGCTCGTGTGGCTCATAAATTTGTTGTTAATTTGTTTGCGTTTAAGTTCTGGTAGTGGAAACCGCGGAAAGCGTAGCATGGAGGTATAGCTGGATATCGGACTTGGTCTTACTTGTTTTGTTTGGACTATGTTGTTGACCCGGTTTTTGTGTAACTTTTGCAAAAAAACTTGATGTACATAGGTTAGGACTTAAACTATGTTTTTGGTAACATATTGTATGACTTGTTTCTTAACTTTGATTACACCTTTTAACTATATGTTAATTTGAGAAAATCAAGGTGTAATTTAAATGTGAGTAACCGGGCGTTACACAACGACACAACACATACTCCGAAGGAATTCCATGTATCTTAAAAATCTAAAAACACAAAATATATGTCTACGTAAGATATATTGTTCAAACATCATGCAAGTTCATTTGAAATCATGATCATTTATGGTATATAGAACCTAAAATAAATATTTTTCATTGTATAAAGAAATATTTTGTATACAGTTAATATAAGTAAATAATGATTATGTTGAATGATACATTACGTTAGCTTGTGTTCTTTATCACTCACTTTTTCATCAAAATCATCTTCCAGCTCTTCTTCATCGGTGTTTTGATGGCGATTCCTTTGAGATATCATACTGTTATTTTCTTCCATGACAATGAGGTATCAGTAAATTCATCAATATTCATATTTATTTGAAAACATGATACCACAAACTCTTTTATATCCTTCTGAACATGTAAAAATATTTTATGTGTATATTACTTAGATGCATCTACCTCAGTGTTCAATAATGTGGGTGTTTTAGGGAGCTTCTTAACATCTTTAAAATCAAGAAACACTTTGATTGCATCTTTGTTTTTCCATTTCCCTCTTAAAATAAATCATGAGGTTTACCAATATTGTCCCAACATTTGTATTAGTTTGAATGAAGCATTAGCACCCTCAGAACGAGATGTAGTACGCATCAACTCAGACATAGGAATCGATTTGAAATAAGCAGGAATCCAAAAATCTCTCATTTTAAACATCTCATGAAACCATTGATTGTCATTCAGATTGTAATCATTTAAAAACTTTTTTCATCATTTCTCAAACTAAGTCTGATCAAGCCTTGAATTTCAAATAAGTGAGTTCAATCTCTTTTTGAATTGAGAATTGTGATAAAGATCCCAACATACCTAAAGTGTATGATATATAATTAACGTTAATATGTGATTCATTAACAAAAAACATTACAATTATTAACAAAATCAATACATCTATTATCTATTCTATTCTTAGTTTCTTACCTTTGATTGAAGCTTAGAAGTTATATGCCATATATATAACCTATGATTTGCTTGATAAAAAAACCTGATGTATCGCCTTCTTCATAGTCGGATCCTGGTCGAAAAGCACTAATATAGGTTGTTTCTTGAAAGCTCTAAGAATACATTGCAATAACCATACATATGATTCAATATTTTCTCGACTAATAAGACTAGCACCAAATATAACACATCTGTTATGATTATCAATACAGTGATAGGTACAAAAACCATATTATACCTGAAATATAGATAAAATGCATTAAGGAACAACACATGTAATATTCCATACCAATTGTATGAAAATTAACTACTAAATCAAAAAATATACATGTTAGTCCTAAATGTGGTATCAAAAGAAATAGCATCGCCAAATTCTTTATAATGTAGCTTGGTAGTCTCATCGGCCGAAAATAAGCATTCAAGTTTTTTTTTAAATGTCTTGTAATCAAATGAAAAATTAGACACATGTTTAACTCTATCTTTCATCTTATCTACCAAATATTGGGCATCAGTTCCACCAAGATGACAGTTAAAATCACGAGCATAATTCTTAAAATCATATATGTTACCACCTTCACAAGTATAACCTCCATGCAACCCAGAAAAAGCCTGTGAGCTATGGTAGCACCAATATTCTGACTTGACATTTTAAATATAAATACCTTTGCATCATATATAGTTTCTTCTTTGTTATACTTAAATGGATTTTTTTGCTTGGTATATAAAGGGTGATTATGTCTCTCTTGTACCTCATATAATTCAAATACTAAAGATCCATGTATAATTCTGCATTAGATACTTGCTTTTCATCTACAATGTAGCATATTAGACCTTTTTTTGGATCTACAATTAGAATCCAATGTATCTATTGCAATTGTGTTTGAATCTCCATCACAGGTGCCATACAAAATATCTCAACATGACAAAGCTATTTATTTTTCTTAGTGTTGTGTTCCTAACATCAAGTCCGTTTTGTTAGAATAATAAAAGTACATAGCTTTAACATCATCATAAAAATGATACTTTGCCCACTTGATTGGTTTAATTCGATCAAGAACAATTGGTATCCAATACATTCGACCACCAGGAGATGTATATTGATTGCTAGAAGGTGACTTTCAAAGTTGGAAGATCCGTTATAATACATAAAAAATTATCAGACTAACCAACAATCTTAATAATACATGATTTGTAATAATATAACAAATGTGAAAATTAATATTACATACCAGGTTCATTTGAATATTCTCATCGACACTAAAAACATCCTCTTCAAATGTGTGTGCATTATATGATTTATTCAACAAAGAATCTTAGTATGAATTATTACCTTGAACATGCTCCTCGTTTTGCACTTTCAGTGTGAACTATATTATGTTATATATCATTGATTGCTTCATTAGACTGGTTTAGATGAACGGTATCTATTCAAAACATAGAATATACAAAACAATATTAACAACACAAACAAATAATATAAATAAACATAAAATCTTATTTCATTGAAAATAATGAGAACAACTCAAGCATACATATATATATATATATATATATATATATATATATATATATATATATATATATATATATATATATATATATATATATATAAGCTTTATTTTAAAAACTAGAACATTTAAATCAATCCAAATTGTTCTTATTCTTCTTAATGATATCTTTATCGCTCATTCTCTTTGATGGACAATTTCTTGAATCGTGTTATCCTAATTATCCACATATTGAGCATCTTCTAGGAACGCGAATACGAATTGTGGTTGATTGAATTATAATTGGTTGATCTTCAATGATAACATTCTTGTTAATCACATTCATATTCACAGATATGTAGAAAATGAATATGACGATTTCGATTCAGTTATTAAAATGAATGAAGAAGATAGTTGACATAGTCATTTAGTATGATATTGTGGTTCCATGATTTTAGGGATACAAATTAATTAGTATATTAATTAGACGTTACAATGGCTAACATGTCCTTAATCTGATCTCTAGTCTGTCTAATGAATAGTTATATATATATATATATATATATATGGTTAAATATATATTTTGTACTAATTTATGATACCATTTGTTTGATAAAATCAATGTTTATTTGATAAACCTTAAAAAAGATAAATCAAGTTCTTGGTAGAAATAATTACTTTTGAAAACAAGAAACATAAATTAGAAAAGTCAAAAGAAATCTTTAAGGAGCATGCTTTTAAGGTTATATGTTAAATAAAATCTAAAATATTGACAAAAATGTGATTTGTGGATGAAATGCAAAAAATGTGTATTTAATCAAAATTGTTGTTGTTGGAAAGAATATAACACATTGATGCTTTAATATATCTAGGTGGATTTTTACTTGATGAACAATAATATAATTATGTAATTAAAATATTAACTAATATATAATTAAAATAAACTATGTTATTTTCATTAAGTATGTAATAATATTTTTATATTGAATTAAAAAGTTGATATTAAACTCTATTATTACCTTCTACCTGAAGGGAGAGACATCTATTGAAAGATTGGAGATTGTAGAGTTATAGTAATTGTAACGATTAAATACATATCATAAAATAAATTTCAAGTTAATATGATATTATATATATATATATATATATATATATATATATATATATATATATATATATATATATATATATATATATATATATATATATATATATATATATATATAAGATCGTATTAACTTGAATGTTATTTTATGATTTGTATTTAATCTTTTATATATATATATATATATATATATATATATATATATATATATATATATATATATATATATATATATATATATATATATATATATATATAAGATTAAATACAAATCATAAAATAACATTCAAGTTAATACGATCTTTTATATATATATATATATATATATATATATATATATATATATATATATATATATATATATATATATATATATATATATATATATATATATATAAATCTTTTAACTTGAATGTTATTTTATGATTTGTATTTAATCTTTTATATATATATATATATATATATATATATATATATATATATATATATATAAAAGATTAAATACAAATCATAAAATAACATTCAAGTTAATACGATCTTTTATATATATATATATATATATATATATATATATATATATATATATATATATATATATATATATATATATATATATATATATATATATATATATATATATATATATATATATATATATATATATATATATATATATATATATATATATATATATATATATATATATATATTCTCAATAACCTTTTCTTTACAGTTTGTCTTGGAATAAAATTATGTATAGTTTTAGGTTTAATTTTATTTTTAACTATTTTTATACTTAAGTAAATTCAAAACTACTCCTTTTGCTATTTTTTAATTTTGACTGTGATGGTTTGTTAAATATCAATCATTGTTTTCATAATAACATTTATTCAATTTATGCATTTCTAGTTAACTAAAGTTTTTAAATTTAATGTTACTTTTTAACTATCAATACTTTTAATTAATTTAAAAAATACTTAGTCTATGTTTTGTTAGAAGTAATATGTAAGTAAGAAATATTTTTATATCTGTATGTGAATCTATCTAGTCACATGCTAAAGGATATAACTAAAATTAAATAAATAATAATTATTATTTGTTATGGATTTATTATTTACCAACTTAAATAAATAACTAAATAATGGCTATTTATTATTTATTGATCAAATATGGAATAAATGGATATATAATTTATTTGTTTTTAATTAAATAAAAGCTATTAATTAATTAATGCTTCATTAATTTGGAAATAATTAATATGGGTTTTGACTTATTATTTTGGTTGCTAAAAAAGACTTTAACAAAACCCATGAGCTAAATATAAAAAGGGGTTTTAGTGGTTGTAATATGTATTTGAAAGAAAATTAAAAAAACCTAATTTCCTTCACATACCTTTTAAAGGTGTCGTCCACTCTCCCCCACCTCTTTTTTGCATTAACTTTAAGGACAAGAAAGAACAAATAAGGATTGTAGTGCCAATCTATTGAATGTATAGCAGCTGCTTGAATCTATTGTATGCGGATCAACTGTAGAAGTTATTTTTTTTGATAACTAGTATTTAGTATCATTGGATCACCATTCTAAAAATCATATGATTATGATAGTTGATCTAGTTTGTTCTACTTGGATCTATTGCTTTTGGGAATTAAAAATTAAAAATAGCATTTTTTTTGTTTTTTATTAGTAAAATTTTCATATCACCAATCCCCAAAAATGGTATCAGAGCCTCTTTTAGAACATTATATCTCAATATTATTGTGTTTTCTCATTATTCTTGATCGTGTTTTTCACGTTCTTGAAAATAGTCAACAAATAATTTAATAAAATAGCTTTTTATAACATTCTGATAATTTTAACGCTTTTACTTGTAGTAAAGTATTAGCATCATTGTTTTACACATTCATGTGAAAACAATGGTATCATCAAAGTCGTTTTCCAGTAGGATTGAATGTGTTGTTTTAGCCCAAAAATTAGTTTTGTGTTTGAATGGTTGAAGGTGTTCTTGGTTGTTCTTGCTGGTTTTATGATTAAATTGTGACCTTTTCAAGTGTCTGTGTAATAGCTAGTGTTCTTGTCAGGTATAAAAGAGAATAAAACCATGCACATGTGGGACACAGTATTTAACGTGGTTCGACCAATGTCACCTACGTCCACACGACAGGCGGGAGTATTCTTATTCACGAGTATGAAAGACGATTGTCAGTACAATTGAAACCCTAGCTAGCAACATTTATTTATAGGCATCGAATAGTGTAAACCCTAAACTGTAATCATACTAGGCCTAACAACACATCAACACGGGTCAATACCACAGAAGCCAAAAGCTATACTCAACAAATATATATCTCGCTTAAAATCGGGTGTTGGGTTTCTCTACATCATTCTGGTGGTCAGGGTTTCATTTCTCAGGTCACATTTCATACTTTTAAAATTTCAATTTGTAAGACCCTAATCCCGAAAAGCTCCAGTGTAATGCCAAAAAGAATGAAGTTCAACATTTAAAAGAAAATGATTTTGGAAAGCAATGAGATAGCGTCTCTATCTTAGTCAGGTTGCGACGGTTCGGTTTTCATTAGCGACGCGATGCAAGCAAGTGGTGGGTTCGCACGATGAAGAGATAGCGATACTATCTTAAGAGATAGAGCAGCTATCTGCCCTATTTGGGCCAAACCCCTAGATTTTGAAGTTTGGACCATATATAAGAGTGGGGAACCCTAGGTCTTTTTCCCTCTCTCGCTCATTTAGAGTGATTTTGGTGATCTTGGTATTTTTTGGAAGGATTATTGAAGAGATTATGATGCTAGAGGATGCATGGTGTTGCTAGGAGACTTTCTTCAAGTGGAAATCAACTAAATCTTCATGTTTCTGGACCATTGTGAGTAAAGTTTCCACCTTTTTGCAGCTTTAATATTATTCTTGTGTTTTGTGTGGGATTTTATGGATTGAAACAAAGTGATGGTTTCTTTTTGGCGTTGTCCACGTTTGGAAAGGACAAAGTTTGGAACTTTAAGCCTTTAAGTCCTGATTTAGAACCATTAAGTTAGTTTAGAGAGTAAGCCAAACTCTCTTTGGTGGTTTTGTTTGGCCCATTTTGGACTTGGATCTTGTTC
This sequence comes from Cichorium intybus, assembly GCA_023525715.1. Lineage (NCBI taxonomy): Eukaryota > Viridiplantae > Streptophyta > Magnoliopsida > Asterales > Asteraceae > Cichorium > Cichorium intybus. The sequence goes on along the minus strand of CM042016.1, from coordinate 50,951,587 downwards.
TTGAGCTTGTATGGTCATGTTTGGATGGTAAATTTAGGATTTTTATAGACCTTGGGACTATTTGGAAGGTCTCTAGAAGAATTGAGACCTTAGCTGAATGGATTAAGAGCTTAATGGAGTTTTGCGACTATTCATAGTTAGCAACGCTAACTAGGGAAGTTAGCGGTGGTACTGCTTGTTGAACGTTAACTTTGACTTTGACCTTTGACCATTGACTTTTTGACTAATTTGACTTTTGGTCAAACTTGAGGGTTTTGGATACCGGTCTTAGAGGATTATCCTGTTTGGAATTTAGGAAGTTCTAAGTGGAGTTTATCCTTGTTAGGAAGTTCACGTTGTCGGATCTTAAGACGCGCGTAAGGAGTGCTGTCTGGCTTTACGGATCAGGTGAGTCTTCTCACTATGCTATGGGTGAAGTTACATGTGTAGGTAGCTTAATGATTGTGTGTAGGAATGTGATGTATGTGCCTTATGTGCTTACTGACGGATCGGGGCAAGCTCGAGAGTCAACCGATGATTACTAATGGATCGGGGCAAGCCCGCAAGTCAACCGATGATTATGGACGGATCGGTGCAAGCCCGAGAGTCAACCGATGATTACCGACAGTCGGGGCATGCCCGAGAGTCAACCGATGATTACGAACGGCTCGGGGCAATCCCGAGAATCAACCGATGATTACCGACGGATCGGGGCAAGCTCGAGAGTCAACCGATAATTACCGACGGATCGGGGCAAGCACGAGAGTCAAATGATGATTTTATGTAATGAATCAAGTGGTATTTTGAGGAACTCACTATGCTTTGTGCTTACTCTTTCACCCTAACTATTTTTCAGGTATTTGCTGGCTTGAGTTTGGAGCATGGCGCGACTATACCAAATCAGGAGTTTTGGTATCTAAGTCTTCCGCTGAATAATGTTTTCTTTGTAAACACGATTTTATATGTTTAAAATATTAATTTTTAATTTGGATGGTTTTATTTAACAACCCTTTTTATGTACTTGAACCGTTTTTAAAGTGACAAATTTATTACGAAATTTGGGAAGTTACACAATTTCAGTAAATTTTGTAATTTTTGTGAGATTGGAATGAAAAGGAAACCCTAAAACGAGATTGAACCAATACCAAGATGGAACAACATCCTAACTAAAATTCCAACCCACCAGACCTCAACCCAATAGTAGCGATAACAACAAGAAGTTGGCTGCCTTCTCGGCCCAACAAGACTAGCCTACTCCATTGAACTCTCGTCATAGTAACCAAGGAACATTCTTAGTAGGTTAGCCACCTCGAAGTGCGAGCAATAGCATCCTGGCACCGCCCTTAGCATGGCAGCTACAAGTGATCTATAGCGGTGACAGGGTGAAAAGTGGAGTTAGGTGGATGTTAGTTTTCGGGAGTACCAAATTAATATGATAAAATCACCAAGTTACTCACAATATATTTCTATAGAGTGGTAATAAGATACCTAAAATACTTTGCTTAACTAATTATACCATCAAATCTCATCCAAAAATAAACTTTTTTCAATAGATTTAAATAAACAATAAAGTGGGGATTGATCTATAAAGACTATAAATTATTAAAATTCATGTGAGAAGTCAAAATAAAAATACTAAAGTAGGACAAT